>CM035147.1:23181398-23781398 GCA_020205605.1 Panax ginseng | reverse complement strand
ATATAATCCTCAGACATCCCCTTTCCCCCCATTAAAACAACAGTAAAAAAAAATTCGAAATTGCGTTAAAGATCACCTATAGCTCTCTAGATTCTTAGCTTCTTTTTTTTTTTTGGGTGGGGGAGGGTGAGATGGGTTTCATATGAAGACCCAGTGAACCACCAAGGTAAAAGGAAAAGTCCAAAGTCCAGTACATATCAAATCTATTGACATAAGAAACAAAGAACATTAAATCCTGGTAGCACTACTCCTTTGTACAAGGTGATACATTCAAATCCACATATGTCCACCTCTTATAGACTTTTAGTTGAATAATCAAGTTGGTTGTTTTATAAATAGTTTAGGACAAATGTAATAATTGAGCATCCAATACTAAGTTAGAATATTGATGTAAAACAACTAAAATTTAAGTACGCTAAATTTAGAGTATTGGTACGTAGGAGTATCGTGTTTGGGTACGTAAGTACCAATATGCGGTTCGCTGGGTCAATGAGAGTATCCGGTAACTCTGGTCTAAAATCTCACCAAATATTCAAACCTAGATAGATGACAAGCTTATCAACTTGGATATAATTTGATTGATGGAATCTAATGTAATTTTGATATAGAATTAAATAATCCATGAAGTACATAAAAAATACATCCTAGATTGTAAGATAGATTAGTTACTTATGGGGAAAACACCAAGTCTACTAAAAAGTAAAAGCAAAATAATTGACTTTCAGAACCCACAACACATAATTTATAGACTAAACACCCACAACAAGGAAAATAGAAAATTTGGCATTAAACAGTTCTACAACACACACACAGTTCTATGACACAGACAGACGCACATACATTTCTATAACACACACACATAGAGTTCTACATCACACATACATAGTTCTATAACACACGCACAAAGTTCTATAACACACAATTCTATAAAACACACATAGCTGTAAGAAAATTCACGAACACCCAGAGAAAGAAAATAAGAAATTGAAGAAAACTGCAACACGAAAACTTTTAATTTTAAAATCATAGGGGTCCAAACTAACAAAACAATATCAATGACTTCAGATTCTAGGGGCATCTGTGTGGGAGATAGATTAATTCCATCACCAGAGACATAAATTGAAAATAATTACGGAACCAAAAATCCAAGAATTAACAAATTTTGTATTTTATAACAATTGGTAATCAAAACTAATGAATCAACTTTTGCTAATTGGGGTCTATATAGATAGATACCTTAAAAGCATAGTTATCAGAATCGTACAATACACAATATGTATTGTACGATACGATACAGAGACAATTCGATACTTATAGTAGGGAGAATAAAAAATGACACCCTCTCCTACAATTCAGTTACGATACAATACGATTCTAACGATACGATACAATGCACGATACCCTATAAAGCTAGCAACTGGTTTGAAAAAACTTTTATGTAGATCCAAATGAGTAAAATCAAAACTTTTGAGACTTCTATTTCAAATGAAAAAGATTTTTTAGCGTTAACATGTTCTTTATCACTTTATGATCCTTTAATCGTTTTTTAGAGTTTTATATCTTCTTCTGCAAAATGTTAATTTATTTTTCTCATGTCACTTTTCACAAGTAGAAACATAAATCTCCACTTGTTAATTTAAATTATTCTCATTGCTTTATAGTTGAAAGGTGAATATACATTTTTTGTTTTCTCTTGTTACTCTATAAATATTACTAAAATAATATCTAATAAATCAATTTAAAGTATTTTGGTTACTATTTAATTATAAAATTAATTTTAGTCTATAATAATATTTACTTGACTACTTTAATATATAGTTAAGCCAATATACTTGATTGTCCAATAAATTGTGTTTTATATGTTTAAATATATATTATCACATTTCCTTTTGTTTCCATATCGTACGATACGATTCACGATACGATACATGAAACACGATATGATGGGGACGATAAATAATGAAGTACATCACTATTTATAATACTCCTATACAACTTTCTTAACCTAATTGGACTGTAACGATCGAGAAAATCAAACTTTAATGTAAGTTAATTTTATTTGATTATATTGAATAAAATGAGATTATATATTTATTATACTGAGTAAGCAAGTTAAAGGTCGTTCTATGACCTAGAATGAATGGATGTGGTTAGGATTCTGGCTACGTGCTTGAAATAAAGTGTATAAATTTTCAAGACGAAAATAAAAGTTTTCCGAGAAATTTTCCGAAAAACACTATTCATCCATTTCTGCTCAGGAATTATTTTTGAATTTCTAGAAAATACGTAATGATAGAATTCTGAGGAAAGATAGATTATCCAATAATAATTCAGTTATGGCAAACGTTTACGAAAAGAATACGAGAATTATACGGTAAGAATATGTAAAGTCAAAGTTTGGTCAAACAAATTCAAGATTGACTATTTGACTATTGGACTTGAATTTTTCCAAGCCCAAATGAAATAATAGGAAGGCCCAATGAAAATTTACATCAAGGCCCAATAAGAATTTAATTCAAGCACAAGGTTAGGCCTGAATTGAATTAAACGCCGTTAGGCAGGTGTAGTCTAGTGTAGTAACTAGAGAATGTATAGATGTGTATAAATTGTGTATCTATATAGTGACGTAAAATCCTCTTTTGTATAATCAAAGGGTAGTCCTTTGTAATTCCCAACTTTTGGAAATCAATCGCGGGAAAGTAATGTAAATAACTGAAGCTATGTAACGACGAATGTTGTAGTATTATACTATAAGCAAGAAAGCATTTTAATATAACGAAGTTTATTGAAAATGTTTTGCAATGAGTTTGAGTTATTACTAATTGTTGAATAATAATTAACTGAAAGGAATAAATAATAATGAAACTTTATTTATTTAATCAGAAAAATGCCGCCAAGAAGAAGACAACGAAACCAGAAAGCGGAATCTCGTAATGAGAACGAACAAGAAAGGGGACCGGTTAACCCAATGCAGGAGTTTGTTAATTTATTAACAACTGCATTTAATAGAACTGGGGTGAATGTACCCATTAATCATGCGGTAGTACGTGCTACTACGTTTAAGGATTTTAAGAGCGTAGGTCCAACTGAGTTCAAAGGAACTACGGACCCAATAGAAGCCCAAACTTGGGTGAAAGAAATAGAGAAGGCATTTGTAATTGCAAATGTCAGAGATGAGCAAAAGACCTCTTTTGCTATCTATATGATGAAGGGAGAAGGCCAACTTCTGGTGGGAGGCAAACCAGGGTAAGGCTGGAGCTGAAGTTGTTACATGGCCAACTTCTGAACGTTCTTAATATTTGCGTACACTCAACCTTCACGTCGGTTAAAGTGTTCAACGCTTACATTTCATTCTAACATTCTCATCCGACTCACAATCGGCTTTCATTAATCTTTTTACCGTTCGCTACGGCTTTCTTGATAATTCATCTCTTGCTTACTACCTTCATCAACGTCTCAGTTATACAACTAGGGTATACTTAGAACGTTCGTCCAATGCGAATACGATTCACTAGGATCGTTTATGTATTCAACGTTCACGTTGCTCGTCTCTTAATCTCTCACTCAACCTTTATTCAAGGTTTCAATTGCATTCAATCGTTATTTAACCCATGAACCCCATGTTCATTATTCATTCTTAATGTCGAAGCCATACAGATCATTGTATGCTAAGACCGATCGTTCATTGCAACAGCGTTGCGTTCACAGCGTCTATACGCTTTACACTAATTTCTCATTACCATGACATAACATCGAAATGTTATTCATAACCTTCATCACTCAACGTCTAAGGAATCACAATCATAGCAATCCCTCACGTTCGTTTCATCACGACTACGGTCCCCGGACATCGGTTAAGTAACTCGCGTTCACCTTCTTTTAATCTCGTTTAATCTTTCTGTTCAACCTTCATTAAAGGTTTAATACACTTGATTAAGTGTTACACTAGTGAACTTCATGTTCATACTTCTTTCTTGCACATCCTCCACTAACTGAGAACTACAAATCTCATTTATGGGCATTGCTTCTGCAAGATGCCGTATTGCTTGCAAGCATGCAGTGCCTTCCTTTTCTCTCGCGTTGGGCGACCTACTTCTCTCTCTCTCCTCTTCCGAGGGTGGCAAGACTGCGCCTAGTCCTTTGTTATCTCTCATGTGGCCATTTATTAATGCTACACCGAGGCTTAGATTGGTATGTATTTCTTCTCAAAGCTCGACGGTGGTGCTGGCGGCCCGAGCCTAAACCCTAGAAAAATTTCTAAGTCTTTCATTAAGTTTGAGACGCGTACATTACGATCTCATAACTTCTTCGTTATAACTCGGAACGAGGTCGTTCCAAAGCCATTTTCTTCCTTATCTTATGTACTTCGATTAGCCATGGACAGAATTTCGTTCTGAATCCGTTAACATGCCATTCAATTGGCTTAATCTTCGCTCTTCGTTCATGTTTACGTTATTAACGTTCTTCGTTCGTTCGTCCGTAATTCGGTCATCCGAACTCGGAATTCGTTCGTTCTTGAGTCTACTACTCACGTTTTCAACATTCTCTTACATTCTTATGAAACCCTACACGTTCGGGTTCATTTACTAACTTTCTAATTCTCGCTCGTCTTTTGCGAAAATTTCGCCATAACTTCGTTATATCTCAATTTTAATCCGTTCTTCATGAACGTTTCTAACGTTCCTAACCAAGCAATAAGCAACTAACTTATACGTGATGGTTTTAAATTTCTCCATCAACAACAATTACACTACGATGGTTTTAAATTTGTCCATCAACAACATTCTTCGTGTTCTTCGCGTTCTTCGTTCGTTCTTCATTTTAATCGATATTTTGGATTACGATTCTACTTTTTCTTGGAATTTGATGTTATAGAACACAATTCCTTACTTAATTCACTACTAGTTCATAATATTCATTCGGATCGCTTCAACATCCTCACGAGATCTTATACTTCCTTAAGAAATTTATAAACTAAATTTCTAAGTTCTTATTTCTTCTTTTCTCATGATTTCAACCATATGAAATCATTTCTAACATCATCTTCTCCCTATTCTCATTAAGCTATGTTTTAAACATATTAAACTTAAAGAAAATATTAGAAGAAACTAGGGTTCGGATTACCGTTCTTCTTTAATCCTCTTCCGTTAGACAAAGCCGACGATTTGCGAGCTTTTCTATTTCTCGATCACTTTTGATCCGAGCATTCATGCTCAGACTCTTCCTTATTCTTCTTCTCCAAGCTCTCTCTCTAAGGTGTAGGATTTTCAAAAATCCAAATTAATGAATTTAAGCTTTCTATTTATAGAAAACCAAATCTTAGGGCAAATCGGTCATTCCGCCACCACCTCCTTACTATTCCAAACTTAGCCACCAAGTTTACTTGGCCACCACCCTTACTTGGTGGCCAAGTGGCCGGCCCACATGTCCATGGGTCATCCCATGGGTTGCCCCAATAGTTCTTACCCATCCGTTTACCCATCGGTTCGATCCGCGGTTTCTTTTCTTGGTTTGGGCATTAACCCTAATTCTTATTGGGCCTAACTTGGGCTTGATTTCATAAATCATTGGGCTTGACATAATCCAAGTCCAATTGGATTCTATAAAGTCCATGAACACAAAGTCCATTAAGACTTATCGTATTCTACGCATTCCTTTCTCGTATTCTCTTCATATATTGTTCGTACGATATTCGTATTATACGTCGTACTAATCTTCGTACTATACTCGTATAATAACTCGTATCATACTCGTATTTCTCACGCATAATAACCCTAGTTATTATACGTACTCATTACATTCTTGGAACTCACTTTCTCTAACTCTTAGGTTTTGAGTCCGTAGGCGAAAACTTCGTTTTTGCCATAACTGAAATATTATTGAATATTCCATCACGTCTCAAGATTTTACGTAATCAATAACTTCTCGGAATTTCAAAATAAATCTCCAAGCAGAAACGGGTGAATAGTGCCTATTTCGTCTTTTTCCCCGAAAAATATTTTGTTCCCGGAAAACTTTCATTTTCGTCTCGAAAATTCTTACTCGTTAAATCTAGCTCGTAGCCAGAATCCTCCCAACTTATAATCATCCTAGGTTATAGAACGATTAATAAACACATAGTACAGAATAGTATTAATAAAAATTCATTTTATTAATAACTAATTCTTTAAACTTAAATTCTGGACAATTCGATTTTCCGGGATGTCACATATCTACCCATAATAAATGCAAACCATGCAATAGATAGAAATAAATCCTCCCCTTATGGGGTTACAACATCTGAATAATAAATACAATCCCAGGTCAAACTAATCTTAAACATCTGTGCGAAAACATAAACAAATAAGTCTTAAACAACATCAAGTCTTTACAATAACATTCTAAAAATTAAATAACAAGTCTTCATCACTTATTAGCTTTGCCCTTGCCTTTGCTAGCAGAAGGCTCATCATACCTTTCGTTCTTAACTGCAATGTTATTATTACGCAAGAGTGAGCATGAATGCCCACAAGTATAATAATGAAATAACAATATAATAACATGCGAGAATCAAAGATTTCTGAAATAAAGCTCAACTTTTGAATCAAGAATGAATAACAAGAAACAAAATATTTCTGAGGGTCATAAGACCTTGAACTATGTCCTAGGTTATCAAGGGTTATACTTGAAACCTTTAACAGTCATAAGACTATGGATTCTTCTACTCGTATTTAGGGGGATCAGCCCTTAGTATCATACTGTGCACAATATCGCAACGCTAACGCATAAGAAATCCCCATACAGGGTTGTTCATCTCAGTTTGACATTAGAGTCCGCACCAAATGAAGTTTGGTTTGGATAAATCAATAAAAGTTCTGAAATTTAGAACGTTCATCAACTATAGACTAGTCGAATCAAATAGGGGTTCACTAGTCTAACAAGGTTCAACAATAATTGATAATTAGATTAAATAATAATCTCAAGAGGTATACAATAGAACAAATATTGTATAACAGAATCATACTTTAAAAAGATAATTAATCTTTAACATAACAATTGAATTTGGTTAATAATAATGAGAATAAATTGAATAATGATAACAAGTTGGGTTAGGAAACTTGCCTCGTGCATAGATTATACGTTAATTATACACGTTCTTCGATATAATCCTACATACCATTTCTATTCACAACTCTAGTTAATTACAATATAGCATGTGGATTTGCTAAGCAATTGGGATTAAATCCTGAAAAGTTAGAAATACCTTTGGACGTTAAGGTAGCAAACGAGGAGATAATTCTCATTGATCACATTCATAGGAATTGTTTCGTAGATATCAGGGGTAATAGATTATCGGTAGATCTTTTACCGATAAGGTTAAGAGAATTCGATGCGATTCTCGGTATGGATTGGTTAATTAACCATAGAGCAATAATAGATTGTCATAGAAAGAGTGTGAACTTAAGACTTTCTAAGAAACTGGAGGTGGTGTTTTATGGTAATAAATCACCGGGACGTTCTTGTTGTCTTTAACCATGACCAAGCTAGAAAGATGTTGAAGAAAGGGTGTAAGGGTTATCTCTGTATCATGTGGTGGATACCCAAAGAGGGAACATCATTGGAGCAGATAGTGGTAGTTCAAGAATTGGCGGATGTGTTTTGGAGGAGTTACCCAAGATTCCGCCGTATAGGGATGTAGAATTAGTGATTGATTTGTTTAAAGATGCGGCACCAGCCTCAAAGCACTTATATAGGATGGCACCATGAGAGATGAAGGAGTTAATGGTTCGATTCACGAGGCTATTAGATAGAAGTACATTCAACCGAGTGTGTCTCCGTGGGGAGCACCCGTTATTGTTTATAAAGAAAAGGACGGATCATTACGACTTTGTATCGACTATCGAGAGTTGAATAAGTTAACGATTAAGAATAAATACCGCCGCCCGAATCGATGATCTATTTGATCACTTAAAGGACAAAGTATTTTCTAAAATAGATTTAAGTGACGGGTATCATCAATTGAAAGTGAGAAAGGAGGATGTACCTAAGACGGCGTTCGAGTTCGTTATGGGCATCAGTGAGTTTCTAGTTATGTCGTTTGGGTTGTGAAACGCGCCAAACGCATTCATGGATATGATGAACAGTGTTCAAACAATATTTGAACAAGTTCGGTGTAGTGTTCATTGATGATATTCTAGTCTATTTTAAGACGCCAAGATCATCTTGAACATTTAAGAATAGTGTTGGAAACACTACGGAGGAGAAGTATGCAAAATTCACTAAGTGTGAATTTTGGCTTGAACGAGTCAGATTTCTGACACATGTTATAGACAAAGATGGCATATCCGTAGATCCGGCCCAGAGGTGGAAGCGGTGAATGAGTGGGGAGCAATCAAAACGCCAACCGAGGTTCGGGTTTTCTTGGGTTAGCGGGATACTATAGAAGGTTCATTCAGGACTTTTCTAAATTAGCTACTCCGTTAACGAATCTGACAAGGAAGTCAGTGAAGTATTGAGTGGACAGAAAAGTGTGAAAATAGTTTTCGAGAACTAAAAAGGAGGTTGAGTGAGGCACCTGTATTATCCTTACCAGATGATACGGGAAATTTTGTAGTTTATAGCGATGTTTCGCATAGATGACTTGGTTGCGTGCTTATGCAGCATGGCAAAGTCATCAAGTCAGACGCTGCCACACGCCGCTTAAAAGATTATGAGAAGGTCTATCCTGCTCATGACCTAGAATTGGCAGCTGTAGTTTTTGCATTAAAAATATGGAGTCATTATTTATACGGGGAGAAGTGCGAGATATACACGGACCATAAAAATCTCAAATATATCTTCACACGTAAGGAGTTGAATATGAGGCGCGCAGAAGGTGGTTAGAGTTGATAAAGGATTATGATTGTGATATCTTATATCATCCAGGAAGGTGAATGTAGTAGCCAAGCGCTTGAAGTCGAAAAGGGTAGGAAAAATCAGAAATGTTAACGACTCGAATGAGTTAATAACGAGATGGCGGGATGGAGTTAGAAGTTAAGTTGCCAAGTGAAACAGCAGAGATGTTATTTTCAATAGAGACTCAACCAACAATAGTGGAACGGGTTAAGGAAGTACAGATAAGTACTGAAGAATGCGAGCGGATGAAAAAGATAATGAAGGATGACGTGAAGACTAAATATAACCTTGATAAAGAAGGTTTTCTGGTAGTACTAAGATGTATCAAGACCTTCGTCAGAACTTTTGGTGGCCGAACCTGAAGAGGGAGATTGCAGAATATGTTAATAAGTGCTTAACTTGCCAGAAAGTTAAGGCTGAACACCAAAGGCCGAGTGGATTGTTGCAGCCACTGGAGATTCCGGAGTGGAAATGGGAGCATATCACCATGGACTTTGTAGTGGGACTTCCAACGACGAGAAAAGGATACGATGCTATTTGGGTAATAGTGGGTCGGTTAACTAAGTCGGCTCATTTTCTACCAATAGGAGTTAGGTATAACCTAGAACAATTAGCTAAGCTTTATGTCGAAGGAAATCATTTCTAGAACCTGAATTACTGTTTTCGATTGTGTCCCATCGTGATCCACGATTCACGTCGAACTTTTGGAGGAGTTTGCAAGAGCAAATGGGAACACATTTGAGATTGAGTACGACGTATCATCCACAGACGGATGGACAAAGTGAACGAACGATTCAAACGCTAGAAGATATGTTAAGATCTTGCGTTATGGATTTCAAGGGGAGTTGGGACGAACATCTACCTTTGGTAGAATTCGCTTACAACTATAGTTTTCACGCTAGTATAGGCATGCCGCCTTACGAAGCGTTGTATGGAAGGAAGTGCAGAACACCACTTTGTTGGGATGAAGTAGGTGAACGTCGAATATTGGGACCTGAGATGGTACAACAAACGGCGAGACGTGGTGAAGGCGATAAGAGCTTCGGTTAGTAAGCGGCTCAAGAGATGAACAAAGGAAGTATGCGAGATCCTCATCGAGAGAAGAGGAGTTTGAAGTAGGTTCATATGTCTTTCTAAAAGTATCGCCTTGGAAAGGGAAGATACGTTTTGGAAAGAAAGGTTAGTTAAGTCCAAGGTTTGTAGGACCTTTTGAGATTTTAAGAAGGGTAAGAGAGGTAGCTTGTAGTAGCCTTACTTCCGAAATGGAAAGAATACACTGATGTGTTTCACGATGATCGTGTTTAAGTCCCTTATAAACCTAGACTACAAGCACGTAATAGAATATGAGTCTATTCAAGTAGAAAAAGACTTAACGTATGAAGAACTTCCGATTCAGATTATTGATAGGAAGGAACAAGTCTTGAGAAATAAAGTAATACCTTCAGTAAAAGTAATTTGGAGTAACCACGATGTTGAAGAAGCAACGTGGGAGCTCGAAAGTAAAATGAAGGAAAAGTTTCCTCATTTGTTTATGTAAGAATAGCGAGAATCTGGGGACAGAATCCTTATAAGGAGGGAAGAATGTAACGCCCAAGAATTTCGAATTTTTGAATGAATTAAATTTTTATTTGATTATGTGAATTAAATGAATTTAATTGATTTATTATGTGAGTAAGATGTTCGAAGGTCGTTTTATGACCTAGAATATACGGATGTGGTTAGTGCTCTGGTTTTGTGCTATGATTAATTGTTGTGAAATATCAAGACAAAAACGAAGGTTTTCCGAGAATGTTTGCGTAAAAACACTATTCATCCGATTTCGTTCGGAGCTAGGGTTTGAAATCTCGAGAAACGCGTAATGACAGAATATGAAGATATTATGGAATATCCAATAATATTTTCGTTATGGCAAACGAAGTTTTCGCCTGCAGACTTAAAACCTAAGGGTTTGTGAAAGAGGTTTTCGAAAGGGAAATGAAATGCGTATAGTCGTTTCGAATATTATACCTATGAGATACGAGTATTATACTAGTATTAATACGAGTATGGTACGAAGAACAGTACGGCGTATAATACGAATATCGTATGAGTATTAGACGAAGAGAATACGGGAGTTATACGCGTAGAATACGAGAAGTAGTAATGGAGTATGAGTTAAGGGTTTGGTATAATCTAATTGGACTTAAACCAATAGCAATCCCAATGAATTAAGTGTACAAGCCCAAGTCAAGGCCCAATACTAATTATGTCAAGCCCAATCCAAAAAGTAAATCGCGGGTCGAACCGGTGGGTCATGGGATGGGTAAAACCCATGGGATGATTCAAAAGGAGTGGGTCGGCCACTTGGTGGTCAAGTAAAGTGACAACTTGCTCACCAAGTACTTTACTTGGTGGCAAAGTTGATTAAGGAGGTGGAATAGTAAGGAGGTGGAGTTTGGACAATTTTGCGCCCCTTAGTTGGTTGCCTATATATACAAAGCTAGAATTGATTAATTGATGTTTTGTAAACATTGTTCAACCTATATTGAGAGAGAGAAAGAGCTAGAAACACTTAATCATTCTACTTCCAAGCAAACCTTTAGACGTTTATCAAGAACGTGACTTCAAAGGTAAATTCTCATAAACCGTAATCTTCATCTTTTTCGATTTCTTTCTCGTAGAAGAATCGTAGATTGGTGGAGCATGTTTATTGAGGAGATATAAGGATGTCTATTAATGACCAAATCATTGATAGGTCATCGTAAGGGTTTACGTGAGTTAAAACCATAGAAAGTCTTGAACGTGAACTTAGTTATGAAAGAACGATTTGAAAACCGTTATAGCTAAGGAATGTGCCTATTGTTTGGTTAGGATGACTATGATGAATCAATGAAGTTTTTCATTTGATTTGATTTATAGAACACGAGTAACGAAGTTATGACGAATTTTGCAAAAATAGACGTTAAACGTCGAAAACGTAGAAGTCTCGGATTAAAGGTCAAAAGTTGTCGTGTGACTTGTAAACGTTGGTTTCCAAGGTCAACACGTGAGATAAGGTAATTAAGAGCCGTAGGTGCGAGAATCGTCGCATTCCGACTTATAACGAAGAAAACGTGTTGAACGGTCAAAAATGTTAAACGAACGCTTAAAAATGAACTCAAAGGTGAATTCCGAGTTAACGGATTCGAACATGTGAAATTTTATACGAACACGTAAAGGATGTAATTTGTGACTCAGAAGCTTTTCGAATGGGTCAATTCGGATGTAAACGAACAAATTAGGAAGCCGGGAGTTTCGTTAGGAAAGTGGACTGCTTTTGCCTAATCGGTGCATTTAGGCCCAGGCCATAGCCTACCAACTCAATGTATTTTTTGCCACGCCTGCACCCACGATGGTTGGGAGAAAATAAAAACGTGGAGGCTCATGTGCCAAATACATGAATTTGTACATGGACTCATGCCATGTGCAAGTCCCGTAAAACTCTCTGAGAGTATGGTGCATGGTACAATCAGTAATGTAAGGATGCCATATGTACCGGCAATGATGAAAAAAATGTTGACCAAGTTAGGTTTTGTTCCATTTTGAATGTAGACCTAAAGTAAGACAATGAAGGTACTTAATGTTCATAATCAAGCTAACCTTAAATCACTTATAAGGTGATAATGTTAGATGATTTAGTAAGGTTTAATAGAAATTAAACAAAGAACGCGAGAACGTAATAAGTAAACAATAGATGAGGTTCAACATTGGTAATTCACCAATGATGATCGCATGCCGGTTAGTATCGTAAGAACGTTAACGAGCCGTACCAAAGTATAGGGAGTGGAATCGACTTTAATAACAAAGTTAATTCGCATAAGACATAGAAGAGAAATAAGTTGGTTAGAACCGTAAAGTTAGTTTGTTTGATAACTAATTACAGTGTGCTGCTATGTGAATGTATCATGTAGATCCTGTAAAGACTAAGAATAGTTGAATTGTATATTCGAAGACGCTTGAAGGCAAGTCTTTCTTAACGCTTGTCTAACCTTCGTGTTAGCCAAGTTATATGTGATGCATGTTATAAAATGCATGAATGGTTGTAAAGAAAGAGTCGATGCCTGTTTTGACTCGGCTAGACAAGTATTGAAGAATGAATTGATTTGTTTACAAGTCTGTTGATATAGAACTGTTAACGTTATCCTATGCCAAGTATTTGGTACGGATGAGAAGGTAAGTTTGTCTATGTACAAACAAAAAGTATTTTCATCGATTATTCGACGGGCACGCGAGGTTGCCAAATGTTAAGCGTAAATACGTTTAACGTAAGAGTGTTGAACAACATAGAGTACAATAGGCTGATCACCTAGAAGTGCTCGTAAGTAAAGACGGGTAGATGGCCTTAGTGCCGGATATCCTTTTCAAGTATGAAAACGAAAAGAGTATGTTCATAGTCTATTGATCGGTTCATCATTCCTAAGTTATTATGTATACTTTGGAATTGTTGTTATGACATGAGAAGTACTAGTCAAATGTTTTATAGTGCTTCGTAGTTAATTATTCAGTTATGGAAATAAAGCATGTAATTGTTGATGTGATATTCATATGATTCTTTGTTAAGACTTGCTGAGCTAGTTATGCTCATTCTTGCTTGAACCATATGTTTGCAGCTAAAGCAGATCGAACCGAGAGTTCTACGAGAGATAAAGGCAAGGCTAAGATGGACAATTAATCGTCCTGTAATAGATTAGTGTATTAGTATGTAATATATTTATGAAGAACAAAGAATGTATTCGGTTTATGAACCTGGAAAAGGATTTATTACTAATGTAATACAAAGATAGTAATTACACTCATTTTGTTGTTATCGCAATGGAATGATTGTATGGATTGTAGTATCATGGAGCACCATCTGTCGGGCTGGAAGATACCCGAATTTGGGGGCGTCACAAAAGTTGTATGCAAAATTCACTAAATGTGAATTTTGGCTTAAAAGAGTGCAGTTTTTGGGACACGTTATTGACAAAGACGGGATTTCAGTAGATCCAGCGAAGGTGGAAGCAGTGATTAATTGGGAACCGAAGACACCGACGGAGGTGCGGAGTTTCCTAGGGTTAGCGGGATACTATTGAAGATTCATCCAGGATTTTTCTAAGATAACTACTCCGTTGACAAATTTGACAAGGAAAGTGAAGGCAAATGTATTGGCCGACGCTTTAAGTAGAAAGGGTCGGGAGAAGTTGTTTATGTTAACGATTCTGAATGAGTTAATAACATAGATGGTTAGAATAGAGTTAGAGGTGAGGTTACCGAGTGAGTCGAGGAAGAAATTGTTTACGATGGAGACTCGACCTACAATTGTGGAGAGAGTTAAAGTACAACTCAGAGATGATGAGTGTGAGCAGATGAAGAAAAGAATAGCAGATAGAGAAGAGACAAGGTACAGTCTTGATAACAAGGGGTTATTAAGATTTGAAGAAAGAATTTAGGTTCCGTGTGAAACCAAATTGAAGGAAAAGATATTACAAGAGGCCCATAGTTCGAGGTACTCGATTCATCCTGGTAGTACTAAGATGTATCAAGACCTTCGATAGAACTTTTGGTGGCTAAACATGAAGAGAGAAATAGCAGAGTATGTGAGTAGGTGCTTAACTTGTCAAAAAGTTAGGGCCGAACATCAACGACCAAGTGGCTTGTTACAGTCATTGGAAATTCCGAAATGAAAGTGGGATCATATCACGATGGACTTTGTGGTGGGACTTTCAACTACGCAGAAAGGGTACGACGCAATTTGGGTAATAGTAGATAGTTTGACAAAATCGACTCACTTTTTGCCGATATGAGTCTGATTTAACCTGGAACAGTTAGCTAAACTTTATGTCAAGGAGATTGTTTCAAGACATGGAGTACCAGTTTCAATTGTGTCGGATCGTGATCTACGATTCACATCGAATTTCTGGAAGAGTTTGCAAGAACAGATGGGAACGCAACTAAGGTTGAGTACGACATATCATCCACAGACGGATGGACAAAGTGAAAGATCAATTCAAACGCTAGAAGATATGTTAAGATCTTGCGTTATGGATTTCAAAGGGAGTTGGGATGATCATCTACCGTTAGTAGAGTTTGCTTATAACAATAGTTATCACGTAAGTATAGGCATTCCGCCTTACAAAACGTTATACGGAAGAAAGTGCAGAACTCCACTATGTTGGGATAAGGTAGGTGAACGTCGGATGCTAGGACCTGAAATGGTGCAACAAACGACAGATATAGTTAAGTTCATACGAACACGACTTGTGGCAGCTCAAGACAGACAGAAAAAGTATGCAGATTTGCATCGAAAAAAGAGAGTTTGAAGTAGGTTCGTATGCATTTCTGAAGGTGTCTCCTAGGAAAGGAAAGATACGCTTCGGAAAGAAGTGAAAGTTAAGTCCGACGTTTATAGGACCTTTTGAGATATTGAAGAGAGTAGGAGAGGTAGCCTATGTGATAGCATTACCTCCAGAGTTGGAACATATACACAATGTGTTTCATGTTTCTGTATTACGTCCTTATAAGCCAGATTATAAGCATGTAATAGAGTATGAAGTTAAGAAAGACTTAACATATGAAGAATTTCGATTCAAATTATTGATAGGAATGAGTAAGTCTTAAGAAGTAAAGTAACACCTTCGATGGAGGTAGTACGAAGGAACCACAATGCCGAAGAAGAAACGTGGGAACTCGAAGAGAAAATGAAGAATTATCCCCATCTATTTGATTAACTTGTATCGAGATTCTGGGGACAGAATCCTTATAAGGAGGGAGAATGTAACAACCGAGAAAATCAAACTTTAATGTAAATTAATTTTATTTGATTATATTGAATAAAATGAGATTATATGTTTATTATACTGAGTAAGCAAGTTAAAGGTCGTTCTATGACCTAGAATGAATGGATGTGGTTAGGATTCTGGCTACGTGCTAGAAATAAAGTGTATGAATTTCCAAGACGAAAATAAAAGTTTTCCGAGAAATTTTCAGAAAAACACTATTCATCCATTTCTGCTTGAAAATTATTTTTAAATTTCCGGGAAATATGTAATGATATAATTCTGAGAAAGATGAATTATCCAATAATAATTCAGTTATGAGAAACGCAGTTTTTCGCCTGCGTACTCAAATCAAGAATGTTAAAGAAAGTGAAAATTTTGAATAAAGAATGACCAAGTATAATAAGAAAGTTATTATACGGGAAAGAATACGAGTATAATACAATGTATTATACAAGTATAATACGAAGAATGATACAACGTATAATACGAACATTATACGAAATATATCCGAAAAGAATACGATAATTATACGGTAAGAATACGTAAAGTCAAAGTTTTGTCAAACAAAGTCAAGATTGACTATTTGACTATTGGACTTGAATTTTTCCAAGCCCAGATGAAATAATAGGAAGGCCCAATGAAAATTTACATCAAGGTCCAATAAGAATTTAATTAAAGCCCAAGGTTAGACCCGAATTGAATTAAACCTAAGCCCGAACCAAGAACCAAACCCGTGGGTCGAACCATTGATCGAACGAGTGGGTAAAGGGGTTGGGGAAACCCATGAGGGCCCCACCAACCCCATATGGCCGGCCAAAGGAGGTGACCAAGCTTCTCTTGGAAGCTTGGTTGATATTTCAAGCATTAAGGAGGTGGGAATAGTGAATTACAAGCTCAAATGACCATTTTTCCCTTGGTCTTGGATTTCTATAAAAGGAAAGCTTAACCTTCATTATTTGTTCACCAAAATTTCACCAACATGTATTGAGAGAGAATTGCTAAGAAAGAAGAGAAAGAAGCTAGCTTAGTTGATCAAACAATCAAGAACGCAGAACACGAGAGGTAATAACCTTTAAACCCTTAATCTTCATCTCTTCAATTTGATTTTTGATAGAGAAGTGATTATTGGTGGAGTACGTATTGTCCGAAGCAATAAGGATGGATAATAGTGGACTAAACACACTAAGTCACTAACAAAAGTATAAAGTGTAATCATAAACATTGATTAAGAACTTAATGAAGAAAAGTATGAAAAATTTAGAGTATGTCGTTGATGAACAAGTTTAAAACCATCGTACAAAGGATTAGATGCTATATGCTTGGTTAGGATGTTAGATGTTTGAATAATGGAATGATTCTATTTGGAACAGAGTAAAAATCTCGTATAACAAAGTTATGGCGAAATTTCTAATAAAAGACGTTAATCGTTGAAATCGTAGTCAACTAGGATTTCTGAACGAAAATGAAATGTTAATAACAAACCTAGAAAGCTAGGGTTTCGTGAACATATTGAAGAACATGAAATTCAAGAACTAATGAATTCGGATATCGTATGGACGAATTATGGATGAACGAGCGAAGAACGCTCAAGAACGGAGAACGAATGAATAATGAATAATGAAAATTTAATCAAGTGAAATCCTTGTTAACGGATTCAGAAAAATATTCTGTCTGGGGGAAATCGTAGTATAAAAATAAGGAAGAAATTGGCTTTTGAACAAACCAATTCCGAGTTATAACGAATAAGTTATGCATGTCAATGACGTCTTTCAATTGAATGTATGTGTAGTTAGTAGCACCGTGCAACACCATCTATCGGATTGGAAGATACCTGGATTTGGGAGTGTCACATGGACTCTAATAAGATAACTACAAATTAAAAAACTAATTAAAATAAAACTTCTAATTCATAGGCTTCCAAAGCCTTTTATATTGTTTTAACCAACTTTCAGGGCTCGTCCTACATCACGATACTTTTTGTTACACAATACGATTCACGATTTGACAACTATACTTAAAAGTTACAAAGACATGTAAATGCAAGTAATACATGAACACCCACCCATAACAACAGACTAATGAGTAAGCACCAAAACACAAAATTAACAACAACAATCAAATGGGTTCAAGCAAGTAAAAACATTAACACCCAGAACAACAACAACAATCAAATTGGGTAAGCAAGAAAACACAACATTAACAACTTATAATCATTTGGGTCCAAGCAAGTATATACATGAACACCCTGGGTAAGCACAAAAACACAAAATTAACATCTTATAATCATTTGGGTCCAAGCAAGTATAAATGAACACCCAAAACAACAAACAAATGGGTAAGCACGAAAACACAAAATTAACAGCTTATAATAATTTGGGTCCAAATTACCAAAGCAATTCTGGTAAATATATTTTGGGTCGAAATTACCATAGCAAATCTGGTAAATTTAAATTATTCTCATTTCTTTATAGTTGAAAGGTGAATATGCATTTTTTGTTTTCTCTTGTTACTCTATAAATATTACTAAAATAATATCTAATAAATCAATTTAAAGTATTTTGGCTACTATTTAATTATAAAAATAATTTTAATCTATAATAATATTTACTTGACTACTTTAATATATAGTCAAGCTAATATACTTGATTGTCCAATAAATTGTGTTTTATATGTTTAAATATATATTATCACATTTCCTTTTTTTCAGAACGTACGATACGATCTCACGATCTGATACATGAAACACAATATGACTTGAGGGACAGGGACGGGACTTTAGGCGGGATTCGGGACGGGGGCTGGACTCGGGAGGCGGGGTTTTTTGGGACAAATGATAAATTTCACATAGATAATCTCACACAAAACTAAATCAATTCTAATTATTCAATGTATCAAAATAATGAAGTACATCACTATTTATAATACTCCTAGACAACTTTCCTAACCTAAATTGGACTATAATAAGATAACTACAAATTAAAGAAACTAATTAAAATAAAACTTCTAATTCATAAGCTTTCAAAGCCTTTTATATTGTTCTAACCAACTTTCAGGGGTCGTCCTACATCACGATACTTTTCGATACACAATACGATTCACGATTTGACAACTATGCTTAAAAGTTACAAAGACATGTGCAAATGCAAGTACATACATGAACACCCACGCATAACAATAGACTAATGAGTAAGCACCAAAACACAAAATTAACAACAATCAAATGGGTCCAAGAAAGTAAAAACATTAACACCCAGAACAACAACAATCAAATTGGGTAAGCAAGAAAACACAACATTAACAACTTATAATCATTTGGGTCCATGCAAGTATAAATGAACACCCAAAACAACAAACAAATAGGTAAGCAAGAAAACACAAAATTAACAGCTTATAATAATTTGGGTCTAAATTACCTAAGCAATTCTGGTAAATATATTTTGGGTCGAAATTACCATAAAAATTCTGGTAAATTTAAATTATTCTCATTGCTTTATAGTTGAAAGGTGAATATGCATTTTTTTTCTCTTGTTACTCTATAAATATTACTAAAATAATATCTAATAAATCAATTTAAAGTATTTTGGCTACTATTTAATTATAAAAATAATTTTAGTCTATAATAATATTTACTTGACTACTTCAATATATAGTCGAGCTAATATACTTGATTGTCCAATAAATTGTGTGTTTTATATGTTTAAATATATATTATCACATTTCCTTTTGTTTCCGTAACGTACGATACGGTTCACGATACGATACATGAAACACCATATGATGGAGACGGGATTTTTGGGACAAAGGATAAATTTCACACACATAATCTCACACAAAACTAAATCAATTCTAATTATTCAATGTATCAAAATAATGAAGTACATCACTACTTATAATACTCCTAGACAACTTTCCTAACCTAAATTGGACTCTAATAAGATAACTACAAATTAAAGAAACTAATTAAAATAAAACTTCTAATTCATAGGCTTCCAAAGCCTTTTATATTTATATTGTTCTAACCAACTTTCAGGGCTCGTCCTACATCACGATACTTTTCGATACACAATATGATTCACTATTTGACAACTATGCTTAAAAGTTACAAAGACATATGTAAATGCAAGTATATACATGAAGACCAACCCATAACAACAGACTAATGAGTAAGCACCAAAACACAAAATTAACAACAATCAAATGGGTCCAAGCAAGTAAAAACAATAACACCCAGAACAACAACAATCAAATTGGGTAAGCAAGAAAACACAACATTAACAACTTATAATCATTTGGGTCCAAGCAAGTATATACATGAACACCCTGGGTAAGCACAAAAACACAATTAACAGCTTATAATCATTTGGGTCCAAGCAAGTATAAATGAACACCCAAAACAACAAACAAATGGGTAAGCACGAAAACACAAAATTAACAGCTTATAATAATTTGGGTCCAAATTACCGAAGCAATTCTGGTTAATATATTTTGGGTCGAAATTACCAAAGCAATTCTGGTAAATCTAAATGTATAGCAATATATACACGAACACCCAGAACAAAAAATAAATAGGTAAGCACCAAAACACAAAATTAACAGCTTATAATTATTTGGGTCCAAATTACTAAATCAATTCTGATAAATTTAGATGTATATCAATATATATAGAGAGAGGGGTAAAAAAGACCTTGAAATTCCGCTGGAAGCTATAACGGAGTTCAGGGTCAATTTCAGTTATGGAATCATCCTCATCTTCGGCGTATTTGGAGCCGGATGGAGATTTCTTGCGAGGGACGTGCATAGTTGGGGTAGAACCCGGCTGGCTGGTAACTTTCAGCTTTGCGTCTTTGAATTTCTCTGCCTTATTCAGTTCTTCACCTCTCCATGGCGCCGAAACAAGAAAGTCTTTCTTCGTCTTCGTCATTTTCAAATGCAGTCGAAAGTACTGCTTCCACCCTCTTTTCTACTCCTTTTGGTACTCTGTTTACAAGAAGATAGAATCAGTACTCGCTAGCTACTGGCCTAACACATTCATGGTACGACGCCGTCTGTGGATATTGCACATACTAGGATGGTTTTGTCGAGGGTTAATTGCATCTCGTAGCCCCAAGTATACAATCTTTTATCATTCGTACCCCAATGTTTAAACACTCTCATCCCGCTACCTAAAGTACTATTAAATAACCATTAATGACCCTTTAATTATTTTCGGCCATAAAAGTGGCTGGAATTGTCACGTGGTCCGGTATAGGGAGTATAAATACGATTTGATCGTATTTTTATATATTTGATAGTATAAAATCAACTTTAAAATAATTTAATTCTAACCTTATACAAATAAAATACACACTTCATCTTCAAATACTCAAAAATATTTTTTTTATCTTCTTCATCATCTTCTATTTTTTCATCATCTTCTTCATCCACCATGAAACCCAAAATTTTAAAATTCAAAAAATACCCAAATTGATGTTTAATATGTCTGTTGGGGCGTAATTATTTAGGCCCAAATTATATGGTGGGTCAAAATCCACGTGAAGGTATTTTACACTACGTATGAATCTAATTTGGTAGTTGAATATTTTAAGAAATTAAAATTCCTGATTGCATTTAATTTCCAAACTCCTAAGGAAAGTGTTAAAATATGATCCAACTTCCTTTCTTTAAGTAGATTCCGTTTGATCCGTTAAGGTAATTTACCTAATGAGGAATCCTAATTCTATACGGGGATGTGATAAACGAGATTTTTGTTATTTAATTTGAATATTATTGAATTAAATTAATATTTTTCGATGATTTAATTATTAGGTTAAATAATTAATTGAGGAAATTGTGGTATGTTAATTTAATTATATGTGTTACATTGATTAAATTAATGTGAAGAATTTATTATTCAAAGTATGTATTTAATTGAGCTCATTTGATTAAATGAATTATTTAATAAGCATAATGATATTCGATTAATTTAATAATTAATTAGATATTTAATGATTTGACATTATTAATAAATGAGAATTTAATTATGTGACTATGTGATTTAATGTGGAATTATTCTATTTTATTTAATTAAATTAAATAAGATATTTAATTAATTGCTTAAATAGGTGTGACATTATTAAACTATATAATAAGAGTTTAATTAAATTAAGCGAAAGAATATTTTGAGGCTAGCCAAACATGGCCCTATGAGGAGTTGGCCTGTTAACCCACTAAGGGATTAACCGACCACGACAATGGTTGTTATCAGTGCGCATACATCAGTCTTATTTTTTATACTTGCATATTTTATTTTCTGAGATCTAAACTTTGAGAAAACAGAGAGAGTTTAGAGAGAAAATTTGAAAGAATTCTGAGATTGAAGAATCAAAGGAGTTGATATCATCTCCTACTAATCTAAACAAACAATCAAAGGTAATCTATTATATTCAAGCTTTAATTTACATTCTTGAATTTTCTCCATAAAAGTTATTTTAGTTCTCTATAAAGTGAATTTAATAGCCAATTTGTTGAGAAATTGATTATATATGTTTATTAACATGTATAATCCAATTCTATATGATTTGTATGTGATGTAGAGTAATCAAATCTGTTAAAGCATGAAGAACTTGGGTTTAGATGATAAATATACAACATATTTGATTTTGGTGTTAAAATTAGGGTTTTGGTTGATGAATCGATTCGATAAGTTGTTATATATGTTGACATGTATATATAATATGTTATATGTTAATTAGAAACCATTTTCAGAAGTTAAATTTGTATGAAATAGGTTTTCAAGTAAAGATTTGGATTTTGTTATAAAAAGTACAAAAGGCTAATTTTAGAACCAAAATTAGTGTTCAATTCTTATTATAATCTGTAAATTGATTTCAGAATATGTTAGTATGTTGAATTACGAAAAGAACGCAACTGAAATGGCTTAATTTGGTTAAGCAGCAAGATTTGGTGGTTGATTTCGCTAAATATGTTGAGATATGAAGAAAACTAGTAAAAACATGATTTTTATCCTTAAAAGTAGATTTTGTATGATGTTTATATTATTAGAATCATGATATGCATGCTTGGTGTTATGATTAACAAACTTATAGCTTCAGGGTATGTTAAATTTCTGTTAAGTTGGAGAAATTGGATTGTTTGGGTTATCTCTGTGAAGTAAGTACGCTGATGCGCAAGTTTATTTATGTCTTGCCGAATCGCTACGGCATTAAAGGCGTAAACAACGCAGATGCTTCTTGAAAGTGTTCTCGAGTATCGAGCATCGTAGCAATTTCCTTGCCAAGGCTTGGGGTAGTAGCAAGAATCATACTTGCCAGTAGAAGCAGTTTGTTTTCTTTTAGTTTTCAGACGATGACATATCGGCCTAACCTAGTCTAAGGTGCATAATAGTGTGTTAAACATGTAATGAGGTTTTATAATTAATTATAAGCATGTGTTCAATGATTTCAAATTGTGAAAAGCTTCAATTTGCTAATTGTTTAAGTCTTGAGATGTGTTTAAAGGTTACATTACTATGATAGCCTTATGATTTCAGATTGGTGACATGATGTTAATTCAAAAGTCAGAATTTGAATTGTGTTAACAAAATGAATTTAAATGAGAACTAAAACAGATAGGGTTAAAGTTAGTGCAACTAATCAGTATTACGATTCTAATGATATGTGTAGGGTTTTGACGAACGTGTGTTATAGTTGTATAGCTTATGCACGAGACAAGTTCTCTAACCCTAACTTTATTGAGCAAGTTCCTAAACCTTATCTCTTTACATTGAGCAAGTTTCCTTACTCAAAACTTTACTTTTATGGAATAAGTTTCTTTAAATTCTAAATTCTTCGATTGAGCAAGTTCTAGACTTATATTCTAAGTCGAGTAAGTTCTTGTTATTAATTGTTCAAGTTCAAGATTTCATGTTCATTCTTTTAAAGCATGATTCCCGTTATACAATACTCACTCAATTGTATACCTCTTGAGTTCTATTATTCAAATTGAATATCAATTATTATTAAACCTTGTAAGACTAGCGAACCCTAATTGATCCGACTAGTCCATAGTTGATGAACATTCTAAATTCCAGAACTATTGTTGAGCTTATCCAAACCAAACTTCCTTTGGTGTGGACTGTGACGCCCCCAAATCCGGGTCTCTTTCAACCCGACAGATGGTGCTCCACGGTGCTACAGTTCACACAAACATTCAATTGAAAAAGTCTTAAAAGAACGAATATGTCTTACATATATTCCAAAACAATACTACCATTCCCCAGGGTCTTTATAACCGTTATATTTGTTCTTGTCATAATATCAAATATTATCATTATAAACATATAATATTACATAGGTACGCTACGAGTTCGCTTTAACCTTCACTTTATCCTTGTCGAATCCTTTGGTCATAACGTCTAAGCTGCAATCATATGGTTCAGGCAAGTGCGAGCATAACAAGCTCAACAAGTACAACAATTTCATTTTAAAAGCATGCTTGAAACATAGGAATCGTATATCTTCAATAACTGGATGATAGTTACGAAATACTATCAATAATTCCATATAGCTTTCCTTTTCCTTCAAAATGTTTTGCAATAACAATATTCCGTAAATCATCAATTTTAGTTCAAGACGTGAATATCTTATAATTTCTTTGAAAAGGACAACCCGGCACGAAGTCCGTAAGTCCGACATAGCTTACGAGTACATCTAGGTGATCAGCCTATAGTACCTTATGTTGATCAACACTACATCCATTAAACGTGTGTACGTTTAAGTTGTGGCAACCTCACGTGCCCATCGAATACTCGATGAAAATACATTTGTTTATTCATATTCAAGCTTACCTTGAATCCGCACTCAATTAGTTGGCGTGGGATAAGCGTTAGCAATTCTATATTGAAAGACTTGTAAACAGTTCAATCAATCTATCAAGATTAGTCTAGCCGAGTTAAAACTGGCTTCGACCCTTTCCTTAAAATCATACATGCATCTCACAATGTGAATCATTTGAAAACCTAGCTAACACGAAGGTTAGACAAGCGTTTAAGAAAAACTTGCCTTCAGCGTATGCTACGGTATAATTACGTTTCCTTTGAGTCATTACGGTCTCTACAACACATAATCACATAAATACCAAATTAGGTCATGAATGAACATACATAGCTCCTAAAGAATCTTACCCTTCTTCTCAATCTAATCCCTTATTAGATTTGTTATTATTGGTTCCGGCTTTTCGTCATTCTTTACATCATTCTTACCAATTTCGTTCTCTTCTATAACTTAACTGAAATTATTTCATTAATACAACTCGGTTCGAGTTAAGTGTCCTTCATCGCGGCTTACTAACTTTATTATTAATCAAAGCTCGATCGTCTTTGGTTTAGGACTTATTTCACATCGTTTGCATTCATCTTCAATTGACTTATTTTAACCCTAAGTGATCTTACTTGGGGTTTAATCATGACTTAACAATGTTACTTCATGTTCATTAAGTTTGTATTACTTCATTGCCTTTCTTTTTATCTTCATAACCAATCCTCTCTATGCAAACCCTAGAATTTGGCTGCAGCATTTCTGACTTTTCTTCTTTGTCTTGTATTGCCTTTCGCCTATAGAATCAAAAGATCGGACTTCGAAACTGTTGGCCTGAGTCCTAGTGTTATCTGTCGCGCTGCGGTGTAAACTAACAGGGGCTGAGGCTTGCTTTGGCGCTGAGGAGCCGGCTAATTGGCTTAGAGTCGCGCCACCGGCAGACTCATGCTGCCCTGAATAATTTTGATGATTTTTCATTATGTGAGATTTAAACCCGTAACTTCTTCGTTATAAGTCCGAATTGGCTCGTTCAAGAGCCTACGTTCTAAATCACGTACTCTCGTGTTCATGCAAGAATTTTATTTATTCGACTTCGTTTGCTAAAATTCACACCTATTAGTCCATTTTTAACGAAAATGATAAACGTTAAATGAACGTTCAACGCTTCGTTCTTCGTTCTAAGTCGAATTCTACCGTTTTCGAGTCCGCAACTCTATAATGCCAAATAAGACTTGTCTCCATTGAAAACCAATGTTTCCAAGCTAAATATCAAAATTCGACTTCCATTCCGAGAATTTCACGAATTCGACGATTGTCGTCTAATCGTGAGAATTCCGGCGAAACTTCGTTACTTGAGATTTTTAAACCGTTTCAATTGGATTCAATCCATCATACCATCATCTTGACATACATGCTTTGTTAACTTATAAACATGATAAGTTATTACTTGTTCTTAATAAGTTCAAAACTCATAAACTTCTAAACTACTTATTAAAGTATAACATACTTGATTTCATTGTTTATGACTTATTAATAAGTTAAGTCCTTTAATCCTTATTCTTACATCTTATTAATCATGCTAACTTCTTAAGGTAAACATATTACACTTCTTACAAGTTCTTATACTTTCAGTATTGTTCTTCACAAGTTCGTAACTTAAATGATTACGAATAGCTTATTCATAATTTATACGGCTTATTAAGACTTAAGCCCTTTGGTTTATCATTCCTTAACATACTAGTTCTACCACTACCCCCTTCTCTAACAATGGAAGAGAAAGAGAATCAAGGATTAAGGTTGCTTACCCTTTGATGATCACTTGCTAAACCTCAATCCTCTTCTTGCTTCTTGCTTAATAAGAACTCTAGCTTCTCTAGCTTTTTCTCTCAAGCCATTAAGCTATAAGTTGTTGTGGAAAATCTAATAATAGAAGTCTAACTTTATAAGTGCTTATTCTCTCAACCAAATAAGCTCTCAACTTATGTGTTTATTGGATGAAAAACTAACAACCAACAAATGAAAACAAAGCTTGCTATTTATAGGATTTCTAAGGTTAGGGTAGTTTGGTCATTAGGCCATCCCACCTCCTTAATCACCTCCTTACTATTCCTAACTTAAGGCTTAAGTAAACTTGGCCACTAAGTCTACTTGCTCACCACAACACTTGTTCACCACACTTACTTAATCATTAAGTATACTTGATTATCACATTAATCACTTTGTGTGCTCACCACACTTACTTAGCCTCTAAGTTTGCTTGATCATCACCTTGGATCATCCATGGGTTGCTCCATGGTTTATACCCATTGGATACTTACTTGGGCTTAGGTTAATTAAATTAACTTCTACTTAATCATTTGGGCTTGCACATTATTTTACTTTGGGCTTGTAATTAAACAATCACTTGGGTTTGACCATTAACTTACCTTGGGCTTCACATTACAAACACTTAGGCTTGCACATTAATTCTATTGGACTTAACCATTTCCTATACAATCCTCCTAATTCCTTTCTTTTGGCTTAAAGCCTTATAACATATATTATACGTATAATTCTCATATTCTAATTCCACATATACGACATACCATTATTCATACGTACTCGTATAATACCTCATATAGTATTCGTATTCCTTACTTCGTACAATACCTATGTATTATACAATCATCGTTTAATTCATTAATCACATTTCATTTCCTTATCGTAAATCGTTTTCCTTAAACGTTAGGTTTTAAGTCCATAGGCGAAATATTACGTTTTCCATAACGGAAATATTATTAGATATTCCATCACACCTCGATATTCTATCATTACGTATTTCTTGGAAGTTTAAAAATAATTCCCGAGCAGAAATGCGTGAATAGTGTTTTTCAAAAAATTTCTCGGAAAGCTTTTATTTTCGTCTTGGAAATTCAAACACTTTAATTCTACCACGTAGCCAAAATCCTACGATGTTCTGACATTTCTAGGTCAGAGAACGACGTTCGATTAGCTTGCTCCATAAATAATCAATTAAATTTATTTAATAAAAATAAAAATTTAATTCTCAAAAATCCGATTTTCTCGGGCGTTACATTCTTCCCTCCTTATAAGGATTCTGTCCCCAGAATCTCGTTAATAATACCTACACCACAGAGGATAATTTTCCTTTATTTTAATCTCGAGTTCCCACAATGCTTCTTCAACATTGGGGTTCTTCCATTTCACCTTCATCGAAGGTATTACCTTTTCACACATGACTTACCACTTCCTGTTAACAATTTGAGTTGGAAGTTAAACACTTACTAACACATTTCGCTATCTTTATATCATCTCAGTTATCCTTTTAACTCGGACTTATATGGAACTCAAATTCCTCCCTCAAAATAAGACTATACTTAGTCCTCTACTTATCCTGCATCATCTTCTTCATTCACTTGTACTCCTCGTTACCTAATTGTACTTAATTGACTCAGTCCATTATTGTGGATTGAGTCTATGTTTTGAATAACATTTATATCGTTTCATTCTGTAATTTAAATTCTAACTCCACTCCCGCCATCTCCGTTATTAACTCATTCTGAGTCGGTAACATCGATAGTTTTCCTTACCCTTCCTACTTAACGCGTTGGCTTCTACGTTTACCTTCCTTGAATGATATAAGATATCCCAGTCCTCTCTCTACTGCATATTCAACTCCTTCTGTGTGGAGATATATCTCAGACTCTTAGAGTCCTTGTATATCTCACTTTTCTCCGTGTATAATTACTATCTTTAGATTTTTAATTCAAAAACTACAACTGCCAATTCTAGATCATAAGTAGGATAGACCTCCTCATAATCCCCTAACTGGCGTGATGCATACACAATGACATTGCCATGCTATAAGAGCACATAATCATGTCATCAATGCTAACATCGAGATACACTACAAAATTTTCCGTATCATCTGGTAAAGACAATACATAAATCATGTGATGCTCATGGTACCTCCTCTTTCTTTCTTACTTCCAACCGACTATACCCCGTACACAAATCTATCTTTGGAAAAATTCTTTGCCCCTCTCAACTGACCAAATAGATTATCGATCCTGGGCCATGGGTATTTATTATTAACTGCTAACTTATTCCTCCCTACGATAGTCGATACGGCAACCGTAACGACTCCTCCTCTTCCTTAACACCAACCTAACTTCAAGTCCATGGTTCAACAATAATAATGTCGCGATATTTTATTACCACAATTACTACCTTAGATTTTCTCGAGAAAACTAGAGGTTCACACTTTTCTTATAACAATATATTATAGTTCTATGGTTAATCAACCCATTCATACGAGAGAATTTCCTCAAATCCTCTCTTTACATTAATCTAACTTATCTCTGAGATACTTTGCTTACTTCTATTATTCATGAAACCATTTCCACGAATATAGTTAACAAAAATTAATCCCTCCTCCTCTATCTTAATGTTTTAAAGGTATTTATACTCCCTTCCGAATGCACTCCTAGATAAGTCTTTCCACATGTCTTACACACCTCGATCCTTCACTTAGGATCCCTGTCCCGCTTTCAAGATTCCCTTTGAGTTAAAATTTTCATCTCTTTGGCATACCGCCACTACCATTCTCTACCTTGGTTCCTCCCTCTCTCTTGCTCTCATCTTTTCCCTCTTTGTGGTATTGAGTCTACAACTCACTATCACCTTATGCTATAATCACTTTCTCCAGAATGATCCCATAGGAAACACTCTAGATCACCAAAATCCCACTATAGAGCTAGGGTTTGGGACACCTTTTCCAACCTACTGAACCTTCACCTCCTCCGTGTCCACTTGATGTGAAACAAACCTTGCCAATTCATTTGAATTTGGTCGCGTACTGGGGAAATATCATATCCCACTTGCTTAAGTTCTAAGAATTCAATCTCTATCCTCCCTCACATATTTGTAGGGAAATAATTTTCAACGAAAACCTTCTTGAATTGTTCCCACGTTACCGCTTCTATTCTAACCCTACCCTGGTGAGCCTTCTACCAAAAGTTGGTTTCACTCTTCCTCGTGTAAGTCACAAAAGAAAACTTCTGCATCTCACCTATGCTTGTAATAACAAACGCCTTCTCTATTTCTTTTACCCCGGTATGGGCCTCGATTGGGTCCGTCGTTCCTTTGAACTCCGGCAGACCTATGCTTTTAAACTCTTTAAAGGTAATCGTTCTAGCTACCTTAGGTTTCACGGGTACTCTACCCCCGGTTTGGGTAAATAAAGCCATTAATAAATTAACGAACTCTTGCATAGGGTTGTTCAGACCCCCTTCATTATTATTACATGATTCTGCTTCCTGATTACGTTATCTTCTCCTAGGCGGCATTATTTAGATTAAATAAATAAAATTTCATTATTATCTATTTACTTACTTCGTTATTAATCGCCACATACCAACTCGCATCATAACAAATCATTTCCATGAAAACTACATTATATTCATATACTTCTTCATAGTTCAAAACTATTTACAAATTGTTTTCATTGCCAAAAGCTATTACATTTCTATTCCGCGATGATACTTCACAAAAGTTGGGATTTACAAAAGACTACCCTTTAAAAGAGGGTTTTACGTCATTACACACATATTTATAACTCTAGACTTCTAATAATGCATAACAGCATCCTCGTGCTTCTCATTCGTAATCTCCACTACAGTATCCCGACTAATAGTATGACGGGTCTGTCCTGACTCATTGGAATAACAAGCAACCTTTATCCTGAAATCCTTATGAGCGCTCTCATGGAAGTAAGACATCTGGAAGATATTGTGCACAGTATGGTACTAAGGGCTGATCCCCCTAAGTACGAGAAGAAGAGTCCATAGTCTTATGAGTGTTAAAGGTTTCAAGTATAAGCACTTGACAACCTAGGACATAGTTCAAGGTCTTATGACCCTCAGGACTTCTTTTGATTCTTGTTATTCATTCTTGATTCAAAAGCTAAGTTTTGCTTATTTCAGAAGTCTTTGATTCACTCGCATGTTATTATATTGTTGTTATATTATTATACTTGTGGGCAATCGTACTCACTCTTGCATAATAATAACATTGCAGTTAGAATGAATGGTCCGACGAGCCTTCTACTAGAAAAGGCAAAGGCAAGGTCAACAAGTGATGAAGACTTGTTATTTATTTGTTATATTATGTTTTTGACTTATGTTTAAGTTGTGTAAGACTTATTATTTGTTTCTGCATTTGAGATTTAAGGTTAGTATTACCTGGGATTGATGTATTTACAATCAGATGTTGTAACTCCATAAGGAGATGATTTATTTCTATCTATTTATGGTTTTCATTTATTATGGGTAGATAGACACATGATGTTTGTACAGTGAACACCAGAATTGAAGTACCCAGATTTGGGGGTGTCACAGGTTGGTATCAGAGTTGTAGGTTATGAACCTTAGGTGGGGGAAAAACCTTAGGTAGTAGCCTTATAGGAGATTGAGAACATAGTGGTGATAAACGCTTATCGAGTTCTAAGAAATGAATTCATTAATTCATTGAAGATAATAAAAGACTTTATGTGCTTATGTGATAAACTTATGTGATCGCGAGTATCGATTAGTAACAAAAACTTAAAACAATATTGTCAGGATGTCGGATGTTAGAGGATCTAGTCGAGCTGGGGAGGAGGAACCCCGAGTTCCTAGAGATGAGGAGCCCCGAGACATCCATGTTATTCGGGAGCAGTTGGTACATAGAGCTATCCCCATTAATCATTGTTGTGGGTCAGGAGCATGTGTCTGAGACTAATCCAGAGGAGGATCCTGAGTTCCCACCGAACTCTATTGTAGCTCAGATGTATGATGAGGTATATGATCGTAACATTGAGTTGTAGGATAGAGTCAGAGAGTTGGAGGGATTGACAGATGAACGCCAGACCACTATAGGTCAGAAGAATGAGGAAATCCAAGGGCTTGATGCACGTCTTGGAAATGTGGAGTGGAAATTAGTTCACTTAGAGGGTGACAATGAGCAACTAGTGGCAGAGGTTGTAAAGCTGAAGGATGATCTGAGAGAGGAATCCGCCAAGCGAGCCTGAGCTGAAGATGCTTTGAGGAGGCTTCTCAGCAAGAAGATGCATCCAAGGAAGAGGTGTAAGCAAAGAAGGTCAAGATGGTAGAGATGGATTGTGCATTCAACACTGCGATGAACAAAGCTCAGGATCGAGTTATGTACTATCCAATTCAGTTCGAGGACTAACCTTGGTACATGTTGGATCATAGAACGATGTTTCGTATCATGGAAGAAGAGCGTAGAGAAGATGTTCGACGTCTTAATAGGCCGTGATAGGAGCAATATTAATTATGTAAATATCTTTGTTAGTTAATGATGTAAATTCCAGTGTAAATAAAAGTAATGGAATATGATGATTTAATCCTAAAGATTCTTTATCTCGGGATAGTTGATGTAAATAGCAGTGATGCTATTGTATTATGTTAAAACTTTCGATTTAAATAAAATATCAGAGTTTATTTGAGATAATGTGTTAAGTGATTATGTTTAAATGCTTAAGTTAAGCCTTAAATGTTTAAAGGATCGAATAAAGACCTAAGAAGCGTATATTTTAACAAAAATATGCCGCCGAGAAGAAGACCAAACCGTTAACCGGCCCAAAAAGGGTCGACGAACAACAACAACGACGCCAATGCTAACCTCGTTTAGTAGTTGGTGAACTTATTGAGTGGAACGATTAACAATCAACCTCAAACTCCACCAAATACGTCGTTCAAGGATTTCAAGGCGGGGGGACCGCCAGAGTTTAAAGGCTCCATGAACCCGATAGAAGCTCAAACTTGGGTTATAGAGATGGAAATTTTTTTTGACGTCGCTAGAGTCAAAGAAGACTAGAAAACCGCCTACGCAACGTTCATGCTGAAATCAGAAGCCAATTATTGGTGGCAAGCAAATAAGGTCCATGGAGGAGAAGGTGTGATCACTTGGGAGAGGTTCAAAGAGATGTTCTTCGAGACGTATATCCCGATAAGCTCGTAGAACCAAATGGAGGTACAATTTCTAGAATTGAAGCAAGACAATATGTCCGTATCATACTATGCGGCAAAATTCAATGAGTTGACTAGGTTCGCAACGTATCAAGTACACACGGATGAGAGGAAAACAAGAAGGTTTGAGCAGGATTTGAAGCCACACGTTTATCTTTTGTAAAGTGTCAATGTTTCAACTGAACACTTTTGCTGGAGTACTGGAGAAGGCCATCCTCGCTGAAGGTGGGAGTGATTGTGACACCCCCAAATCCAGGTACTTTATTCCCACAGGATTCAGTGTTCACTAAATCAAAACATTCATTTCTAACTACCCAATTATAATAAAATTGAATAATCAAACCTGCCCATACATGATTAAACTTAAATAAAAATCTCCCAGGTTATCTAACCTTTAACAACAATCATTCAAATGCGGAAATTAAATAAACTTCATTACAATCTTTAAACCAAAGTCTAATAATAAAACTATCAAATCTATTACAAGTCTTCAGTACTTGTATATCTTTCCTTTTCCCTTACGGGTGCTAGGAACGTCACCAGTTTCAACTTTAGCTGTAAGAAATTTTATAGACAAGGGTGAGCAAACAAGGCCCACTTGAAATAACAATAAATAAATCTTTAAACTTTTACATCAATTTCCAATATTAGGCTCAATAGAACTGAACAATATATTCTATTAACTTTCTGAAAATTATAACATTCACTGAGGGTCTAATGACCACGAATCATGTCCATAGTTATAAATAATCTTTCAACTTTAACTTTAACAGTCATAAGACTATAAGGACTCCACGTACTTAGGGGGATCAACCCTTCGTACAATGTATCGTGCACAACCATTTCAACGCTAAGCGTAAACCTCTATTAAAAGAGTTGTTCATCTCAGTATTTAGAACACAAGTCCGCACCAAAGTAAATTTGGTTTGGATACATTACAGGGTAATTTAGAATTCAACGGTAATCAAGTAAGGATTAGTTGATTACAAAAGAAATAACTGTATGCTATGGAATAATCATAACTGAATTGATATTTGTAAATTAACATTATGCTTTAGGAATAATCTAATAGCATAAGCATTGAATAATCATAACATTCAAGGTTATTGAGAATTTTGGGTACTAAACATGCATAATGAATAGTAATTTGAACGATAGAGTTGTTCAGTACTAGAATATTAAACTAGAACAACTCGCATGCTAAATTACAAGTTACATATTAAAGAACTTGCTCAATAATAAAATATAAGATTTAGAATACTTGCATCCTCATGAACCAATAAATACAAGAGCTTTATCAATAATAAACAATCTAACTCCACGAAAGTATAGAGTTAGCAACTTGCATAATTGAAATGGAATTAAAAGCAATAATGTGTTCAACGAAATTAAACTTGTACAACGAAGTTTTAGAGTTAGAAAACTTGCCTTTAGCACAAGCTAAACCTTACAACTTGAATCAATACCCTATACATATGTCATCATGACATAATTAGTCATTACCAATATTTTATATCTATATATACCAAATGTATACATCATGTAGGTTAAATTATCAATTCACATAATCAAACTACGTTAATACTAATTAACTCTTGATAACATGCTCATTCACAGTTTAATACTACTAAAATCATTATTTAACATTCATATTATTAACACATAACATTTATTTTCAAAATTTGTATACTTAAACAAAAACTGTAGAACCTCTATCGCTAACTTTCATGACTGCTTATTTCAGATTCTACATTTATGGTTCATGTTACCGATTGTTGAGTTAATCTTCTTGACTCGGTCACGAGCCATTGGTTGGCTGACAAGCATGGCGCGTCTTTGCGATCGAGATTTATCTTCTTTGGGCCGTATTGCCAGGCTGAGACTCGAAGAATTTGGCGACCAAGCTTCGGCAGCAGATGAACAAAAAGCCAAATTGGCCTAAAAGCTCGAATCTAATAGACTGATTAATATGTAATAAACATATAGACTTCATATAAATATATTGTGAAGACTTCTAACATGTTTCTACTCATAAAATAACATAAACATCAAAGTTACAACACCCAATTTCAGTATTTTTGGCAAAAACTCCATTGTTGACATTTTTTTTTTTATGAAAATCAACACCGTGATTTTGTTTTTCAATCAAAACTGAAATTTCAAAGCATCATAGTTATGGTTATACATACTCTATCAATTTCCATAATCAATTTATCAATTTAACAACTAATTAAACCTTAATTTCTATTTTAAACTAAGCCATTGTTCTCATATATATATTTTCATGTAAACAATTTGTAATATACTTTCTTCCACAAAACACATATATACATGAATTACTTTATCTATAATCATATATAAACTCATGGAATAACCTTATAATCAATAATCATACAAAACTATATACATAACAACAATTTATCCTTTATAAAAATTTCACAGAGAACTTTTTGGAAGAAGAAGAAAACTAACTTTTTAAAGAAAAGATTAAGCTCCTACCTTTGATTAAGAAGATGATGGTTATTCTCAAGCTTCTTCTCTCCAATTCCTTTCTCAAAAACATGTTAGAATCACTCACTTTCTCTCTAGAGTTTTCTCAAATTTTTCTCTGTGTTCTTCTTCTTCTTTTCTCTTCTCCCAACTCTAGTTTACGTAATAAAAATATAACGTATATGGATATAATGTATATATTAAATATATAATATAACTCTAACTTAACTGACATCAGTTATTTTTATTTTGAAAATCAAAAGCCATAAGGCTTGTTTGGTTAACTAACTTAAAAATAACTCATTAATCCTTATGCCTTGTTTGGTAAAAACCCAATTAGATAAAAGACTTAATAGGCATTAGGCCCTGTTTGGCAAAACTGAATTAAACTCTTTTAATTTATTTTAATAACTCCTTTATAGCAAGGTTATTAGTCACACTTTTATTTAATTAATTAATCAATTTAATCAATTCAAATATTAATCTATTAAATTACTTTAATACATAAATCATTATCTCATAATTATAATTTCTTTATAATTATAATTTTATTTAATCAACTAACACTTTATTTTAATAACAATTCCAATTAAAATACTATAATTCATTTAATCATTATTAGCTCTCTAACTTATTTATTAAATTAAATTAGTATATAACCTCATAACAATTAATTTTCTTAGCTCCTTAATTATTTACTCAACAATTAATTAACTAAATCACATCAACTCAAATTGCCATATAATTCAATAAATATTTAATATTGCAAATAAATATTTAATATTTAATATTTAATTATTTATTCAATAAATAATTAACTAAATCACATCAACTCAAATTGAACAATTATTTATTCAAAAATAAACATAATCCATTAAATACTTATATAAATCAATAAATATTTAATATAACACTTTAAAATTCTGCAATGTTATAGCGATGCAGTGACCAAGTATAATCAGGATCAGAAGAAGAAGAAGAGTGAGAATGAGGGAAATAACAAGGCCAGTGGCAGCAACACAAGAGGAAGTAACAATCAGAAGAGGAGGTGGACTGATAACTCGTCAACTGGAAATCAGTAAGGAGGTCAGAAGAAGAGGATTAAAGCATGTCCGACATGAGGGAAAGCTCACCCGGGGGTCTGTATGAAAGGGAAAAGAGTCTTATACAATTGTGGTCAGGAAGGCGACATATCATCTAACTGCCCTAACCCAAAGAAGGGCACCTTCTTCATATGTGGGTCGAAGGACCACCTGGCTAGGGACTGTCCCAAGAAAAGATCTGGAGGGGCAGGAACAGGAGGGAACAAAGGAAACATCGGTGGAAATGCTCTAACTATCACATGACCAACTATAACCAATCGACCGACCACCAGAACATTCAACATGACAGTGCAGGATGTTGTGCAGTCTCGCGATTTGGTGTCAGGTATCATTCTGATCAATAAAGTTAATGCTTATGTATTATTTGATTCGGGTGCTTCTTGTTCATTTATATCCGATGACTTTGCTAAGAACTTGGAATTGCCTAAGGACAAGTTAAAATACCCCATGAACATATAGATTGCGAATAGAGAAGTGATCCCTGTTAAGTACGTACACAAGAACTATAGGGTGGATATTAAGGGTAACATTATGAACGTAGATCTTATCCCTATCAGATTATTTGTTCTGTGTAATGCTCTTTCTGTCTTCCATAATTCCTCCAGGAAAAGTACTTTAGTCCTTAAATCTTGAACTCCCGCAGATGCTTGACCTTCTTCGATTGCTACTTTGCCTTCTTCCCCATCTTTGATCTTTATTTCTGGCTCCACCTTAGTTTCTTTGGAATATACTTCTTCCTCTTCATTTAGCTCCATCTCGGGGTACTCGTCATGATCGCTTGCTAGATCTACCGCAGGTTCGTCTCTTAAAACTTCTTCAACTGACTCACTCTGAGCTGGCACCTCGGCTAATGACATTGGTGCAGCTGCTAACATTTTCGTAACCATCTTATCATCTCCTGACATCCTGTCACCAGTTTTAAATAACTTCATTAATACATCACTATCAAACATAATCCATAAACACTGAGTGTCCCCATATCTTACTATTGATAAATTTTTCCTAATCCATCACTTAGAACTCTAAACAAGTTTTCTCTATCCTGTTTATGGTTATATTCCTAAGGCTTCCCCCCCCACCTAAGGTTTATAACCTACAGCTTTGATACCAACTTGTGACGTCCCCAAATCCGGGTTGCCTAACCTCTGGTTTGCTGCTCACGATCCATCATATATATCATATCTAACTACTCATTCATTAATGAAAAACATCATTCATAATATTCCTTAATACAACTTATAAAAATATCCCAGGTTAACTATCCTTGACATAACTTACATACCCTTATATAATCAAATGGTTTACATAATTAGTTACATAATAAAACATAACCATTAAAAGTTGACACTACTCTTGAGCCTTGCCTTTGCCTTTGTCCCTGTTAGAACCTTCTGCTACATCGGCATTAGATGAAATATTTTATTTAAGCAAGGGTGAACAACGAGTTTTCTCAGCAAGTTAAAATATACAATAAATGATATATATGAAGAATAAAAGAGTCTAGCTTCTATAGAACTTCAGCAATAATCAAAAGATTTCGAAGTAGCGAAATAATAATTCAATCTGAATAATAAAATTTTCTCCTATTTCATACTGAATAACATATCAGAGATGAAAGAGTAAAATTCTTTCAAAGATTCAATAATATTCGATTGAATAAGAAGAATTAATAATACGACAACAATATTCAATAAAGTGGGATATACCCAGATTTTATACTGAGTGATCACAAAAGGATCATGAACTACTAGAGGAATCATTTAGTTATTAAAACTAAATTACCACAAGAATATAAATTAGTTATAAAAACTAAACTATACTCTTACTTAAGTACACGAGCGCTGACCAACTCCTTTGTACCCAATATTATGCATAATACACAATAATAGCGCATAGGTCGATTTATGACATTAAAATTTGTTCATCTCAGTCTTACGTCACGAGTCTGTACCACAACAATATGGTTTGGATTATTTTCAAAGAAATACTATGATTTCAATAATTAATAAGAATACTAATCTAGCCGAAACCAATGGCATAGATCTTCCAATAACAATTCAGTTCATAATAAATAGAACATTTCATGCTTTAACAAATATTAGTCTTGCCAAAATAATTAGCTGAGACATGATTTATAAACAGTTCAAATAATAGAATATGAATCAATTGCACTACGTGCGATTTACAACAATCATTATAGAATTGAATAACTATCAATAATTATTCACTACCATGCTTAAAAAATAGTAACTCAAGTTGAGTTAGGAAACTTGCCTGATTCATTGACTACTGCTATGCAATTTAAGTTAACTTCTTTTGTAAGACCTATCATTAATAAGATTGGTCTTTTAATCAGCATATCATACTTTGTATCATAATACAATTATTTTATCAATCAATTATCTAACACTTAATCACATAATTAAATATTGGATAACACCTTACAATATTAGTATTATTATCATCCTTTGATAATTCTTTAATCACTATATCATATACATTATGATTTAACACTCTAATCTTATATATTATAAGTTCTTCTTTAACATCTAATAAGTCAAATACTAACCCAGTAACCTGGATTCTAAATCTAGCAATCAAATTACCAATTCAACAGACTGGATTCCAAATCCAGCAACCTGGATTCCAAATCCAGCATCTAGATGGTCAATCTAGCAAACCAAACTGCAATCCAGCAACCAGATTAGAATCCAGCAAACTGGATTCAATATATTTTCAATTCAGTAAACTTCTTTTCAATCAAGCAAGCTGGATTTGTAACGCCCGATAAAATTGGATTTTTATGACAATTAAATTTTTATTTGATTATGTGAATTAAATGAATGTAATTGATTTCTTTGTGAGTAAGCTATGTGAAGGTCGTTCTATGACCTAGAATGTGCTAACGTAGTTAGTATTCTGGCTACGTGTTAGAAATAGTTGTTTGGAATTTCAAAGACGATAATAATTGTTTTCCGAGAAGTTTCGTAAAAACACTATTCATCAATTTCTGTTCGGGGAATTATTTTGAAATTCCTGGAAATGCGTAATGATAGAATATCGTGATGAGTTGGAATATCTGATAATATTTCATTTATGGAAAATGCAGTTTTCGCCTGCGGACTTAAAACCTAAGGGTTGAGTATATTGATTTTCGAGGAGGAAATAATATGCGTATAAGGAATGGCGTTAGGGTTAAGGCGAGTGTTATGCCTTTGGTGATACTATTTATTATCTATGTATAATACGTTGAGTAAATACGAAGTACAATACGATTATTATGCGAGTAGTATCTGAGAGATAATACGTAAATTATGCGTATGTGATACGATTAAGTATTATAGAATTAAGTTAAGACTTAATGACTAATTCATTTGTGTTGGATTATTAATTTATCCAATCATTTGAATGACCAAGGCCCAATGATAATTTAGTTAAGCCCAATTCATTAAAACCGAACCGTGGGTCGAACCGGTGGGTCATCGAATGGGTAAAACCCATGGGGCAACCCATGGGATGTCACATGAGGAGGTGGGTTGACCACCTTGGTGTGGAAGCCAAGCATAAAGCTTGGTCACCAAGTGTTTTACTTGGTGACCACACATGAATAGTAAGGAGGCGGTGTTTATTGTCCAAATTGCCCTCCATTCTAGTTTTCTATAAATAAGAAGCTAGGATGTTTCATTTGAGAGTTTTCAAATTTGCCAACCTAGATTATTTGAGAGAGAAAGAAAGCTACACTTGCAAAACATACACTTGGAAGCTTTAACTTCTATTTTCCAAAAGATTTCTTAAGAGTTCTTGAGGTAATACTTCTTTTTTCTCATCTCCATCTCTTTTAGATTTTCTTTCATTTTAGAGAATCATGAAGGGGTGGTATATGTCTTGAGTGAGGTTTTGAAGATGGCTTACCATAGATTCAATCTCTATAAGTCATGAGATTATAAAAATAATAAGGTTTAATATAGTTTTGAACCATGAAAATATTGATAGTTGAGATCGATTGTGGATAAACAATTGAGCTCCATCAATACATTAGTATATGTATCTTGTTTGGTTAGGATGTAGATATGAAATCCATGGAGTATTCCATGTGATTTGGCTTAAAGAACAATAGTAACAAAGTTATAACGAATTTTGCGGAAATAGACGTTAAACGTCAAAAACGCGTAAAGTTCGGATTAAAGGTCAAAAGTTGCCGTGTGACTTGAAAACATCAGTTTTCAATGTCAACACGTGAGATAAGGTAATTAAGATTTGTTGGCGAAGGAATCGTCGGATTCCGACTTAGAACGAAGAAAACGAGCATTGAACGCTCATTAACGTTTACGAACGTATATAAAATGAACTCAATAGTGAATTCTGAGTTAACGGATTTGAAAGTGTTGAATTCTTATATGAACACGTAAAGGATGTAATCCTGACTTGTAGGAATTCGAATGGGTCAATTCAGATGTAAAACGAACAAATTAGGAAGCCGGAAGTTTCGTTAGAAAACCAAAAGCTGATGCGCCAATCGGTGCATGCAGACTAAACCGCAACGCCAAAACCAATTACAAAGTGGTGGCGCCATGACGCTTGATTTCGGTGAGTACCACCTTCTAACTAAGCGCCCATGCGTACCGGCGATGAAAAAAATTGACCAAGTTAGGTTTTAAACTTCAGTTGTTTAGAGACCTACCTGAGTTGAGTTTATATACTCAATGAATGTACTAAGACTAATCCTATACTACTTATACTAAGGTATATGGTATGAAACTTAGGAATGTAATGCATATAAATAAGATACGTAAAATGAACAAAGTTGGTACTTTATCAATGATGTTTGAGTCCGGTTAACAAACGTCAATAGAGTAATAAACCGGGACGAAGGGTAATAAGTCATGTTGACTTTAACAAAGATATTAAGTTAACACAGACATAGAAGAGAAAGAAGCTTGTAGGAACAATGTGAATAATTGTTTGATAGCTAATTACAATTAGGTGTCTTTATGTGAACATCGATGTAGATTACGTAAAGGTGTGGGTCGATCAAGAAAGTTATTTGAAGACGCTGAAAGGCAAGTTTTCTTAACGCTTGTCTAACTTCAATGTTAGCCAAGTTTTATGTGATTCATTGAACTGAATTGCAAGACTTGTTTTAAAGAAAGGGTCGATGCCATATTTTAACTTTCTGGCTGACTATTAAGTAAGATATAGATTGACTATTATTCATATCATTCTATATAGAAATGTTAACGGTATCCTATGCCAAGTAATTGGTACGGACGTGAAGGTAAGGTTTGTCTATGAACAAACAAAAGTATTTTTCATCGATTATTCGATGGGCACGCGAGTTTGCCAAAAATATTAAACGTAAATACGTTTAATGAATGTAGTGTTGATCAACATAGAGTACTATAGGCTGATCACCTAGAAGTGCTCGTAAGTTATACGGATGAATGGTCTTAATGCTGTGGACTCCTTTTCAAGTATGAAAACTAAAATATACTGTTCATGGTCTATCGACCGGTTCAGAATTCCTAATCTATTCTATACTTTGGGAATTGATGAAATGAACTGTTAAAGTATTATTGATTAAGAATACTTCATAACTATTGTTTAGTTATGTTGGAATTGTTCTATAATTCATGAATGTGGTATTCCTGTTATCCTTGATTAAACTTGCTGAGCTGTCATGCTCACTTTTTGCTTGAATTATATAACTGCAGTTAAAGATGAACGTATTGTGAATGCCACGAAATATAAGGGCAAAGCTAAGATGGATGCTTAGGCATTGTGCAATAGTATAGTAAGTTTGTATGTATTATACATTATGAACAATGAACGATGTAACCGGTTTATGAACCTGGGAAGGATTATACTTTGATTGTAATAAGAAGATAGTAATTACTTTCATTTTGTTGTATTTCAATGGAATGATTGTGTGGATGTTAATCTGATGGAGCACCATCTGTCGGGTTGGAAGATACCCGAATTTGGGGGCGTCACAGGTTGGTATCAAAGCCTTAGGTTATAAAACTTAAGGGGGGAAAACCTTAGGCTAATAACCTCGTAAGGAAGGTAAAGTCCGAGGAATGAAATTCAAGTCCATTGAATTAAGAAGATATTGAGATAACTCAGTATTGAAACAATTAAAAGATGAAAATTAATCTTAAAGATATTAAATGTGATTTGTGCTTATACTATTGTGTATTATGTACTAATCAACGTGTTATGTGTTTGTAGATGTCAACCGATAGCTTGATGTTTAGAAACATGGAAATGATAAGTGAGGACTCAGTTAACCAAGTTGAGATTGTACTAATGCCAGTGGCAGAGGTACCAATAGTTGTACTAGAAGACTCAGACATTGAGGAGTACATCTCTGAGGAGGAATACTCTGAGTAGACTATGGGATTAACATCATACCTTAACGAGATGCTAGATGTGGAGGAGGAAATGGAGGTGACATCGATTAACACGGTGTTACCTACTCAGGAGCCAGCATCTTTGGATGCAACTAGAGCATTGTATCTGGCAGTGTTGGATAGGAATGTGCATTTGCGTACTCAGGTAGAGGCACAGATTGAGGAAATAACTGCCTTATATGAGGTGAAAGAATCTGCAGAGGCAGACTTTGAGTCAGAGCACGATGAAAAAGTTCTTATGACTAATAAGGCTCATAACTATAAGGATGAGGTCCTTGAGCTACAACAGAATCTGGTTGAGAAAGACCAAAAAATAGCTAGGATGTCATACATCCATGAATGCGCTCATGAGGATTTCAAGCTGAAAATTGCTTGTTATTCTATTGAGTCCGGGTAGACTCGACATACCATAAGTCGAGATATAGTGTCGATTCTGGCAAATCAGAAATATGAAAATGCCGTTCGACAATGTTAGTAGATCTCTAGATCTTTTTGGTATATAAGTAGTGACGTAAAACCCTCTTTTGTATAACTAAGGGTAGTCTTTTTGTAAATCCAAACTTTTGTAGAAGCCAATCGCGGGATAGTATGTAATAGCTTTTGGCTAAGGGAACATGATGTAAATAGTTTTGACTATGAAAGCATATTTATATAATGAAGTTTTTATTTAACATGCTTGTTGTGGTATGAATGGTTGTTGTTAATTTAAAATGATAACAAGAGTAGTTAAATAGATAATAACGAAGCTTTATTTATTTAATCGAAATTATGTCACGAGAAGGAGACAACGGAACCAAGAGGTAGAGTCTCATAATGAAAATCGGGGGGTCCTAACAACCCTATGCAAGAGTTCGTTAATTTATTAACGGCTGCATTTAACCAAGTGGGGGGTGGGATTCCTGTAGTTCCTGGGGTAGCAAGAACAACTACCTTTAAGGACTTTAAAAGTGTGGGTCCTCCCGAGTTCCGAAGAACGACGGATCCACTAGAAGCCTAGACATGGATTAGGGAGATTAAAAAGGAGTTTGTGATAACAAACGTAGGTGAGGCGCAAAAGACTTCTTTTGCAACTTACATGATGAAGGGGAAAGCCAACTACTAGTGGGAAGCTCACCAGGGTGGGGCTAGGACAGAGGCTGTTACGTGGGATCAGTTTAAGAAGGTTTTCTTCGAGAACTACTTCCCTACTAACATGCGGTAGGATGGAAATTAAGTTCCTAGAACTTAAGCGAGGGATATGATGATTCCCAGAGATGCCGCATGAAGTTTAACGAATCATGCGAGATTTGCTCCACATTAGGTGGATATCTGAGAGGAAAGGAAGGCCCTTGATTTGGCGGGGCTTAAAACCACGCTCTATAGTAGGATATCGGTTTTCTAGAGTGCTTCCTATGGGACCATTCTAGAGAAGGCGATAATAAATGAAGGTGGTGGTGAGGCTTTGTCTCGGTACCACAAAGTGGAAGATTAAGAGTAAGTTAGAAGAGGAGGTAATAAAATTTGAAGTTGTCGGTAAAGCTTGAACTTGCCAAAGAGGAAGAGTTTTAACCACAGGAATACCGGGGTAAAGGAGATCCCAAAGGAGAACAGAAGCATGTAAGACATGCAGAAAATCTCACATGGGAGTCTGATTAAAGGGGAAAGCAGTATGCTACAATTGTGGGTAGGAGGGGCATTTGTCACCCAACTGTCCTAACCCTAAGAAGAACCAGGGGTGTTTTGTCTACGGGTCAATGGACCACATGGCAAGAAATTGCCCGAAGAACGGTTTATACTTTGATTGTAATAAGAAGATAGTAATTACTTTCATTTTGTTGTATTTCAATGGAATGATTGTATGGATGTTAGTACAGTGGAGCACCATCTGTCGGGTTGGAAGATACCCGAATTTGGGGGCGTCACAGGTTTCATCAGATTTTTTAATCCAGCAAGCTGGATTCTATATCCTTTTCACGAAAACACCAAATTAGCTTAGTATTTTTCTATTCTTTGTCCAAACACATATACATATATTTCATACACAAAGTATTTTTCCAAAAATTTTCAACTTCTTTTAGTATTTTTCAAAATTCATTTTTAGTGTGTAGCTTAAGAAATTAGCCCTATCATTCTTAACTCCAGAAATTCTCATCTCTTGATACAATCTTGTATGTGTTAACGTGAGCCTCCAGTTTAAATTTCGTGGCCATTAGAGTTATAAAACTTCGGTTATAGCGATTTTTGTCAAAAAATCACAAAAATAGAAATAGTCATAACTTGGTCATTTTAAGTCGGAATGAGCTCATTTTTGGACACAACCTACTTTATCCCATATATTTTTATCCCCCAAAAGGCTAGATTTTATCTCATTAAATAAGTGGCCGAAACATCCCCTGGAAAGTTCTGGGCAGTAGCTTTTTGTCATTTTGCAGTTTTTCGTGCTTTGTTAAAAATAGTCCATACGGAAATCTACAACTCCTTTTTCAGTGATTCCACTTGGAGATGTTGGAAAACTTATCATATTATCCTTCCAAAGTTTTATAGAATTTATGAATGTCAGAAAAATGATGAAACTACCCCTACCCTTGACTGTCCAAAAATAGTCTTCTTTTCCTTAAAAGACACAAAATTGTTTTTGCTAAATCAGTCACAATGGACTGTGTACTCAACATTTTTGAGTGCTACCACTTGGGTTTAGTAGATAACTTACCGATCTAACACCCCTTTTTGACGGATCACAAAAAGAAGGTGTAGATCAAAAACTGTGAAAATCCAAAGTACATAAAAATTTTTAGGGTTTATAAACTAAAAAATCACTTTTCTTTATTTTTGATTTCCAACTAAAACAACACCCAATATGGGTATATCTAAACATGAAACACTCATAAACACATAGATCTAGGGTTTTAAACCTCTAGATCATAACTTCATATTGTCAAAAATCAAATTAAACCAAAAAAAATATACTATATTAAGGTTAAAATTTTATACCTTTGCTTGCTCTTCTCTTTTCTTCTTCTTGATAACTTTGATTAAGGAACTTTGAAGCTTTAAAAAACTCTCCCTGTAGCGCCCCGAATCCGGGTCCCGAATCACCGCGGATCCGGTTCGCTATATCTATAACTGTTGCGGAAGATATAAACATAAATTGTTTATACATTAAACATTATACACTATCCCCAAGGTCGAGTAACCATAACTTATACACATTTCATAACTTATCTGACACATGATATTATCATCATACAAGACTATTACAAATCTAATCGCGCATATTAACTTTAAGCTGGAACTGTCTTTAACTTTCCTTGTATCCGACGCATTCACCTTAATTTGCAATGTTTTATCATGATATAGCAAGGGTGAGCATGAAAGTTGCCCAGCAAGTTTAAATACAATTTAAGGATATATCATGATTGAAAGAGTATAAATAATAAGCTGGCTATAATTGACAATGTAGTGGTGAATTAGCATGAACAAAACTTTTGACTGAACAAGTATTACATATGAACAATATATATATATCCCACCAACCTGGTAATGAATGAGGTGATCGACCTTTCATACACGACTTATCGTGCTGATATATACAGAGTACAATTCAACATGGCAATCAGCAATGATTAACCATATGCATATCTGAATAAAACACTCTTAGTAGAGTTAAGTAGAACTTGCCTGAATCGTTGATTACCATACGAAATATACCCTAGCTTATCCGAAGACCTAATACAGATAATACTGATCTCCAAATATTAGAATAATATCATCACAGTATAAAATAACATAAACACATTACCACATATTCCTATCAGTCTATACAACACATGAAACTTTGTATCAGGTCCAACTATTTCAGTCTGACTTGAAACCGACACAGTTCTAACATCCCGACGGTCTAATCGGTCAATACTCGAGTTTAAGTTCAATTAAACTCTGCTTAAACACTTAACAATTATCACAGATAATTTTCTAATCAGTCAGAATAATTTTCCATAGGCTCATAAAAATTTTCAAGTAACTATTATCATTTATCATGATTTTCCAATCATTAAACTCGTATTTAAATGAATTAAATACCACATAATTCCTTAGTCATTAATATTTAGTTATTGCTAAGCATTAATGAATTACATGCCATAATATCATATCATATTTATAATATCTCAAAGTATTTTCAATACATTATTATTTCCTTTAAATATTTTTAAAGTAATTAAAAATATTAATCAATAAATCGATATTAATGTAAATACCACATTATTCCTTGATCATTAATATTTATTTAATATTAAATATTAATGAAAATCATATTATAATATTATAATATATCAAAGTATTTTAATACCTTAAAAATCAAATCCATTATCCGATAATCGCTATTAATATTAAAATATTAATATTTTCATAACAAAATATCAAAAGTTATATTTTATAACTCAAAATATTTTATAACACTTAAATCGTTTTTATAAGATTTTTAAAGCATTAAATCTATTTTTCCACAATTTATTTAATATATTCATTAAATAAACTAATTATCATTAATAATAAATATTAATGAAATTCATCACAAAATATCAAGTCATCAAAAATAACTTAAAATATTTTATAACACCATAATATATTTTTTCATGATTTTTCATGAATTAAAACTATTTTAAATAATTTATCTAATATTAATATTAAATAAATAAATACCATTTATATTCCAAAAATATTAAATATTTTTGAAATATGCTCAAAATAATTAAAAACTATTTTTCAAGCTTTAAAATAATTTTTCGAATTTAAAATGTATTTTAATAATTAAAAACTAATTTTTCTAATTTTAAATCATTTTCTAATTTCCGTAAATTAAAATAATTCAAAACCCGTCATTAAAGGCTTTAGCGACGCTTTATCTGTCGCCTTTAGGTGTTCTTGAGCCTCAAGAACACAACGTAACGATTATGAAGGTGGTAGGTTTGGTAGTGAATAACTCTATGATATTAACGTTTCTGGGAAATCTATAAGTTCAAGATTGTAGTACTCATGTAATACCACAATTATCAACAAACATCATGGCTAAACAACATCAAATCTAAGAGATATCGGCCATCAAAAACTCTGACAATCCTGTTCTTCGACTGAAGAACAGTCGAGGTGCCTATTTTGGATCCTTATAACTTGCAATCCGTGTATTGTTTGTGTGATATATCAATTGAAGTGTGTAGACAACATGTAGGACTATAACTACAAAGCATCATAACACATTAACATCAAAGAATGAGGAAGATCTGGCCGGTCAAAGTTGAACATGGAAGTTGTTCTACAAAAATCTGGGTTCGTGTTCTTGACAGTTTTGGTCAACGGGTTTTGACCGCTTATAACTCCCAATCTATAACAGATATGAACTTGATTCTTTTTGCATATTAAAGAACACATATCAGACTACACATAACAACTTTTAAACAACAAAAATCATGATCGAGCAAAAGATCTATGGCCAATTGACATTTGGTATCTGGACCAAAATTTTCTTGTTTTCCAACTTGCTCAAATCTTCAATTCGTGTACTTTGATGTTATGGGTCTTTGATTTATCAACCCAGATCATTAATTAACATCTTATTACACAACATTAAACAATCAATTGCAACAAATAACATCGAATCAAAGGATTTCTAGGCTTAGGGTTTTATACCTTTTCTAACTTTGATTTCTTGATTTTTGGCTTCTGATATGTTGTTTGCGTGGGGCTTGGATTTAGGACTATAATGCTAGATAATTTCGGAGCTAAGAGCTTGAGAGAGTCAAGGATGGTTATTATGCAAAAAATTAGTAACCAAATGAATTTCTCTCTCTCTAATCTATATATACAATTGCTAGATGCATGAATGGTTTGAAAAGGGTGATTCTTCATCATCTTTAGTCAAGGGAGTGGTTTGGGTGGTTGAACAACTAAAGTTTTGGCCACAATTACAAGCTAGCTCACTAAAACACTCAAAAGGGCACTTATGTCATTTCCTTACCATTTTAAATTCTAGATTAGTCATTTGTGAGATATAGGCACATGGCTAGCTAGGGTTGGTCACCAACACATACTAGGGCTAGATCTACACTCCATCCCATTAAAATATTTTAGAAGGGTACTTTGGTCATTTGACTTGTAAAGTGAATGGTAACTTGGTAATTGGTCACAACCCTTAGGTTTTAAAATAGAAGATTAAAATTAGTATTCCCTAATTACAATAAAGTTTACTAATCACATTCAAGCTTGCTAATTAGGGTTAAGGCTTCCTAATTAACATTAAACATTATAAATTAATAATTAGGTTTTCTCTAATCGTACATTAGGGTTTCTAACATTAGAAATTAGGGCTTTCCAATTCATCAATTTAGGGTTATACCTAATTATACTTACAATTAATCACATAAAACTTTATACTTATCTTCAAGCTTCCCACTTGGGGTTTTAATATCCCATTAGGGTTTCTGATGAGAATAATTAGGGTTCAAATTTGGAAAATTAGGGTTTGTTAAATAATTAAGCTTTACCTATTAAACTTATAATCTAAATCACTTGAGCATTATAATTCTCTCGTTATATTACAGTTAGGGTTTCAAATATTCAAATCAAATTAGGATTTTCGGATATGGTATTAGGGTTTTCTAATACTCAAATAGGGTTTCGATAATTTATTAGGTTTTTCCTAATTAGTTTATAATTAATAACGTTAAACCTTATATATAGCATTGCATTCCCAATCTAGGGTTTTTAATATCCGAATTAAGGTTTGGATTCTTTAATCAAAACTAGGTTTCAAAAACCGATTTCTAGGTTTTTCTTATCGAGACGTTAGGGTTTTCTAAATGAACGTTGATGTTTTTAATATATACTTAGGGTTTGACACGGATATAATTTTATCTCGATCAACCTTGACCCTAACCACATTACACATACATACATAACAAATTTCACGAAACTTAATCACATAAATCTTTAATCTGAATAATTCACCTAAATCCTTCACAGAATTTTGAAATCCTCAAAATTCAATCCTAATAACATCAAACGCATACACTTATTTTCTGTCTAGGTCTAATATTTTACCTTAAATCAATCATTTAAGATTTTGTAAAATTGTCTAAATTCTCGGGTTGTCACACTCCCTCTCTCCTCTCTCTCTATAGCCGAATTCCCTAGGCTTTCTCTCTCTCTTAGTTGCTTTCTTTCTTTCTTAGTTTATGCTAGATAATAAAATGAAAAGAACAAGATAAGACTTAGACTTTTTCTTGTTTGTTGGAAAAGTAAGTATAAATATAATTGGTATATCTAACCATAATTTACCAACATATCTAGCTCTTCTCTCATTCAACCACTAAGTGATTGCTTGCAAGCTTTGCCCAAAGTGTTGGCTAAATAAATAAGTGACACCTAGGAGAGTAGTTCACCAACTAAAGTAAATAATCTTCACATTCATCTCCCTTTCTCTCCTTCTCCCATATCTGACCATGTGGCCAAATACTCTCCCTATTTTGGCTTTCTTTTATGCTTTATTTGATTTACTAAATGTCCAAAAAGTCCTCTCCTACTTGGGCTAGAAATTGGGTCATCCAATAATTCATTTGGGCTTTAAAATTAACAATGTTTGGGCTACAACAAATAACATATTCTAACACTTTTAATATTACCATTTCCTAACTATTTAATTAGGGTTTTCATTTCCTCAACTATAACATAAATCCTTACTCATGCATATTTAATTTCTTAACCCAATTAGATTTGCTATAATTAGGTTATAAAATTAATTAACTGAGATGTATAAAATAAATCTCTTAGAATTAGTATATATTTTTAAATACTATCATTCTATTAAATTATAACCCATTAGATTATTTAATTATCATACCTAATATATGTATTAGGTTACATAACTTTATTCTTCATCTCTTTACAAAATAAATGTATACACATTATATAATACATATTTACTCAATCACGTACATAATTCACATATGTTCTAACATATTTCCCCTAGTTTATTAACTTATTAGCCCAAATTGACTTAATAATTTATAAACACGTACATACTCATATCAATAATCAATTACTTAAGGATTGTAAATCCTTTTAATTTAATAATCAAGGCTAACATTTAAGCTATGTTAATTTCTTACATAACTTTCATTACTCTTCATTGAGAATGATTAAGTATACTTCTTAGTTAATAAATTAACTATCTAGCTTAATTATCATATACAGTTATATGATTCAAGTACTTTCTTTATTTTTTTCTTTATTCAAAAATTTTGAATTATGTGAAATTCTGGGTTCTCACATTCTCCCCTTCTTATAAGGATTCCATCCTCAGAATCACCACTTTCTTACTCTCTAATATCTTTTAAAGTTGTATCATCAATTCATTTATATCAACACAATATTAATTTGTGCTTCAATACAATACCAACTTTTGACTTGAGATCTATAAAAGAAAACCATTCACAACTATATCTACCCAATATTTCTCACGTAATTAATTTACTCAACTAAATCATTACATGTCACCACCTTCTGGGCAACTACTGCATCTTGCAATGTCATGTTGAACGTGCGCGCTGTCGGTCTTCCTGACTGAGCATGTCCTTTTATCGCCAGTGTTCCACTGATGTTTCCTCTATTGTTGCTTCCTCTTTCTGCATTCTTCTTTGGACAGTTACGAATTTGATGTTCTAGCGATCCACATGAAAAACAACCTGGTATCTTCTTTGGACTTGGAAAATTTGGAGAGATGTGTCCCTCTTGTCCACAGTTAAAACACACACTCCCTTTCCCTTCAAACATACTCCCGGATGCTTTTTACCGCAATTTGCACATTCCTCACCTCTCTTCCTATTATCTCCTGACTTGTCTCCAGATTCAGTATTGTCCTTCCACTTACGCTTATTAGAGTTGCTTACTCCACTGCTACCTCCTTCATTCGTCTTTTTCTTCGTCTCTTGATGATACCTTGACACAACTTCACTTCCTCCTTCGGCGATGATTGCTTTTTCCAACAGGGCCGAAAATGTCTTAATCTGCAACACAGCTACCTTGCTATATATCCCTGCTTCAGTCCATTCTCAAACCTTCGCGCTTTTTGTACCTCAGTGTCCACCTGATGCGGAGCAAATCTCGCTAGTTCGTTAAATTTGGCGGCGTATTCTCCTACTTAAACTCCAAAAAGTTTACTTCCATTCTTGATTGCATATTTTCTGAGAAATAAATTTCGAAAAATAATTCCTTAAACCTTTTCCAGGTTACTACTGCTGTACCAGCTCTAGCTTTGTTTGTCTCCCACCAGTAATTCGCCTCACCCTTCATCAAATAGGTAGCAAAATCTATCTTTTGCTCCTCCACTACTCTAGCAATAACAAAAGCTTTCTCTATCTCCTTCACCCATGTCTGGGCTTCTATAGGGTCAGTGGTTCTCTTGAATTCCGGCGTTCCTACGGCCTTAAAGTCTTTAAACTTAGCCAATCGATTAGTTGGTCGATTTCGTGCTACTGGGGCTCTAGTTTGCATAGCTTGAGCTAGCATGTCTGCAAAGTTCTACATTGGATCAACTTGATCTCCTTTATTATTCACAGACCGCTCCTTTGTCTTTATGCCACATCTTATTAGTAGTATACAAAATTTTAAACTTAAACCAATTTCAGCTTTCTGGATTATCTAATTCAGCTTACTGAATTATCAAATTCATCAGATAATCATCTTAATAATTTAATTCTCAGAATTTAATTACTTATTCAAACATATAATGATATCATTGCATTTATCTTCATGCAAATAGTACATAGTACATACTGCTACAAACGTTTACTATCCCTTTTGTGACAAAAGTCAGGATTCATTACTACAACTTTACACAAAAAGTTGAGACATACAAAAGTTATCTTGATATTCATACCAAAGCGAATATTATACTCCAAAAGATTATACTCCTTATACTTAATCTTTCTTACGTCCACTTCCTCCACCTGTCTTCTTTTTAGGACAATTCTTAACCTTATGACACGTTCCACCACATGCAAAACATCCTCATTTCTTTGGTTTAGGACAATTTTGTGATAGATGGCCTTCCTAACCACAATTGTAACACACATTCTTACCCCATATACATTCCCCCGAATGGTTCTTTCCATACTTTCCACATGCTTGTTTTTTCCTTGAATGCGAATTCTCTGAGTTGTTGTCACTGTCGTTATTCTTTTTCTTTTTATTATCCTTCTTTTTCTTACTTACATCTTTAGATGATACACTACACGTAACCCTCATTCCATCGACTTGTGCCTTTAGATTATTTCATTCTTCTGTCATCTCTCGTAATGCTCTTTCTGTCTTCCATAATTCCTCCAGGAGAAGTACTTTAGTCCTTAAATCTTGAACTCACATAGATGCTTGACCTTCTTCGATTTCTACTTTGCCTTCTTCCCCATCTTTGATCTTTATTTCTGGCTCCACCTTAGTTTCTTTGGAATATACTTCTTACTCTTCATCCAGCTCCATCTCGGGGTACTTGTCATGATCGCTTGCTAGATCTACCGCAGGTTCATCTTTTAAAACTTCCTCAACTGACTCACTTTGAGCTGGCGCCTCGGCTAATGGCATTGGTGCAGCTGCTAACATTTCCGTAACCATCTTATCATCTCCTGACATCCTGTCACCAGTTTTAAATAACTTCATTAGTACATCACTATCAAACATAATCCATAAACACTGAGTGTCCCTATATTTTACTATTGATGAATTTTTCCTAATCCATCACTTAGAACTCTAAACAAGTTTTCTCTATCCTGTTTATGGTTATATTCCTAAGGCTTTTCCCCCCACCTAAGGTTTATAACCTACAGCTTTGATACCAACTTGTGACGTCCCCAAATCTGGGTTCCTTAACCTCTAGTTTGGTGCTCACGATCCATCATATATATCACATCTAACTACTCATTCATTAATGAAAAACATCATTCATAATATTCCTTAATACAACTTATAACAATATCCCAGGTTAACTAACCTTGACATAACTTACATACCCTTATATAATCAAAAGGTTTACATAATTAATTACATAATAAAACATAACCATTAAAAGTTGACACTAACTACTCCTGAGCCTTGCCTTTGCCTTTGTCCCTGTTAGAACCTTCTTCTACATCGGCATTAGATGAAATATTTTATTTAAGCAAGGGTGAGCAACGAGTTTGCTCAGCAAGTTAAAATATACAATAAATGACATATATCAAGAATAGAAGAGTCTAGCTTCTATAGAACTTCAACAATAATCAAAAGATTTTGAAGTAGCGGAATAATAATTCAATCTCAATAATAAAACTTTCTCCTATTTCATACTGAATAACATATCAGAGATGAAAGAGTAAAATTCTTTCAAAGATTCAATAATATTCGATTGAATAAGAAGAATTAACAATACTGCAACAATATTCAATAAAGTGGGATATACCCAGATTTTATACTAAGTGATCACAAAAGGATCATGAACTAATAGAGGAATCATTTAGTTATTAAAACTAAATTACCACAAGAATATAAATTAGTTATAAAAACTAAACTATACTCTTCTGCAAGTACCTGGAGTGGCCAACTCCTTTGTACCCTATATTATGCATAATACTTAATAATAGCGCATAGGTCGATTTACAACATTAAAATTTATTCATCTCAGTCTTACATCACAAGTCCGTACCACAACAATATGGTTTGGATTACTTTCAAAGAAATACTATGATTTCAATAATTAATAAGAATACTAATCTAGCCGAAACCAATGGCATAGATCTTCCAATAACAATTCAGTTCATAATAAATAGAACATTTCATGCTTTAACAAATATTAGTCTTGCCAAAATAATTAGGCATGAGACATGATTTATAAATAGTTCAAATAATAGAATAAGAATCAATTTACTTCGTGCGATTTACAACAATCATTATAGATGTGAATAACTATCAATAATTATTCACTACCATGCTTGAAAAATAGTAACTCAAGTTGAGTTAGGAAACTTTCTGATTAGTTGATCAACTTTATGCAATTTAAGTTAACTTCTTTTGTAAGACCTATCATTAATAAGATTGGTCTTTTAATCGAAGATATCATACTTTGTATCATAATACAATTATTTTATCAATCAATTATCTAACACTTAATCACATAATTAAATATTAGATAACACCTTACAATATTAGTATTATTATCATCCTTTGATAATTCTTTAATCATTATATCATATACATTATGATTTAACACTCTAATCTTATATATTATAAGTTCTTCTTTAACATCTAATAAGTCAATACTACTAACCCGACTTTTGGATTCTAAATCTAGCAATCAAATTACCAATTCAATGATTTGGATTCCAAATCCAGCAACCTAGATTCCAAATCCAACATCTAGATGGTCAATCCAATGAGAAACCAAATCGCCATCCAAAGAACCGGATTCTAAATCCAATAACGATTACAAATCCGAAGAAGCTGGATTGAATATATTTTCAATTCAGTAAACTTCTTTTCAATCCAGCAAGCTAGATTCATCAGATTTTTCAATCCAACAAGCTGGATTCTATATCCTTTTCACGAAAACACCAAATCAGCTTATTATTTTTCTATTCTTTTTCCAAACACATATACATATATTTCATACACAAAGTATTTTTCCAAAAATGTTCAACTTCTTTTAGTATTTTTCAAAAATCATTTTTAGTGTGTAGCTTAAGAAATTAGCCCTATCATGCTTAACTCCAGAAATTCTCATCTCTTGACACAATCTTGTATGTGTTAACGCGAGCCTTCAGTTTAAATTTCCTGGCCATCTGAGTTATAGAACTCCGATTATAGCGATTTTCGTCGGAAAATCACAAAAATAGAAATGGTCATAACTTGGTCATTTTAAGTCAGAATGAGCTCATTTTAGGACACAACCTACTTTATCCCATATATTTTCATCCCCCAAAAGGTCAGATTTTATCTCATTAAATAAGTGGCCGAAACATCCCCTAGAAAGTTCTGGGCAGTAGCTTTTTATCATTTTGCAATTTTTTGTGCTTTGTTAAAAATAGTCCATACGAAAATCTACAACTCCTTTTTCAGTGATTCTACTTGGAGATGTTAGAAAACTTATCATATTATCCTCCCAAGTTTTTCCAGAATTTATGAATGTCATAAAAATGACGAAACTACCCCTACCCTTGACTGTCCAAAAATAGTCTTCTTTTCCTTAAAAGATACAAAACTGTTTTTGCTAAATCAGTCACTATGGACTGTGTACTCAACATTTTTGAGTGCTACCACTTGGGTTTAGTAGATAACTTACCGATCTAACACCCCTTTTTGACGGATCACAAAAAGAAGGTGTAGATCAAAAACTGTGAAAATCCAAAGTACATAAAATTATTTAGGGTTTATAAACTAGAAAAATCACTTTTCTTTATTTTTGATTTCCAACTAAAACAACACCCAATATGGGTATATCTAAATATGAAAAACTCATAAACACATAGATCTAAGGTTTTAAACCTCTAGATCATAACTTCATATTGTTAAAAATCAAATCAAACCAAAAAGAAATAATACTATATTAAGGTTAAATTTTATACCTTTGCTTGCTCTTCTCTTTTCTTCTTCTTGCTAACTTTGATTAAGGAACTTTGAAGCTTTCAAAAACTCTCCCTCTCTCCTCTCTCTCTATAGCCGAATTCCCTAGGCTTTCTCTCTCTCTTAGTTGCTTCCTTTCTTTCTTAGTTTATGCTAGATAATAAAATGAAAAGAACAAGATAAGACTTAGAATTTTTCTTGTTTGTTGGGAAAGTAAGTATAGATATAATTGGTATATCTAACCATAATCTACCAACATATCTATCTCTTCTCTCATTCAACCACTAAGTAATTGCTTGCAAGCTTTGCCCAAAGTGTTGGCTAAATAAACAAGTGACACCTAGGAGAGTAGTTCACCAACTAAAGTAAATAATCATCACATTCATCTCCCTTTCTCTCCTTCTCCAATATCCGGCCATGTGGCCAAATATGTCAGGAATTAACATGTGAATGATATTCCCATATCCATATGATTTTATTATGATATATATATATAAATGAATATGCAAGTATGCTTGCATTAAGAAAAGCTGTAAAGTCCTTTGATAGACAATAGAAACATATGTGCAAGGACTTAGAATGAATTGATCAAATGTGTTAGGTTGATCCTACATAAGCAAAACAACTTTGTAAAGTCCTTAAAAAGAAATGATGTACAAGGACTATAAATATAGAAAGATCAAGCATGTTAGGTTGATCTAATGATGTAATAGATAGGCTTGTTTGATGGTCGAGCACTGCACCAGAAATCGTAGTCTGCCAGGAGTTCGTAGACTGCCAGGAGAGATGAGGAAGGATCGTAGTGTGTCGAGGAGAACTTCCTCAGGGCCGTAGTCTGCTGAGGAAGTCATATTCGGAATCGTAGAGACAGTCTGCCTACGAGCCGACCAAGCATCTGCCAAAGCCAAGTCAAGAATCGTAGACTACACTCAGAATCGTAGAGTCTACTGATCATACCAAAGGCAGAGATCGTAGTCGAGCAAGATCAGATGAAGACAATAAGCTCAACGACAGAAATAGTAGAGTGTCAAGATCTGATCTCGGAGTCATAGTGTCTGCACAGCCGAAGCTGAATCGTAGAGTGTAGAACTGAGACTTCAACAGATGTGCTCACAATGCCAAGCGAGAATCGTGAGACAAATCGATTCTCAACAAATGAAACACTCCCGTAATATCAAAGGAATGAAGCCTCTGGTTGGCAATGCAAAGATACATCCCACCTGAAGGAAACCAGAGAGCACTCAACTAATGGCATGCAAGCTAGCAGAAGATCTAAGCATCAACCCAATCAGCATCCAGATTGAGTTATGAAGCCATTCGAGATGAAGTCTTCCACAAGATGATCATAAGAAGACTTCAGTAACTGACTAAGGAAAGTCAGCAAGAGTAGTAGCTATCATGCGATAAGATGACAACGATCTTATAAGTATCCAAGATCGTAGTGTTTGCCAGACAAAGAAAAAACTGATGGAGTATACACGGATATCTTTGGTCGACCTCACGAAGAACAAGGCTAAAGTGATTAAGCATTGGGTCACTCCATTGATGATAAGTGAATGGGAGATCACAAAGAGAAAGCGAGCTGGACACGCCAAAAAAAAAAAGTGTCTTGCTATTCGAAGGGCCAAACAAAGAAGTCAAGCCATCGAGATTCTAAGAACGATCGAGGCAAAGCGAGTGTTGAAAGCTTTGCAAAGAAGAAGGAAGAGGTGTTCTACATTAATGATTTAATAAACACTCTTTAGAATCGTAGTGTTAACTCTACCAGTCAATGGGAAACAATCAACAAGACACTACGATCAGGTCCAAGATGACAAGCATCAGAATCGTAGAGTTCAAACATCTGAAGATTGAAGCTTTGACAACGGTTCAATCTAAAGATTGATATTTGAACAAAGATTATTGAGAGCATCGATGCAAAAGGACAACCTCTAATCTAGAAATTAGAAGGAGGAAATAAAGTCATCGACCTGCCCAAGACATCAGAGTGACACCTCTGACTGGGTAGGTGAATTCGTAGACTGCAGTGTCAGAAAGTCAAAAAAGGAGATGTCATGCCACATCTACAGTCTACACTAAATAACTCGAGATCTGCGAAGAAAATCAAAAAGCTTTCAACGGCTACTTCCCAACGGAAAGATTAGGAAGGAGTATAAATAAGCTAGAGCTTCAACGATCAAGTGTGCTGATGATTGTCATGTTACAGAATCGTTGAGTTGGTAGAATGCTAACGTTGACTCTACGAGTTCCACCTGAGCTTAAATAGAACAAGTCTCAGTGACAGTGAGACTACGAAGGTGGAAGTGAATCAACTTTGAAGAAGGACTTAAACATACCAAAGATTCACTCAACAAAGATGAGAATGCCACTTGAATTGGCATCTAAGCTAAGAGCCGAGAAGGACAAGAATATAGCATTCAGAAGAGTGAAAAAGCACAAGGCGGATCCTAAGAGCCACTCTACGATTCACCATGAACCCAAAGCTGAAGCAGAGCAAGTGCAGAACCATGTCTGCCAACATGTTAAGAAGGGTTCAGGAAATGGTGATGGTGCACAGCTGACACTACATGAAGATGAGCAGAATAGATGAAGATCAGCTGCACCAAAGATGATGTGGTCCAGTCTCGAAGCAGAATGCAAAGAGCACACAACCAAGATGTTAAGTACAAAAGATGATCAAGCTTAAAGATATCTTAGCAGCTCAGCACCACCACCACCAACAACAACAAGAAGAAGCCAGGGCCTGAGGGGTCCTTGTCTGGAGGGACTAAATGAAGTTCCAAGCTCTTTGGGCTTGAAGAGTTCTAGGAACTAGAGAAGTTCCAAGACTCTTGACCTTGAAGAGTTCTTAGTGAATTGAAGTCCCAAAGTGCACGGCCTTGAAGGAATCTTAGTGATTTAGGGTGCTGCCCTTCCTTAGTGGAAATCCTGCTAGTTGAAACAGAAGAGTGGATTAGGAGCTTGAGTCTCTGAACCACTTAAAACCCCTTGTGTCTTTTGTTTTATGTCTTTTATATTTTGTACATTAACTGCTATAACTGCTATGTATGTTTTAACTGCTTACAACCGAACTAACTCTAAAAACAATGTATGTATGATAATAAATATATCAATGAAGGGGATCTTTTACTTATTCCGCTGTGCTTGAAAAGATTATTATGTTTGTCATATGCTAAATCATTAGCTATACAAAATGAAAGAGAAAAGTATTTGAAATTAAAAAGGATCTATTCAACCCCCCTTCTAGATCTATATTGTGCCTACTGGGAACTAACAAAATACTCTCCCTATTTTGGCTTTCCTTTATGCTTTATTTGATTTACTAAATGTCCAAAAATTCCTCTCCCACTTGGGCTAGAAATTGGGCCATCCAATAATTCATTTGGGCTTTCAAATTAACAATGTTTGGGCTACAACAAATAATATATTCCAACACTCTTAATATTACCATTCCCTCACTATTTAATTAGGGTTTTTATTTTATCAATTATAACATAAATCCTTACTCATGCATATTTAATTTCTTAACCCAATTAGACTTGCTATAATTAGGTTATAAAATTAATTAACTGAGATGTATAAAATAAATCTCTTAGAATTAGTATATATTTTTAAATACTATCATTCTCTTAAATTATAACCCATTAGATTATTTAATTATCATACCTAATATATGTATTAGGTTACATAACTTTATTCTTCATCTCTTTACAAAATAAATGTATACACATTATATAATACATATTTACTCAATCACGTACATAATCCACATATGTCCTAACATATTTCCCCTAGTTTATTAACTTATTAGCCCAAATTGACTTAATAATTTATAAACACATACATACTCATATCAATAATCAATTACTTAAGGATTGTAAATCCTTTTAATTTAATAATTAAGGCTAACATTCAAGCTATGTTAATTTCTTACATAACTTTCATTACTCTTCATTGAGAATGATTAAGTATACTTCTTAGTTAATAAATTAACTATCTAGCTTAATTATCATATACACTTATATGATTCAAGTACTTTCTTTATTTTTTTCTTTAAAAAAAATTTATTCGAAAAATTTGAATTATGTTAAATTCGGGTTCTCAATTCTCCCCTCCTTATAAGGATTCCGTCCTCAGAATCATCGCTTTCTTACTCTCTAATATCTTTTAAAGTTGTATCATCAATTCATTTATATCAACACAATATTAATTTGTGCTTCAACACAATACCAACTTATGACTTGTGATCTATAAAAGAAAACCATTCACAGCTATATCTACCCAATATTTCTCGTGTAATTCATTTACTTAACTAAATTGCAATGTCATGTTGAACGTGCGCGCTGTCGATCTTCCCGGCTGAGCATGTCCTTTGATCGCTAGTGTTCCACTGCTGTTTCCTCTATTGTTGCTTCCCCTTTCTGCATTCTTCTTTGGACAGTTACGAATTTTGAAATTATGTACTGACTATAAATGGAGAGCAGTCGACAAACTACAAACTTTGTTTTCAATTTTCGATAAGGTTTAACATAACTTCATTTGCAAACCGTCATAACTTACAAGCACGGGGGTTGATCAGCCCGTTATGCCCTATATTAATCAATATTACATGCAAGAATGATATTTTCGTTCATCTTCGCACAAAAGTTTTCCCATGTTTGGGATGTTCATACTTAGTCCGGAATTCGAACCAAAACAATTCAGTTGGATACAATAAAGTTCTATCTTGTTCAACAATATTTTTAAGTTTGTGTCTCAGCCAAATCAAATTGCCTGAGCGGCTTTTTAGTCGAATAGATACATATTGGAAACCAATAAGTATGTATCAACATGTGATTAAATACAATGATTATCCAAGTGAGGACACTTGTCTAACCATATTTAAAAATTAACCAACATAATAAATATTGTTGAACAAGATAGATACTTGCCTGAGCTGCTGCTTACAATTACGCAACTTAGTTTTTATCTTTTATATTGAGACCTATCATTCATAAGATCATTCTTTCCATTAGAATAACATACTATAACACATAATACTGCTATTTGCAGTCAGCACATAAGCTAATCACATTGTCACATAAGTTTAGTAGTCATTGAATCACAAACAAACACGTATCTAGTCAAACTATCTAAGTCCAGATCAATTTCGGAAAAATTTCGGTGTACCGACGGCTTTATCGGGTAATTATCGAGTCTAAAACTCTAGTCTGTAGTTCAATATTCGATTAAATAATTAAATATCAGTCATATTATTTTTAAATAATTTATAATAATTTTTAATTAATGATTATAATTTATCATGATTTTTCAAACACTAGAATCATTTTTAAATGATTTAAATATTAAATAATTCTATTATCATTAATATTTAAAATATATTAAACTATTAATATAATAATTGCCAAAATATTAAAGTTATTTATAATAAATCAAAATACTTTTAAAGTATTAATATTACCCTTAAATAATTTTTAAAACAATTAAAATCGGTTTTAAATAATTACCATTAATATTTAAATATTAATGCATTATTTATCAAAATATTAAAAGTCATTAATTATAACTTAAATATTTTAAAAACATTTATATCCTTTTAAATGATTTTTAGAATAATAAAACTATTTTTAAACTATTTATTTAATATAATTATTAAATAATTTTAATATCATTAATCGTAAATTATTAATGAAATTTACCATTAAATATTAAAATTTATATTTTATAACTTAAAATATTTTTAAACACTTTATTTTTTATTTAAAATGATTTTATAATATTAAAATCATTTTAAAACTAATTTATTTAATATAATAATTAAATAAATCTAATATCATTAATATTAAATAATTAATGAAATTTATCTTAAAATATTAAAAGTTATGTGTTATAACTTAAAATATTTTTAAATACTTTATTATCATTTAAAATGATTTTAATATAATAAATCATTTTTAATTAATTTATTTAATGCATTTATTAAATAAATTAAATATCAATAATATTTAAATAAATACTAATATTTATGGAAAATATGCCAAATTCTTAAAAGTAAATTTTTGTAACTTAAAATAATTTTTGTAATTTTCAGAAATTAATATCTATTTTTAAATGATTTTTTGGAAATTAAAATAAATAAAATTATTAAATCTGTCGCTATAGCCTTTAGTGACGTAAATCGTACTTTAAAGTGTTCTTGAACACCAGAACACCGACCCAAAGTTTCAAGGGTCTCATTTTGACCATGAATATATGTTAGATCGTAATGTTTCTGGGCAAGATAAAGGTCAGGTCATGTAGAACTAGTGTAATACTACAAGATCCAACGACAAACATAATCAAAAAGCATAACACGAATGAGATCTGAGCATGCAAAGTGGCTGTCAGAGCTGTTCTTCATTTTCTGGGTTACCCAGAAATGAAGAACAGTTCGAGTAGGCATATTTGGGCTTCCACAACTTGAAATCCGTGTGATGTTTTTGTGATTTAAAGGTTTCAATGTGTATCTAGCATGCATGTGAACATATTTAACACATAAAATTGATCTAACAACATCACAATAGCTAGATCCATGCTGGTCAAACCTTGTCAGGAATAAGGTTCAAACGTTTTCTCGGTTACCCAGAAAACAATTTTCATGATTGTTTTAGTTACTTTGACCGGCTACTTGATCCAACATATTTGATGTTTAGGTGCTCTATTATCATGAATCTACACTCCATCTACCAACCTACAACTTGGATACAACAACGAGAAAATAGCAACAACCAACTGACAAATCTGGACGCATGAATATCTTGTCAGACGATTCTGGGCAAGTTCTGGGTTACCCAGAATTGTCCAGTCATGGTCGGTCAACGGACTTTGACCACTAATAACTTGTAATATATACACGCGTGATCTAAGCATGCTTCTAGTTCCAGATCAAAGATCGCATAACATACTACATGTTCAGACCTTTAAACTGAAAGTAGTATGCACACAAGCCAATCATGTTTGATGATAAAACATATACTTTGTAACAATCTTATTCATTTATTAATAAAAAGTATTAATTTATTAAAGACTTTTAATTATCTACTATCGACGTCGGGATTTTAAGTTGTCCCTTTTCGTTACTTGTTCTTTGGTGTTCTCATTTTAGGTTAGATTTGTTTGAAAAAAAAAGTGAAAAAGGTTCGACATGTATAATGTCGACGATGGACTGTTAAGAGTCGCCAGTTGGTTTTTTAAATGGTTGTACCAACACAACCGAGAAAAGGTTTGCACATTGACCCAGTGATGTATCACTGTTAAATGGGTCGGTGAAACCGAGATTCATTAGGGTCCGAGGACTTGATTATGCGGAGGTAAGGTGTTAGGCACCCCCCGACATCCGTGTTTTCACGGTGACCGCCACTTTTCAAGAAACTATTATCTAAATGTGTGTGTGGGTCAATGTGCTGTTTATTTGGAAGTAATGTGAGGCCTCATTCGCACCTATATACACAGGGTTTGAATTTATGTAAAAATTCAATTTTTACAAGATATGGCAGTGATGTTTTATAAAAAAGGTTTTTCAAACCCTTATGCTCAATAGTAATTGAGACCTTTTACACTCCCATTTTATTAAGTGTTCGGCTTGATTGCTTTTATTTTTGAGATGCGAAGAATCTATAAGAAAAATAATGTACAAAATAATGCTGACTTCCTCGTGGGTATGAAAACCATCTGAGGAAATTCAGACACCGCAGATAAATTACAAGCTGCTTACAGCTGAAAAAAAGGTCCATCACGGGAACCGAATCTAGATCCAATAGATTGAATCTGTGATCACATGATTCCTAGGCTCACATGAAGCTGCAATTTGTATAAAAGCAGTAAGCATGTATATATATATATAAAAGCTGTAAATATATATATACAGACAGGATCACCAACCACGAAGCACCTCCGTGGGGGATTAGAAATGTAAATAAAGCTGTAAAAGCTATCAACCACCACAGAGGAAACTCCAGGCGGGACTATCAACCACCACAGAGGAAACTCCAGGCGGGACAAAACGTAAAGAAAGCTGTAAAAGCGATCAACCGCCATGAAATAAACTCCAAAGTAGACAATATATATATATATATATATATATATATATATATATATATATATATAAAAGCAATAAACGCACTGAGATATAAAATCTGTGCTCATCGAATGAGTTCTACACACACGATTCATATATATTATAAATATATATATATATATATATATATATATATATATATATATATATATATATATATATATATATATATATATATATATTAAAGCAATAAATGCTTAGGATGTAAAAATCCGTGCTCATCGAACAAAAGTCCTAAATAACAAGTTGATATATATAAGTATATATATATATATATATATATATATATATATATATATATATATATATATATATATATAATTAAAGCAAGAAACGCTCGGGCATCAAGTTCAGGCTCATCGAACAAAGTTCGACACACAGTTTATATATATATATAAAAGTAAATAAACGCTCCAGACCGAAGTCTAGGCTCAATCGAGGCATAACTCGATAATGTTAGTCCATATATATAAATAAATATATATAAAAATATATATATGTATATACAAACTAAAATAAAACCATGGACCGAAGTCCGGGCAAATAGACGCAACACGACTCTCAACGTGAAGAAGGGTGTGTGCAAAGATGAGGAGAAAGACTTTAAAGTGTGTGAGAAGGCTTACAGTGGGCTGCCAAAGAAGACTTCTATATCTTTAAAGTGGATGAAACTCGACTCCCGCCGGTACAAGAGTAGCTATATGTGAGCTCACAAGTGTTTAAAATGAGAAAACACTCAGTATATTGCAAGTACGGAGCATATTTGACAGGGCTTCCTCGCATTTTCTCTTCTTAAAATGGCCACCCCAAACCCTCTATTTATAGAGGGGGGAGTCGCAGGTGTACCTGCGGCCAGCCGCAGGTGTACCTGAGGCTACCCGAGTTTCGTGAGTCGCGTCGTCTCGCAGTACGTGCACGTAGGCACTATAGGTGTACGAAGTCATGAAGATGGGACGGTGCCCTCCGGTCTTCAAGCTTCAAATTCTATCCGTTACCCTGCACAATAGTCACTCGGGATTGGTTTTCCTTGATTCTTGTGGGACATTATTGTGTAAAAATGTATGTATGAGATGTTGAGACGACGTGATGTGGCTTCAAAGTGGCGAGATGATTACTTTGCCCCTTACCGGAGTTATTGCCGGTTTGGGAGCGTCAGCGAGAGCGTTGCTTTCGGGGTTATTCTTTGAAATTGGATTCTTTGCAAATGTTGAAGGTCCTCAGTGTCATCTCTGAGGTGCGCCTGTATTCCCAGGGTTATCTCCGGGCTTTGTACTGAGTGCCTCGGTGTGAGTGCCGAGGTTGAAGCTTATCGCATGCATTTGAAACAAACATTTACGGGGTTATCGCCGTAACTTGTATTCCTTAGGGTTATCACTATATTGGTAGTTCTTACTTTCATGATGTTGGGGCCCGAGACCGGATACCTCGGGGTTATCTCCGAGATTAATTGGTCTTCTCCGGTGGAATTTCCGGTATTGGAAATGCATGCCTCGGGGTTATCTCCGAGGTTGAAATTGTTACTCCTAGTGTGTGTTCCGGGGTTGAGATTGAACTTCTGGTGGTATCCGGACTTGACGTGAACTGCCCCTCCCGGGGTTACCTCTCTCGAAGACGAATCTTCCTCCCGCAATGTCAATGATGTGTGTGAGAAAATTTGAGTGTCTCTGAGATGCCCCTCTTTATCATACTCATGCAATGCAATGCAATGCATGGGTAGGATAAAGAATCCTAGACACTGGAAATGCAACATGATGCAAATGTATGATGCATGTCTGCGGGGTTGTTGCCCAACATGCTAGGGATGATTGCCGGCTCCATATTGTTTTTACTGGGGATTGGCAATGATGACTAAATTGGATGTGTGATCCAAATCTTTTAGGATGTTGACGTTGGGGCTATCACCAAGGTCCTTAATCCTTGATACAGACTTGATTCTGAAGAGGTGCCTCTTATGTGTAAGAGATTTATGGGGATATAACTTTGTTTGTTTTGAGGATGTGTATCACATATTTCATCATTGATCCTCTTTGATGTTGTTGACCTTTTTTGGTTTGTATCGCCAGGGTATGTCAAGGTTCTGTTGGATTTACTGCAAACATCATGTGCTGTCAGAATTGCCTGACCTTCGTTGATGTGTATTTCACCGATGTGGAACCAATGGATGAACACCTTGTGGGGTAGACTGCCAAGGCTGCTTGACCTTCGCTGATGTGTAAATCAATGACTGATACTCTGTTGGGCAGATTGTCAAGGCTTCTTGACCTTCATTGGTATGTGTGTTAACAGAACATTGCATTGTGACCCCCGCCGGGGATCCACTAGGGAATATGAATACCAACGGACGAAATCATCGAATAGCTTTCGATGCATCGATGGGTTTACTTACCATCGGCTGAAATAATGTCAAGGTTGCTTGACCTTCACTGATACGTACACCAATGGATGACAACACGTGGTGACCCGCGCCGGGGAATGCGTTGTAACCCCCGCCGGGGTTTGTTTGGATCATCATTGATGTGGGTATCAAAGGCTGTTCATCAGATGGTTTCCGATGCTTAGTTGGATTTACTCACCAACGGTCATAATGATGTCAAGGCTACTAGACCTTCGTTGATATGTGTGTCAACGGATGAACACGCATTGTAACCCCCGCCGGGGTGGAGCACTGGGTCTCGGAGAGGCATGTTTTCCGATTTGGGACCTAGGATGGAGGAGTATACACGATTGACGACGCTGCCACTGGACAGACCTTGTGTATGACGCCCCCAAAATAGGTATACATCACCTATTCAGAGTCGCCAAATACATGGTACAGAATATAAATACAACCTTAAATATACATCACAAGCTGTGAGTTTTAATACAAATATTGTCTTCTAGACAGTATTCAAACTCAAAATAAGTCCTCAATACATTTATTATCACATTATTTCATAAAATAGTAAGGACTACTAATGCTTTATCATCTGGACCGCTCACTCCGCTTCCCAGATTAGTCCTCGCTACGTTCTCATTTCTGAAGAGAACAATGAAAGCAAAAGGGTGAGCTCAACTAGCCCGAAGAAGAAATATTATGACTAAGATAATGCGTAATAAATTATCATTAGCCTTCAACAGATGTTAAAGCGATAAAATATAACAAACATCAAGTTTAAGCTGCGGTAGAACAAGCAATCCATTAGAAGAGTCAAGTAGAGAATAAAATATACTATCTTCTATGATCTAAAAGGTTTTGCATCACTTTTATCATTGAGACTCGACAATAAATAATCCACATCATCAAATCATCCACATCACTTTCTGAGCCAAGGATATTCTTTAGTATCACGACCACGAATTATCCATGCACTACGGGCCAAAGATAAATGTGTTTTCATCAACGGTACTGATCATGCCATAAAATAATTCATCTTTGTACCCTTGGCCGAAGAGAATCCATAGCCATAATCATACCAAAAACTGTCCATCAATGCACTACGGGCCAATAAAGACTTTTTCCACATCATTTGTAATATTACGGTCATGATTATACCGAATAATCCCTGATCATAATCATACCAAGTCCATCTATACACTACAGGCCACATATGACTTTCAACATAATATAAGCATGAGGATGATGACAATTCAATAAAACAAGTTCAAGAATAAATTATAAAGATTTATAAGTTAATTTATCCTGAACTCAATAACGTCCAAATTGTCAACATGATACTGCTTTGTGGAGTAAAATTCAAGAATGCTCAGAAGAATTTTTCAATGAAAAGATACTGGATGAAGCGCAAATATCAAGGATATTCCACTAATTTCATAGAGTATAGAAGCCAAAACTTTAACCAACTGAGTATAATAAAATATATGAAACCGCAAATGGATTTTTTCCGCCATGTGGTAATCCACGTAAACAGATTATTCTAACAGAATAATAAAGAATGGAATAACAGAAGAATTCACCAGGCGTGCGTAATCCGCATAGACAGGTTATTCCAATAGAATAATAAAGAATGGAACTAGGTCATGCATAACCCGTACAAACAGGATATTCCAACAGAATAATAAAGAATGGAACCAGGTCATGCGTAATCCGCACAGACAAGATATTCCAACAGAATAATAATGAATGGAATAACAACAGAATTCACCAGACATGCGATAGACCGCACAGACAGGTTATTCCAATAGAATAATAAATAATGGAATAACAGAAGAATTTCACCATGTATATGGTTGTCCGCGTATACAGGTTATTCCAACAGAATAATAAGGAATGAAATAACAATAGTTCTCTTCATGAATATGAAAGAAGTAATACCCCTTACCTTAAAAAGAAGAGTATTCCGACGGGTAGGGCGGAGATATACTTGAAAAAAACTTGCACTATTTTTTACGCTCAAAGCTTTCTTAAACTCTAAAGAAATACGCTCAAGATTATAGAAGAAGAATTCTCTGAATTTCTGGTGTGATATTCAATTCTAACTAAGTATCCTATTTATAGGAGAATGGAAAGGATACTATGCTGCACTATGCAATAAAATATAATATATTCTATTTATAATCAAATAAAACAAATCTTTATAAAAATTATTCTATTTTATATAAAAAGTTTTTTACTATGGAAACACTATATAGGAACTATGCAAACACTATGCATAATAAAATATAATATATTCTATTTATAATCAAATAAAACAAAACTTTATAAAAAGTATTACGCTTTTATATTAAAAGTTTTTACTATTCAAACACTATGCATAATAAAATATAATATATTCTATTTATAATAAAATAAAACAAAACTTTATAAAAGTATTCTGTTTTATATAAAAAAAGTTTTCTGTTTTATTACATTTGTAATAATAATAAAACAACATTTATCACCATTATTATAATTCACAATATTAATCGACCAGGTCGTTCCCAGAAAAGAAGGAGCTTTCCAATAAGGATTTCTCCCTATTGGCACGCAATTAGGTCACCAAACCTCTCATTGACAGAACTTCTAGACATCATCGTCAATATTGCAAATAATAATATTATTAATTTTGTCGTCTCAATTATTGATTTAATAATATATAAAATATTGACAATAATTGAATCAAATAACGTGAGATACTATGCAACAATTACTGTAGCAATAATTGAACAAAACTGAGTGACTTCTCACGTAAGCAACAATAATCAATACCGTGTGCTACTATGCAACCAAGCGTATTACTGTACTTTTACTACCGAGTAGTTCAACAGTTTTAATGGTAAAACTTCCGCCGTTATTTTCATAAAAATATTTTATCGTTTTCTCAATCCAACAATAATTCCGTTGTGGGGTCCACCAATGATTGTACCGTTGTACGAATATTCCCCGTTAAAATGAATATTCCACGACCAATCGAATATTATATAACAACTTGCGTACTTTGAAAAATTTATAAATATTACCCACAACTATAACATTATATCAAATTCATTCCATAATATTCAAAAATGATATTTATAGAAAAATCATCTTTATTCATAAAAGTTGGGGTCTTACAACCTCCCATTCTTATGAAATTTTGCCCTCGAAATTAGGGTACGTACCTGGTATGTCGAAGAGGTAAGGATACCTTGATTTCATTTTAGATTCTAACTCCCAGGTCATTTTCTCAACATCGTGGTTCCTCCACAAAACTTTGACTTGAGGTATAACCTTGGAGCGTAGAACATGTTCCTTCTTATCCATGATTTTAATAGGAACCTCTTCATACGTTAAATTTTCCTCTATCTCGTCTGGTTCTAATTCAATAATGTGGTTCGGGTCTTTCACATATTTACGTAACATAGATATGTGAAAAACGTTATGAACACGAGACATACTTGGCGGTAACGCAAGTCTATAGGCCATAGTTCCTACTCGATCGAGGATTAAAAATGGGCCAATGAATCGAGGATTGAGCTTTCCTCTCTTTTCGAATCTCGTAACTTCTTTCCATGGAGCAACACGTAACAACACATGATCTCCAATATCGAATTCCATGTCCTTTCGATGAAGATCAGCATAACTCTTTTATCGATCTTGTGAGGTTTTTATACGTTGTAGAATCGTTTGAATCTTTTCCGTAGTCATACGTACCAACTCCGATCCCAACAACGATGCTTCACCCAGCTCATCCTAGCATACTAAAGAACGACACTTTCTTCCATAGAACGCCTCAAATGGAGCCATGCCAATACTTGCTTGATAACTGTTGTTGTAGGAAAACTCCACCAATGGTAAGAACTTGTCCCAACTTCCTTGAAGTCAAGGACACGAGTCTTAATAGATCTTCAAGAGTTTGAATAGTCCTCTCCGATTGCCCGTCCGTCGAGGATGATATGCTTAGAAGCTAAATCAGAAAGCCGTGCCCATAGCTTTCTCTGAAACTAACCCAAAATCATGAAGTGAATCTTGGGTCTCGATCAGAAACTATGGATACTGACATACCATGAAGTCTTACAATCTCGTTTATGTATATACGAGCAAGACGTTCAAGTGTATAAGTTTCTCGTATTAGTAAGAAATGAGCAGACTTGGTCAATCTATCAACAATGACACAAATTACATCCATGCCTTGAGAAACCTTAGGAAGACTAGTAACGAAATCCATGGTAATGTGCTCCCACTTCCATTCTGGAATTTCAAGTGGTTGCAATGGACCTTTTGGTACTTGATGCTTCGCCTTAATTCGTTGACAAGTTAGACACCTTGAGATAAACAACGCTATCTCTCTCTTCATATTGCTCCACCAAAATGTATGACGAAGATCACGATACATTTTGGTACTCCCAGGATGGATTGCAAACGGTGTGTTATGCGCCTCCATCATGATTTTATACTTTAAATCAGGGTCTTTAGGAACACAAATTCTGGAGTTGACTCGAAGTATTCCTTCTTCATCGATTCTTTCTTCCGGCATAGCACCTTCTTGCACTTTCTCCCTCATACGCATCGGTTCCGTGCAGCTTCGCTTGCGGCTTTAACTTTATCGATTAAAGTCGATTCTACTCGTATATTCGCCATCATCACGTTGGTCCACAGAGTCTTTAACTTTATCTCCATCCTTTGCAAGTCATATAAAATGGGCCTTGCGTTGACAATATCGCAGACTTGTACGCTGCATATGATCTTACTACTCGATGCGTCATTACGTTCGCTTTAACAGGGATGGTATTGAATAGTATGATCATAATCTTTCATCAGATTCAAGCCAACATCGTTTCTTGCATGTTGAGTTCCTTTTTGAGTGAAGAAATATTTGAGGCTTTTATGATCCGTAAAGATCTCCACTTTCTCCCCATACAAGTAATGCCTCCAAATTTTAAGTACAAAGACAATAAGCGCCAACTCTAGATCATGAGTAGGATAATTCCTCTCATATTCTTTGAGTTCTTGAGAGGCATAAATTATGACTTTCCCATGTTGCATGAGAACACATCCTAACCCTTTTGCCCGATGCATCATCAGCAGATGACAAATCCCTTCGAGCGGATGGTATTGTCGAGCAGTCTTTGAAATGAGTCTCCTCTTGAGTTCTTGAAAACTCTTCTCACATTCCACGCTCCAACCGAATTTTATATCTTTCCGAGTCAGTTGAGTTAATGGAGTAGTGATTCGAGAAAACCCTTCCACGAATCTCCGATAATAACTAGCTAATCCGAGAAAGCTACGTACTTCGGTTACTGATTTAGGTTGCTCCCAGCTTTGAATAGCTTCAATCTTTGTGGAATTGATAGATATTCCATGACTTGATACTACGTGCCCTAAGGAATGCTACTTCCTCGAAGCCGAACTCGCATTTCTTCAACTTGGCATAAAGCTTGTTTTCACGAAGCTTTTGGAGTATCAGCCTCAAGTGTTGCTCATGATCTTCACGGCTTTTGGAATATATGAGGATGTCATCAATAAAGACGACCACAAAGTGATCCAAATATTCCTTGAATACTCTGTTCATCATATCCATGAAGGTAGCAGGAGCATTAGTCAATCCAAAAGACATGACTAAGAATTCATAATGCTGTCTGCAAGGTTACGAAGGCGTCTTTGGAATATCCTCGGTTTAACCTTCAGGATATCCGAATCGAAGATCGATCTTTGAAAAGAATTGTGCTTCTTGCAATCGGTCAAACATGTCATCAATGCGAGGTAATGAGATACTATTCTTGATGGTGACATGGTTCAATTCTCAGATGTCGTCAATACAAAGTCGCATACTCCCATCTTTCTTCTTCACAAATAGAGCAGAGCACCCCAAGGAGGCGTCTTAGGGAAATGAAACCAATGTCTAATAATTCCTGCAATTGAGTCTTTAACTCCTGAAGTTCAATAGGAGCCATTCGATATGGGGCTTTAGAAATGGGTTTTGTACCAGGTTCAAGGTCAATACAAAATTCAATTTCACGCTCTGGGGGTAGGGCAGGAAGTTCTTCAGGGAATACGTCAGGAAATTTATAAACAATAGAAATATCATTCAAATCTGACGTATCTTTGTTTAAATCCGTGACATGAGCTAAGAAAGCTTGACATCCGTTTTTCAATAAACGAATAGCTTTATGGCTTGAGATGACAATGATTGATTTTAATGGTTTGGTTGCTTGAATTCACATAATAGGTTGGTTAGGAATATGAAAGCTAACAACCTTACGCAAACAATCAATTTTTGCATGATGAGTAGTTAACCAATCAATCCCTAGAATCACATCAAATGCAAGTATTTTCAATGAAATAAGATCGACAAGTAATATGAGGGTACCGATTTGAACCAAACAAGACTTATAAATAGTGGATGTAATGAAGGTTTCTCCTAACGGAGTTTCAATCGATAAGTCATAGTCTAATTTCTCCGGAGTCAAATTTAAACGTTGAGCGCAAGTAGGAGAAATAAAAGAATGGGTAGAACCGATATCAAATAAGGTATAGACTTCGCTAGAGTTTATGATACGCTTACCCGTGATGACCTCGTTCGGGTTCCTTGCTTTCTGGGAGGTCACAACAAACGCTCTCCCTTGAACTACTTGTTTTGACTTGTCTGGGTCGGTATTTTGTATCACCGTTCCAACTGGACTTGTCTTCAGTGCACGACAAAATCGGGCTAGGTGACCTTCTCTTCCACAATTATAACACGCTTTGGATGGCATCGCGCATTTGACCGATGATATGTCCCTCCCCTCGCATTTGAAGCATATGATAGGTGGTCGCTTCTCCTTCCTTAAAAACGAGTGTTGGTCTTTGACGTCTTTCCATCATTGTTGAATCTCCTCTTCTTGAAATGTCCATTCTTATTGTCTTGGCCATGATTACCACCGGTGGTTACCATTTTCCGCATCTTGATTCCTCCACGTTTGTTGTCACCGATTCGATGACTGCTACCACTAGTATCATCATTTTGCCTACTGCTTTCTCTTGGTTATTTTGACTCGTTATCGCGCTCCAATAACTGAGCCCTATTAACAATATCTGAATACAAACACAGTTTGTGAGAAATTAAGTATTGACGTATCTCGGGTTTCAAACCTCTTAGAAACATCCGCGTCATTCTCTCCTCATTATCAACCAAGTGAGACACAAACTGGGACAACTTAACAAACTTAGCCTCGTACTGTGACACGGTCATATAGTTCTGCTCCAACTTGATGAACTCTACCTCTTTCATGTGACAAATACTTTCGGGAAAGTACTTGTCGTTGAATAGTTCTTGGAACTTCTCCCAAGACATCTTCAGTGCGACAGGTTGAGTACGCTTTACCGATTCCCACTAGTAATCTGCCTCTCCTCGCAACATAAAGGTGGCAAAGGGAGCCTTTTGCTCCTCGGAGCATCCTAGGACATCAAATATCTTGGTGATCTGCTTTATCCATGCTTTCGCCTTAAGTGGTTTTGGCTCTCCAATAAACTCCGGTGGTCCCAGCTCCTTGAACTATTTAGCGGTGACCGTTCGAGAGTTTCCAGTGTTTCCACCTACATTTTGGACAGGAGCCGCTCTCGCCTGATGTTGCATAAATTGCATAAAGCCTCTGAACATTACATCATTCATCATTTGGTCAGTTTTGTTGTTTGCATGAGGATTGTCGCCTTCCTGATGCACATTATCCTGATTATTGATATGTGGAGACTCAACGGTCTCCTGTGCTCCATTGCTATTCTCAACATTCTCAGATGTCATTTCCAGATACTGCCACAAAACAAGGGTTAATTGACATGTAACATATTATCCTATACTCGATGAACCAATTAAATACCAAATAAACTTAGGTAGGTCATACTAGCGAAGGAATTCCCCGTCTCTCCCCTCCTAGTTCTAGTCTCACATCTTAGCCAGGGATCATATCCCTAAGATTTGATACCAACTGTGACGCCCCCAAAATAGGTATACATCACCTATTCTGAGTCGCCAAATACATGGTACAGAATATAAATATAACCTTAAATATATAACATGAGCTGTGAGTTTTAATACAAATATTGTCTTCTAGACAATATTCAAACTCAAAAATAAGTCCTCAATACATTTATTATCAAACTATTTCATAGAATAGTGAGGACTACTAATGCTATCATCTGACCAATTACTCAGTTCCCCGACTAGTCCCTCGCTACGTTCTCATTTCCGAAGAGAACAATGAAAGCAAAAGGTGAGCTCAACTAGCCCAATAAGAAATATTATGACTAAGATAATGCGTAATAAATTATCATTAGCCTTCAACAAAGGTTAAACTAATAAAATATAACAAACATCAAGTTTAATTGCAGCGGAACAAGCAATCCATTAGAAGAGTCAAGTAGAGAATAAAATCTACTATCTTCTATGATTTAAAAGGTTTTGCATCACTTTTATCGCTGAGACTCAGCTTAATAAATAATCCACATCATCAAATCATCCCTGCACTACAGGCCAAGGATATTATTTAGTATCACGACCACGAATTATCCATGCACTACGGGCCAAAGATAAATGTGTTTTCATCAACGATACTGATCATGCCATAAAACAATTCATCTTTGTACCCTTGGCCGAAGAGAATCCATAGCCATAATCATACCAAAAACTGTCCATCAATGCACTACGGGCCAATAAAGACTTTTTCCACATCATTTGTAACATTACGGTCATGATTATACCGAATAATCCCTGATCATAATCATACCAAGTCCATCTATACACTACAGGCCACATATGACTTTCAACATAATATAAGCATGAGGATGATGACAATTCAATAAAATAAGTTCAAGAATAAATTATAAAGATTTATAAGTTAATTTGTCCTGAACTCAATAACGTCCAAATTGTCAACATGATACTGCTTTGTGGAGTAAAATTCAAGAATGCTCAGAAGAATTTTTCAATGAAAAGATACTGGATGAAGCGCAAATATCAAGGATATTCCACTAATTTCATAGAGTATAGAAGCCAAAACTTTAACCAACTGAGTATAATAAAATATATGAAACCGCAAATGGATTTTTTCCGCCATGTTGTAATCCACGTAAACAGATTATTCTAACAGAATAATAAAGAATGGAATAACAGAAGAATTCACCAGGCATGCGTAATCCGCATAGACAGGTTATTCCAATAGAATAATAAATAATGGAACTAGGTCATGCATAACCCGCACAAACAGGATATTCCAACAGAATAATAAAGAATGGAACCAGGTCATGCGTAATCCGCATAGATGATATTCTAACAGAATAATAATGAATGGAATAACAACAGAATTCACCAGGCATGCGATAGACCGTACAGACAGGTTATTCCAACAGAATAATAAATAATAGAATAACAGAAGAATTCACCAGGCGTGCGTAATCCGCATAGACAGGTTATTCCAATAGAATAATAAAGAATGGAACTAGGTCCTGCATAACCCGCACAAACAGGATATTCCAACAAAATAATAAAGAATGAAATAACAACAGAATTCACCAGGCATGCGATAGACCGCACATACAGGTTATTCCAATAGAATAATAAATAATGAAATAACCGAAGAATTTCACCATGTATACGGTAGTCTGCGTATACAAGTTATTCCAACAGAATAATAAGAAATGGAATAACAATAGTTCACTTCATGAAAATGAAAGAAATAATACCCATTACCTTAAAAAGAAGAGTATTCCGATAGGTAGGGCGGGGATATACTTGAAGAAAACTTGCACTATTTTCTACGCTCAAAACTTTCTTAAACTCTAAAGAAATACGCTCAAGATTATAAAAGAAGAATTCTCTGAATTTTTGGTGTGATTTTCAATTCTAACTAAGCATCCTATTTATAGGAGAATAGAAAGGATACTATGCTGCACTATGCAATAAAATATAATATATTCTATTTATAATTAAATAAAACAAAACTTTATAAAAAATATTATATTTTATATAAAAAGTTTTTACTATGAAAACACTATGTAGGCATTATGAAAACACTATGCATAATAAAATATAATATATTCTATTTATAATCAAATAAAACAAAACTTTATAAAAAGTATTACATTTTTATATAAAAAGTTTTTACTATGCAAACACTATGCATAATAAAATATAATATATTCAATTTATAATCAAATAAAATAAAACTTTATAAAAAATATTCTGTTTTATATAAAAAAATTTCGCATTTTATTACATTTATAATAATAATAAAATAACATTTATCACCATTATTATAATTCACAATATTAATTGACCATGTCGTTCCCAGGAAAGATGGGGCTTTCCAATAAGGATTTCTCCCTATTGGCGCGCAATTAGGTGACCAAACATCTCCTTGACAGAACTTCTAGACATCGTCAATATTGCAAATAATAATATTAATAACTTTGTTGTCTCAATTATTGATTTAATAATATATAAAATATTGACAATAATTGAATCAAATAACGTGAGCTACTTATGCGACCAATTCTCGTAGCAATAATTGAACAAAATCGAGTGACTTCTCACGTAAGCATCAATAATCAATACCGTGTGCTACTATGCAACCACGCCAGACATTCTTTGTACTTTACTAATGAAAGTAGTTCAATAGTTTTAATGGTAAAACTTTCGTCGTTATTTTCATAAAAATATTTTTGTCGTTTTCTCAATCCAATAATAATTTCATTGTGGGGTCCACCAATGATTGTGTCATTGTACGAATATTCCCTGTTAAAATGAATATTCCCCGACCAATCGAATATTATATAACAACTTGAGTACTTTGCAAAATTTATAAATATTACCCACAACTATAACATTATATCAAATTCATTCCATAATATTCAAAAATGATATTTATAGAAAAATCATCTTTATTCATAAAAGTTGGGGTCTTACATTGCGTGCATATGGCTTTGGGGGACATGAGTCGACGGTTCATGACCCTCACTGGATTGAGGCGTAGGGTGGTACAGGATGAGCTTACATCTGGCCATGTTATATCCCAACGTTTTCTATTTGACAGATTTGGTTCTGAGGATAGTTACACACGATATTCCAGGGATTTCACCACATCGGAGGATCATTGGAGTCTAGCCAGGGTGGATGTACTGCTATTGTGCGTGTTGTCATATGTATATATGCCACGGTACATGGATGAGTTATACATAGGAGTCATAGTGGCAGTGAGAGCTCTCAGGGAGCGTCATACCATCCTACCAATGATTATAGCAGAGACTCGAGGTCATTACATACTTTGCACTTATCCAGCGAGGAGTGTTTACGAGCAACGCCAGCCATGTCTTTGTCGTGTGGTTTATGTCACACTTGAGACCGATTGGCACTTTTAGACGATATGGGTATTGTTTCATCCATGATATAGCCATATCATACTCCTTTCAGCCATCGGACTGTACAGATGCTATGTCTTGGTCTATGTTCTTGGCGGATATCAGTGATCCATTTAGAATATTGCCGTGTTCGGGGCTCAGCTCACCTTAAAACTTTATTACTCATGCTCCGGGCATGGACTATCTCCCCCTGGCTGGCTTGAGGGGCATGACTACCTATAACCCGCTGGCTGTGATGTCGCAGTTTGACTAGTTTCAGGATTTTCATCCTTTCGAGGGGCGCTAGGTCATCGTTTAGCTTCTCACTATTTTTTAGTAGAGGACCAATCCCGTGTGTATACATGTTGGGATCATCGTGAGATAGCTGCTTTCTCTGTGATCCATCCGGGTTATTCGTCAGAGTATTCTGCGTGGATGGAGACAGAGATTCTATCGGCTATGACAGTATCCACAGTACCGGACAATGAGACAGATGATGGAGAACCCATGGAGGATATTGATTCCCACCTCGAGGAGGAGCTAGTTGCCGGGTTGACAACATCTCCTTTAGATTCTCCCAGTACTAGTACTGTTGTGATTCAGCATTCAACACAGTAATTTGAGCAGAGTCTTCATCTTATGACTTTCGAGAGAGACCAGGCGAGAGCCTTGATGTTGATTGCCATTGATGGGAGAGATGCAGCTCTATTAGAGAGAGACGATGCATTAGCTAGCAGAGATGTTGCTATTATTGAGCGAGACGAGGCCAGATAAGCTAGAGATGCATCGATAGTTGAGCGGGATAATGCCATATCTGCCCGGGATGTAGCCATCACAGATAGTATTGCAGTGAGGTCCCTTACCACTGGCATGATCGCAGAGATGAGCGCTTACATTGATGAGCACATGGCCACCATGCAGATGGCTGCAGATCTGTTTGGTCATGTAGATACTCTCGTACAGGAGACCACAACTTCACCTCCTTTTTCTGAGAGGGATTCCATGTTGGGCTTGTTAGCTCGCATATACCCTGACATGTAGATGGGCTTGTATTTTCCTACACAAACTAACTTGGTCATTTTGTCATGTACAGTTTACATTATGTATATCAAACAACATTATATATAGCAGGGAAATTTATTTTAGATCACTTCCTTTTTAGATATGTCTGTTGCTTGCTTAATATTTACCTGCTTCTTCAGGGCTTGTGATCTTGATGTATTCTGAATTCCTCCCGGATGGATGGACATTGAGTTGCCACTGGATAGTTCAGAATGGATTATTGATCTATGTGTATCCCTACCATCTTTGGTGTCTTGGGACTGGTTTCTACATGGAAATGTGAAGAGGAGTGTGGCTTTCCTCTCTGAGATTGACCGCACCACATATGGTCTCCAGTACTCCTATTTATGAGAAGCCTAGTTAATTCCATCTCTTATGGATTGGTGTTGCTCTTCAAGGTACAACCGCAGCTTAGATGGTCGCCGAATCTCCTATTTGTGAGGAGTTCAGGTATTTCCATCCCTTTGGTCTGAAGCCAATGAAATGTGGTGTATTGAAGGATGATCCCAGTACCGGTTGACAAGGGTTTGTGTTTTGGTAGGGGGTGAGACCGAACTATGAATGGTTGCCTACGTACTCCTATTGAAGAGGAGATCAGGTCTGCGTAGTTCGAACCTGGTGTAAGAGGTTCAACGCTGTATGGTAGAAAGGGTGTAGGAATCTTTTTATTTTTTGTAAGGAAGAGGGGGTAGAAATGTTTTTGTTGTTTTTGTTTTTGTAAGGAAAGGGGGTGGAAATGTTTTTGTTGTTTTTGTTTTATTGCAACCGGGCCATATGAAATGGTTGCCTACGTACTCCTATTGAAGAGGAGATCAGGTCGACGTAGTTCGCCCCTCAGGGCGAGGTGAAAAGCGTGATCCCATATGCAAGTCAGATTGCGGGGAAGAGAAAGTTTGATCCTAGGTTAAGGATAAACTGCAAGTGTAAAAAGTTTGATCCTAGGTATGGGTAGCCAAACTGCAAGCACGAAAGGTTCGATCCCTAGTGGGATGACCAAAGTCGTAGGAACGCAGAGAAGCCAGGCTGCTGGCTTGAAAAGTATGTTTCCCTGAGGGGCAAAGAGTGGAAGAGAGTTGTATGTGGTAAAGGGTTAAAGAACCGGAATGACTGGTGATCTAATGATCCAACACCATGATGTTTGCTTGATGGTAACCTCAGATATAGTACCATTTCACGGCGTCTGAGTTGATGAGTTGTGGAAATTCATCGCCGTCCATTTCTTGCAATCTAAGAGTGCCTCCTGTCAATACTTCCTTGACAACAAATGGCCCTTCCCAGTTAGGAGAGAATTTTCCCTTAGATTGATCTTGGTTGTCAATGATCTTCTTCAAAACAAAGTCATGTTATTTAAACTGCTGTAGCCGGACTTTTCTGTTGTAGGATCTACCGATCCTTTGTTGATATAACTGACCATGGAAGATAGCCGCAGTTCGCCTTTCGTCTATTAGAGACAATTGGTGATACATATCTTATACCCATTGGTCTTCATCCAGCTGAGCGTCTATCAACACTCTGAGGGATTCCATTTCAACTTCTATTGGGAGCACTGCTTCCATCCCATAGGTTAATGCATAGGGGGTTGCCCCAGTGGAAGTGCGCATTGATGTTCTGTAGGCTAACAAAGCAAGATGCAATAAGTCAGGCCACTCTTTGTGGTTGGCGGACATCTTTTGCTTAATTTTCTTGATGTTTTTGTTAGCCGCTTCAACATCACCATTCATCTTTGGATGGTAGATGACGGAGTTAAGATGTTTGATGTGGAATTTACTGCATAACTTCTCCATAATCTTGTTGTTGAGGTTCTTAGCATTGTCTGATACAATCACCTCTGGTTGTCCATATTGAAAAATGACATTATTTCTGATGAAAGCAATGATGACTTCTTTGGTAACCCTGGGGAAGGAGGCTACTTCTACCCACTTGGTGAAGTAGTCGATCATGGTGAAGATAAATTGATGTCCATTACTGGCTTTAGGCTCAATGGGCCCAATAACGTCCATTCCCCACATTGAGAAGGGCCAAGGTGAACTCATATTGTGGAGTTTCCGTGGAGAGGCGTGGATAGCATTCCCATGAATTTGGCACTGATAACATCTCCTAACGTGGTCATTGCAGTCAGCTTTGAGAGAGAGCCAGTAATGTCCTGTCTTGAGGACCTTCTTAACAAGGAGGGGGTCACTCATGTGTGGGCCACATAATCCGCCATGGATCTCATCCATAAGCCTTTGAGCTTGGTCTTTATCTAAACATCTGAGGAGACCTTGTCCTGCATCTCTCTTATAGAGGGCATCTCCACTCAGGTAGAATTTCATAGCAAGTAGATGGATCTGCCTTTTCTCAGTCGGGCTCGCCTCAGCGGGTATAGATCCATCTCATAAGTATTCCTTGATATGGTGATACCAAGGATGTTGGATGGGACGTAGATCATACAATACTTCTCCAATGTAGTTCCCATAGGCTGGTGCCTTGTGCAGGGCAATTGTGAAGCTTGGAAAGTGTCCTTTGTCAGGTATGTGAATCAAGGAGACCAAAGTTGCTAATGCATCTGCAAAGTCATTCCTATTATGAGGAATGTATAAAAAAGAGATTTCTTCGAACTCCAAAACCATCTATAAAACTTGCCAATGGTAAGGCAGCAAATGTAGCTCTTTGGTTTGATAGATTCCCGTGGATTATCTGATTACCAACTTTGAATCTCCAAAGATAGTTAACTGCCTGATGCCCATTGAACGGGAAAGTTTTAGCCCCATGAGACAGCCTTCATACTCAGCTGTGTTGTTGGTGCTGACAAACTGCAATTTGACGACGACGGGATATTGCTCCCGATGCGGATACTTAGAAGCTGCTCGGCTCCAAAGACCTTCCATATTAACAGCTCCATCAAAATACATCTTCCATGTTTGGCGTGTATCGTACTGATGGTGTTGCTGAACTGTCATTACCCCTTCATCGGGGAAATATGTTTCCAAGGGTTTGAAGTCCCCTGAAGGTGCGGCGGCCAGTTGATCCGCAATTCCTTGACCATTAATGGACTTTTGAGTCACGTAAACAATGTCAAATTGTTGTAGGATCAACTTCCATCTGGACAGCCGACAATTTAACATGGGTTTGTTGAACACATACTTGAGAGGATCCACGCGGGATATGAGATGGGTTGTGTGACCATGGAGGTAATGTTTTAATCTCATGGAAGCCCATGCTAAATCACAACAAGTCTTCTCAATCAAAGTGTACTTGTGTTCACTGCTGCTGAATCTTTTGCTGAGGTAATAGATAGCTCGTTCTTGGCCTCTATCATCTTTCTATCCCAGCATGCAGCCCATGGCATTGTCACTTATGGACAGGTACATGAACAGGGGAACATCATCCCTGGGTGGTACCAAAATAGGAGCTTTGACTAGCTGCTCTTTGATCGCAAGGAAGGCCTTCTGGCACTCATCATTCCATTTCATGGAGGAGTTCTTCCTTAACAGCTTGAAGATTGGCTCACAGGTTGCTGTGAGTTGAGAGATGAACCTGCTAATGAAGTTGATTCTTCCCAAAAATCCCCGTACTTCCTTCTTTCTGTCTAAGGAATGGGCATTTTCGTGATGGCCTGGATTTTGGTAGGATCCAGCTCAATCCCTTTATGGCTGACTAGGAATCCTAGCAACATGCCTGATTTAACGCCAAATGTGCACTTGGCTGGATTCAACTTCAAGTTGTGCTTACTCAACCTGTTGAATAGCTTCCTGAGATGGTCTAAGTGGTCTTCCTCCATCCGGGATTTGACAATGATGTCATCCATGTAGATTTCTATCTCTTTGTGCATTAAGTCGTGGAAGAGAGCCATCATAGCTCGCTGATAGGTGGCTCCGGCATTGATGAGGCCGAATGACAACCGTCTATAGCAAAAAGTTCCCCAAGGCGTGATGAAAGCAGTTTTCTCACGATCTTCCTTAGCAACCATGATCTTACCTCCAGGTTTAGGCATGGGAACGATGTTGGATATCCACTCAGGATATGTGGACACCATGATGATGCCAGCTTGAAACTGTTTTATAATTTCTTCTTTCACCTTTAAACTCCACTCCGGTTTCAGTCGCTTGAGCTTTTGCTTGACTGGCTTGAATCCCTTTTTAATGGGAAGGTGATGAAGGATAATGTTAGTGGACAAACCCACTATGTCTTCATGAGACCATGCAAACACATCCTGGAATTGGGTTAGTAGCGTAACCATGTCATTCCTTTGGTTTGGGGTAAGGTCTGAACCAATCTGGATTAACTTAGGGTTTTCTAAGGTTCCGAGATTGAAGGAAGTGGTTTGATCAAGGTTGGGTTTATCAATGTCCTCATGTATTTCCATTAAGGCTGAATTCATCTCTACATCAAAGGTATAATCCTTGTGGAGAAGAGGCACCGTATCAGCAAGTACATGCACATCTAAATTCAGGGTCCTGAAACAAAATATGCTTTCACTTAGTATATATGAAAGAGTTTGATCATACACAGTGTTAGCATATATATCGATAAAATAAACTCTCTGGTACTTGTGCGAAAAAATAAGCGATTATGATATCTCAGGCGTAAAAGATTTCCTGCCCATTTTACCCTTGTCGACCAATGCAAGGAGTGCTGCTCCAATTGGCAATGGCAAAGTTCGGGTGGACTGCAGTTATGGAGGGGTTGTCATCATCCTCTTTATCCCGAATGATGTCCATTATGTCTGGGCAATCATCGTCTGGGGTGTATCTGTTTGTATGTTCATCATGGACGATGATGCGTATGCCTGACATCATCCGGATGACGTCTTGCTTGATTCTTCGTTCCCCCTTTTCCACTGCGGGATCTGGAACAAAGACTTCTTTCACCTTCACCGGTACCGGCTTGGGAAATAACATAGCCATTACTTTGGTTGGCACCTTTACAGGAGGTTGTGCAGATTCAGCAGTTATAAGTGTAGACAAACGTCGTGTAACTGAATTGGAGGAATATGAGGATGTTTGTGTGGATTCCTGTTACTAGAACTGGCAGAATAGCCTAGCCCAGCTGTCCCAGTTTGACTGATAACTTGGATGGGGTACCTAATACCCTGATGATATTTACCCAGCCCTTGTCCCGGCTGATGACCCAATGACATCATTTCTTGAGTAGCCGACATTACTTCGGCAGAAATCTTGGGCACGGGAAATGGTGTTCCAATAGCATGGTATTGGGTATTGCTTACTTCCAAGGCATGAAAACTGACCAGTTCAACATCTGCATTAGCATTGATGAATGGCATGTCCCTATATTGAGGACACTCTGGTTCAGCGTTGACCGTGAATAGGCTATTGTTGATAATGTCTTTTAGTTGTTGATGAAGGGTGGAGGGGACTGCCCCTGCCATATGAATCCATGGTCGTCCCAAGAGCAGGTTGTATCCTAAATCTATCTTGAGCACGTGGAAGGATACGCAGAATGTATGGGGACCAATCTCGATTGGCAACTGAATTACTCTGACCGAATTTCGGCGGGCTCCATCAAAAGCTTTGATAACCGTATGGCTGCTCCAGATTCAGTTGAGATTGACATTCATCTTCAACAATGTAGCATAAGGACATATATTTAGAGATGAGCCTCCATCTATCAAGACTCCAGCTAGCATGCATCCAGAGGACAAAACTGCAATGTGTAACGGCTTGTAATGACCGGTCCCTTCGGGTGGTATGTCGTCATCAGTGAAGGATATCACATTGTTGTTAAAAATGTGATCAACCAAATGTTGAAAATTTTCCACATCCACTGATGTTGGCAAGTAGGCTTCTTCTAAAACCTTTATCAAGAATTTCCTGTGATCCTCGGAAGCTAAAATCAAGTCTAGGATTGAAATTTGGTGTGGAGCTTCCCTTAAGCTTAAAACCACCTTGACTTCGTTATGACCCATAGTGCGGAGGAATTTTTCAATCTTATCCATGAGTATTTCCCCCTTTGATTTGATGGCAGACTTCATCACCCGTTGGGGAAGATACAGTGGATTTTCCTTCGACACTGTAGCAGTTATATGCGAGGTGGATCCTTCAGATTCTCCACAATTTCATGGAACTTTGTGCAAGCTGACAATAGGATATTGTGCTCTGCATGGTAAATTGATTGTCTCTGGAGCGGCCACTTTCAAAGGATTGTTGCTTCCTCTAAGTTGAATTGCTGGTATAGTGAATGGTTTGCCAGTGTCATCGGCCTCATCGGATATAACTGCTACCAATCCCTTCCACTTAGTGGGACAGGTATTCTCACTATCACGTGAGGACAAACATCATCGCTCTGCTAGTTGCGAGACACCACCGTCGATTAGATTCGGATAAGGTGGTGGAGTGCCCAACATCATACGTCTTTGTGCGATGCGAGAATGGGAGTGATATTGACATACTCCATCAGAATTGTACCATCCTGAACGGGGATTGATTGGAGGTAGAAGGGAAGTTATCCTTACTTCATTGATTAACATCTGAAGTATATCCTCCATAGGTTGGCCCAGGTATGTAAATTCCCTTCTATTAGAAAAATCCCGACGGGCTTTGGCATTCACTCTCTTTATCACTTTGTCTTCCAACATTTCATTTTCTGAAGGTGATGAGGGAATATTCATGAAAAGAGGAAGGAGACTAGCATGCTCCTGGCTGACTAACTGGCATGTAACTTGATGCTGATAAGTCACCAGTTCTGCCAAATGCTTAATCTTCTTGCATAGAGCTTTCATCTTACGATCTATTGCGAATTGAAACTTGGCATAATCCCACTTGTCAACACCATCTTTGGGGGTCTGGGAGGACTCGCAGTTGAAATTGGAACTCTGTCCATTGCTCCAATTAATCATGTTGACTTCTTCCTCTTTGTGTTGAGGAAGGGGGTTATCTTGAACGTGAGGTTGATCTAGTTTGGTGACCATGATTTCCCCGTTGTCTATCAGGTCTTGGATTTTGTGTTTCAAGGCCCAATAATCTTGAGTATCATATCCAGGTGCCCCGGCATGATAAGCACATTTCCGAGGAGCATTGAAACCCCTTCCATTAGGGCTGGCTGGCGGAAGAAGATGCGTGATTTTCTTCTGCATTGTTAGAAGAGTGAGAATATTCTCAAGTGAGTCCCCTAAAGGTGTGAACACTCGAGGGCGTTTAACTTCTCCACCTTTTGGCATTGGAGGGTTTGAAGACTGTGCTTGAAAAGGAGTGTAGTTTCTCCTCTGGATAGGCATGTTCTGATTGCCTTTTTGACCCTGTAGTATCAGGGAAACATCATCCTCTTTCTTTTTATGGACCCTCCGGGGGTTGTTTCCATAATTTCCGGATTGGATGTGCTCAGTGACAACCTTAAGGACAGCTAGGTCTTGAATCTTTCCTGACTTCAATCCCATCTCAGCTATCTCCGAGTGTTTGATCATTTCAGAAAATGGTTTACCGATGCCGACCAATACTCTCTTATAGAAAGGAGCTTCTTGTATGTCTATAAAGGTCATGACCATTTCTGATTCTGCCATGGAAGGAATTACTTGGGCAGCCAGGCGCCTCCACCTTTGGGCATACTCTCTAAAAGACTCGTTAGACTGTTTCTTGACCTTGGTAATTTGATACCGGTCAGGAGACATCTGAAACTGGAAGCTGTATTGGTTGAGGAAGGTGTGTGCTAGCTCTTCCCAGTTATGGATCTTTGAATTGTCTAATCTAGTATACCATGGCTTCTCCAGTCAGACTTTTCTGGAACAGCTGCATTCTGAGCTTCTCGTCCTCTGCATAAGATCTAAGTTCTCCAATAAATACCTTCAAATGTGTGTAAGGATCTCCTAACCCATCATATTTTTCGAAGTCAGGAGTTTTAAATTTTTCTGGATAATGAACATTAGGGAATACACATAAGTCAGTATATGAAACACTCTCGTGCGTTCCAATTCCTTTGATAGCACGAAGGGTCTCTTCCATTTGAAGGACTTTCTTTCTGATGTCACCGGTGTCTGGATCTCCTATGAGATGGGTGGCATTATAAATTTTGTTGGTCGTATCCAACTGCATTTCAGGTATTGTAATGACCTGGGTTCCCCCTTATGTAGAAGATTCAGCATGTGCGAGTATCTTTGGACCCTGAGTAGACTGGTGTAGTCCTTTAAGCAGAACAGCCAAATCTGTAATTTGTTTGCTTAATCCGTCGAATTCTTTAAGAAAATCGATTAAGGTCGATGCACATCGATGACGACATGATTGACTGTAGGCTTGCAGCCTTTTTAGATTTTGACCGGGTAGTAGGTCCGATTGGTTCCCTGCGAAATACTTGCATAGTTTAGTCTTTAGGGAATGTGTGTATAATAACGTGCTATGTGATGTGTCCATTTTAGGAATTTTATCCTGCAAAACAGATGTCAGCTATTTGTGATACATGATAACATGTTAAATATGTATATGTACACATTTCTTCATATTTCTCATTACATGGAGATGAATATGGAATAAAATTACAAGTAATTGATTTTACAAGTAATTTAAAATGAGAAAGCATGAAGAGACTTGCCTCCGTATTGGGTTTATCAGAGGCTGACCTATCTTAGGTTATTCTCGCGGTTTTTTGGCATGAAGGTTCCCAAATCATCGCAATTTACTCAACAAGAAATTAATCCGGTCTTTCAACTGGAGCGAATTTGGGTGGTACCTTTCCTGAGCCTCGCGGGAATTAGTCTTCCTACGAGTCCAGTAATCAAACACCGACAGGATAGCCTCCTGGTGGAGGGACCACACAACATACATTCACATACATCGCGTCTCACCGTATGGAAATGATGACATGTGCGAAGCACTAATATCACAAGCAGATATGGTGCGAAACACTAAGTGCAATAAGTACATGCATTCGTACACATTCATCATAAATGTAAATGCAACATCCACACACAAGCAAATAATAGTTTTAAAAAGATTGCAATAGCGGCTTAAGTCCTCTTACTGGAAATCCCAGTGAAGAGATGTCTTTGTCGACGCCTTGATTTTTAGTTGTCCTTTTAATTACTTGTTCTTTGGTGTTCTCATTTTAGGTGAGATTTGTTTGAAAAAACAAGTGAAAAAGGTCCGACATGTATAATGTCGACGATGGACTATTAAGAGTCGCCAGTTGGTTTTTTAAATGGTTGTACCAACACAACCGAGAAAAGGTTTGCACATTAACCCAGTGATGTGACACTGTTAAACGGGTTGGTGAAACCGAGATTCATTAGGTTCCGAGGACTTGATTATGCGGAGGGAAGGTGTTAGGCACCCCCCGACATCCGTGTTACCATGGTGACAGACACTTTTCAAGAAACTGTTATCTAAATGTGTGTATGTGTGGGTCAATGTGCTGTTTATTTGAAAGTAATGCGAGGCCTCATTCGCACCTATATACACAAGGTTTGAATTTATGTAAAAATTCAATTTTTACAAGATATGGCAGTGATGTTTTATAAAAGAGGTTTTTCAAACCCTTATGCTCAATAGTAATTGAGACCTTTTACACTCTCATTTTATTAAGTGTTCGGCTTGATTGCTTTTATTTTTGAGATGCGAAGCATTTATAAGAAAAATAAAGTACAAAATAATGCCGACTTCCTCGTGGGTATGAAAACCATCTGAGGAAATTCAAACACCGCATATAAATTTACAAGCTGCTTACAGCTGAAAAAAAGGTCCATCACGAGAACCGAATCTAGATCCAATAGATTGAATCTGTGATCACATGATTCCTAGGCTCACATGAAGCTGCAATTTGTATAAAAGCAGTAATCAGGTATATATATATATAAAGGCTGTAAATATATATATAAAGACAGGATCACTAACCACGAAGCACCTCCATAGGGGATCCGAAATGTAAATAAAGCTGTAAAAGCTATCAACCATCACAGAGGAAACTCCAGGCGGGACAAAACGTAAATAAAGCTGTAAAAGCTATCAACCACCACGGAGGAAACTCCAGGTGGGACAAAACGTAAAGAAAGCTGTAAAAGCGATTAACCGCCACGAAATAAACTCCAGGCGGGACGATATATATATATAAGCAATAAACGCACCAGATATAAAATCCAGGCTCATCGAACAGAGTTCGACACACAGTTCATATATATTATATATATATATATATTAAAGCAGTAAACGCTCTGGATGTAAAAATCCAGGCTCATCGAACAAAGTCCGACAACAGTTGATATATATAAGTATATATATATTAAAGCGATGGCAGCCCGAATCAAGAAGTCTGGCTCATCGAACAAAGTTCGACACACAATTTATATATATATATATATATAAGCAAATAAACGCTCCACACCGAAGTCTAGGAACAATCGAGGCATAACTCGATAATGTTAGTCCATATATATAAATATATATAAATATATATATATATGTATATACAAACTAAAATAAAACCACGGACTGAAGTCCGGGAAAATAGACGCAACACGACTCTCAACGTGAAGAAGGGTGTGTGCAAAGACGAGGAGAAAGGCTTTAAAGTGTGTGAGAAGGCTTACAGTGGGCTGCCAAAGAAGACTTCTATATCTTTAAAGTGGATGAAACTCGGCTCCCGTCGGTACAAGAGTAGCTATATGTGAGCTCACAAGTGTTTAAAATGAGAAAGTACTCAGTATACTGCAAGTACGGAGCAAATTTGACAGGGCTTCCTCGCCTTTTCTCTTCTTAAAATGGCCACCCCAAGCCCTCTATTTATAGAGGGGGGAGCCACAGGTGTACCTGCGGCCAACCGCAGGTGTACCTGAGGATGCCCGGGTTGCCCAGGGTTTCGCGGGTCGCATCGTCTCGCAGTGCGTGCATGTAGACACTGCAATGTTCGCTCGAACTTTCAGAATTGTAATCTGGTCATCCGACTGAGGTATGTAGGACCTATTTCGGACCGCCGTTGTTGAGAGTTGTACAATGGAATGGGATTAGAGGTTGTACGAAGTCATGAAGATGGGACGGTGCCCTCCGGTCTTCAAGCTTCAAATTCTATCTGTTACCCTGCACAATACTCACTCAGGATTGGTTTTCCTTGATTCTTGCGGGACATTGTTGTGTAGAAATATATGTATGAGATGTTGAGACGGCGTGATGTGGCTTCAAAGTGGCGAGATGATTACTTTGCCCCTTACCGCAGTTATCGCTGGTTTGGGCTGATAAAGTAGACGTTGCTCAAGGTTATCGCTGAGATTGGACTACTGCAAATGTTGAAGGTCCTCAGTGTCATCTCTGAGGTGCGCCTATATTCCTGGTGTTATCTCTGGGCTTTTTACTAAGTGCCTCGGTATGAGTGCCGAGGTTGAAGCTGATTGCATGTATTTAAAACAAAAATTTCCGGGGTTATCGTCGGAACTGCATTCCTTGGGGTTATCACCAAGGTTGGTAGCTGCAACTCCCAGTGTTGGGACTGAGACTGGATACCTCGGGGTTATCTCCGAGATTAATCGGTCTTCTCTGGTGGAATTTCCAGTATTGGAACTGCATGCCTCGGGGTTATCTCCGAGGTTGGAATTGATACTCCCGATGTGTGTTCCGGTGTTGAGATTGAACTTCCGGTGGTATCCGGACTTGACGTGAACTGTCCTCCGGGGTTACCTCTGAAAGACGAATTTGCCCTCCTGCAATGTCAGTGAGAGGTGTGCAGAAAATTTTGAGTGTCTACATCTACATGATGCTGTTTTATAATATGTGATAAACCCATAGTTTTAAGCAATACTTTTAGAATAAAGATGATGATCATTTTAATGAGATCTAAATTCTTAGAAAGCTTAAAACTAAAATAGTTCCCAATCATTGGATTACTAAATTGGGGATTAGTGAATCTGGATAGATTGGTACATATGTTACTTGCTCATTGGATGGGGATGATTGATCTCATGATCATTTGTGTGAAGACATTAAAGCAAGTATGTAGGTGCTTATTAGAGAATAAGTTCACTGAACGTGGCTCGCTAAGGAATACCTAATGGAGTTTTACTTGCTTGTCAATAGGAATTCCTGTAGTGATAGTAGTACAAGTGATTCTTGGATTTGAGATCATAATAGTATCTTGTGTATGATGAATTATACTTTGACTTATTCCTTAAGACCCTTAAGGTATATAAAAGGGTATGCTTGGGTATAATAAGTTGTACATGGAGATAATGTATGATCAATAAAGAATCTACCGCTTCTAGTAAAAGAAGAGAAATGTCCTATGTGATTCGATAAATGACAACCCAGTAGTCCTTGGCCAAGGCAAAATGAAATTAGAAAGGAATTTCTAATTTGCATTATTTGGTGTTGTGCATTTAAGAATCGAAATACATATAATTAAATAAAATAAGACTTGACAATAATTCCATGTTTTATATTTAATTGGGACATTGTATGGTGGAAGGATTGAATTGTACGGTAACTATTTACTCAAAGGTTCTTTTATGATTAATGTTGAAATCTATATTATCTAGAAAGTCGTTAATCGCTAAGGAGGCTTATCCCTATTGTAGAATAAATATTATTTATTTAAATAAATTAATATTTTAATTTATTTATTTAAATAAGATTAGAATTGTTTTAATTGATTTATTCACAACCGGTTTAATATGGAGAACCTAAAGGGTCAAACCATAAAAGGAAGAATAATTTTTTAAGAAGCAAATGACATAATCGTAATAATAAGTTAAGTATATTTAATTTAATCTATGGTAATGGAATAAATTAAATAGCTTAATATTTATTATTTAATATTTTGGAAATATTAAATATAAATTAATAAGAGGAGTCTTATTATTATTATTACTACTATTATTATTTAATTCCTAAGGGAGTTTGGGAATTAATAAAAGTACTCTCATATATCCTAATGAGATTAGGAGACTAATTAATTAAAAGAGTTTAATTAATTATTCCTAATAAGATTAGGAGCCTAATTAATTAAAGAAGTTTAATTAATTAAAATAAACCCAATTCCTTAATTGTTAAGGAGGGTTGCCCATATTTATAAATAAGATGAGTCTTATTATGGGTGAGAGTAGTTGACACTTTCACAAAAAACACGTGAATACGAAATTCTAATAGTTGGGAGAGTACACCCTTTTCTATGAGAGATAGGAAACTAGGGTTTTGCCAAATACCCATCTTCTTGAATCTTTCTTCTTCCTTGGTGGATCACCTCTAGAGGCCAACACTTGGGTGGCTAACGTTGATCAAAGGAAGAAACCAAACCCGGTGGATTCAAGTTGAACGCGAAAAGAATTTGGAGGTGAACTTGTACCTAAGAAAGCTCGAATCTTCAAGGGTATGATTCTTGTTCTTTATCTTTTCGTTTAATTAATAATTATGCATAAAGGATGATCCGGGTATATGGTTTGTAAAATTTTAAAACTCTGATTTTTTCACGTTTCCGCTTATTTTGTTCAATTTGATTACGTTCATGAATATTACAAACCAAACATAAACAACAAAAACACATAACAAACAAAGATCTATGAGGTCTGACATTCGTATGTCAGATTTCATTCTAAATTTTTTCTAGATTTTTGAAACATCAAATCCAAGCCTATAGATGTTATGGATCTAACATCTAGCAACCCATATAATCTATTTACACCTTATACAACACGTTTTAACACACAATCATAACATCTAACACATCATTAAGGGCTAGATTCTTAGTTAGGGTTTTATACCTTTATGAACAAATTCTTGATTCTAGGCTCCTGATTTGTTATGAGTGTTAGTGGGGCTTGATTTGGGGACAGAAATGCCAAAGGTTTTCGTGAGTTTTAGAGATAGAGGGTCTAAGTTGTATATTGGTGACCAAATGTGCATGAATATGACTTTTCTCTCTCTTTGATCTTATAAATAATGTGGTGCAATGTATTTGCTGAGATACAAGATGGCTGAGATGTGTATAACTCAATCATATGGAAATCAAAGGTGGTTCACCAACTAAAGTGTTGTCCAATTTTGCAAGTTAGATACAAAATAATGCATGAAGGGAATAATGGTCTTTTGGCTTGTGATTTTAATGACAACTTTGTAATCTTGGCAAACCCTTGGGGTTTGACCCTTAGGATTTAACCCTAATGTTTTCAAAAATTTAGTTTTCTAGGATTTCAATTTAGGGTTTAAAAAAATAAAAATTTAACTTTTTAATTTTGAAAATTAGGGTTTCCTTATTGTGTTTAATTTTCTAATTACATAGCACATGCAAATTAGATTTAAGCTTCACAAATTATAATTAAGATTACTAATTTAGTAATTAGGCTTACAATTTGATAATTAGGGTTTCTAAATAACAATTAGGGTTTCAAATTTTAGAATTTAGGGTTTCTAATAATTAGGGTTTTCCCTAATTAAGTATAATACCTGACATTATTAACATTAACACGACTACATAACGACTCAACAAATTCTGAAAGTCATATTTGACCTTTTGAATTAGGGCTTATTAGCAATGCTAGGATTTTGTCATGTTACACCATAATTGACCAACCATTATCAGTCTGTACATACAGTACATATTTATAGCATTGAAATATAATTAATATATTATTATTATTCTCATTCCTTAGTCAAAATTCAGAATTAGGGTATGGATTCCATATCTGATTTATCTTGCACAAATAACATTATTAATTAAGTTAAAATAATTAACTTAACTAATCCGAATAAATTCACATAATAAAATAATTATTATAATAATTCTATAATCATTTAATATATTATTTAAATAAAATAATAATCATATTTTCATAGAAATTAATTAATAAAAACATTTCTATTATAAAATTAATTACTATAAGAATATAATTTATAATGATTAATAATTCTTAAAAAAAATTATTTGTAATTATTCAGTTAATAAATAAATTTTTATTTATCACAAATATACATACACATTACCTGGCACGTATTCCCACCTTTAAAATAAAAAAACATTTATATGCAAAATTTCTTATTTATTTATATAGAAAATATCGTGTTATTACATTAACCATTCCTTATAAAGATTCCATCCCCAAAATCACCGTTTCAAAACTTATACACCCTAGGGTAAATAGCATACACATTCATTTCAAGTAGATCTCGATCAGATTCGATCGGACTAATCTTTAACTATTCAACATAAAGCTTGTCTTTCTGATTAAACGGAAATTTGATTTCTAAAAGAACTCAAATTTTTCCTTCAAAATTTCTTTATAAAATAATTTACTATATATAAAAAAATTATATATACTAAAATATAATTTATTCGAATAATACCTAGAGTTCCATCCCCAGCTGTCATGGTATCTTGGACGATCTTTAACTTTGTTAGTTTGTTGGTTGAAGTTGGTCCTGTGATCGCCAGAGTCCCACTGCCTTTCCTAGTAGTCACACTCCCTGCCTCCATTCTCCTTTTCGGACAATCCTTCACCTTATGCTCCATTGACCCACATAGAAAATACCCACTGTTCATCCTTGGATTGGGGCAGTTAGGAGAGATATGACCCTCCTGCCCGCACTTGTAACATACAAACTTACCTTTCAGACACTCACCGTAATGATTCTTTCCACACTGAACCACCTGCTTCTTCACACCTTTTTGTTTCACCTGGATATTTCCAAAATTGTTCCCATTCCTCTTTCCATTTCCATTCCTACTCCAACTATTAGTTCCCACCTTCATAGCTCCCTCGACTTTGCCTTTTCTCCTTTTCTCCTTATTGTAGAGGCTCATGGCCTCACTTCCCTCCTTGGCTATGATAGCCTTTTCCAAGAGTGCTGCAAATGTAGAGATCTGCAACACCGCCACCATATTGTAGAGCCAGAGTTTTAATCCCAGCTCGAACCTCCTTGCCTTCCTATCCTCCGTGTCAACTTGATGCAAGCAAACCTAGCCAATTCATTAAACTTTACGGCATACTCTGCAACTGTCATGTTGTCCTACTTTAACTCCAAAAATTTTACCTCCATCCTAGCTTGCATACTAGCTGAGAGATAGTTTTCAAAAAATAATGTCTTAAACCTAGCCCAAGTAACTACACCTTCTCCTGCCCTAACTTGATTTGCCTCCCACCAAAAGTTCGCCTCCCCCTTCATCATATAGGTGGAAAAAGCTATCTTTTTCCCCTCATCTACCCTAGCAATCACAAACGCCTACTCTATTTCTTTAACCCAAGTTTGGGCTTCTACAGGGTCAGTTGTTCCCCTGAATTTTGGTGGTTTGACCGCTTTGAAGTCTTTGAAGTTTGTCAATCAATTTTTTGGCTGGTTCCCTGCGGCTGGCATTCCCTGCTGCATAACTTGAGCTACCATGTTTGCAAAGTTTTGCATCGGGTCTGGTTGTTGTCCTCCAGTGTTGTTGACAGATTCTTCTGCCCTTTAATTTTGAGTTTGACGTCTTGGCGGCATTATCTGATTAAATAAAACATAATATATACTTTATTAACTTACATTCTAAACCTTATCGTATAAGTTTAATATATTAAACTTGTTTCATTACTCAAACATAGATTCACATTCATTTAGCTAATTCATAGTACTTATATAACACATACTGCTATCCCTTTTGTGACAATAAAAGTCAGGATTTACTACTACAACTTGTACAAAAGTTTGAGAATATTATATTATACAGACACACTTATCATAGAACACACATTGTACACACATAATCTAATAGTACTTATAGTACTGGTTCACTACATTTTTTTCTGGATCTTGGACAACCTTTCGCCTGATGACCTTCTATCCCACAAATAAAACATACACCTTGGTTCGGATTGGGACAATGAGGAGAGATATGTCCCTCATGTCTACAATTGTAACAAACATTTTGTCCTTTCCTACATAAGCCTTCATGTTTCTTGTCACAGTTTGTACACTTTTCTATACTGTTAAGGTTCCCTTGGTTGTTATCGAAATTTCCTAAGTCACGGTCTTTCATCTTTCTTTTCCCCTTCTTGCTCGGAGTTGGACCTGATTTGTTTCTTTTAGCTCCCATCTGATCAATTTGGATTTTAAGCTTATCTTGTTCTTCCATTGTTTCTATTAACGCTTTTTGTAATTGACTATTTAGTAATTTTTCTATTTCCCACAGCTTTTCTAGAGAAGAAACCTTGTTCTTCAAATTCTGCACCTCCGTTGATGCTTGATCAACTCTAACTTTAGTGTCTGAATCGACATCTGTCAGTTCTATGGTTTCTGGGTCTGGTACTATATTTTCCAAAATAACCACCTCATTTCGGTTGCTTTCAATGTGAGCCTCTATTTTAGCTATTGGCTTTGATATTGGCTCGGTCATGAAGATTGGCTCCTTCTTTACGATCTGAGGGTATCCTAATCCTTTTCCACCTGACATCTACACATAAATTATTTTGATTAGAATGTAATATATACACATAGCAAATAATAGGTTTTATATAAGTTAGCTTTTATTTTGTTTGACGATGAATTTATGAAATTCATCTTCTTTTTAAACTCTATTTGAGTTATTTGTATTTTCAACGTTTTCCTCTGTCCTAAAGGTTATAGCCTAAGGTCTATCCCCACCTAAGGTTTTTAACCTAAAGCTCTAATACCAACATGTGACGCCCCCAAATTCAGGTACTTGAAACCCGAACTCGGTGCTTCACGATACCATTTCTTTGAGCGGAATAATAACAATAATATAAATACAAAACTTAATTTAAATATTATATCAGAGTCTAAATCCCAGGTACGCGACCTTTAAACATTCATTACATGATAGATAATAAATATCATCGTCGTAATAAAGTCTAATTATTACATAAGATATCATAAGTTTATTCGGTCAGCTTTCCTTTCCCTTTGTTCTTACCTGAACCTTCAGGTTGATCACGCTTAGCTGAAAACATTTAAATTTAAAGTAAGAATGAACATTTGATTGCCCAGCAAGTAATATCAACAATAATTATTAGCTGAAAGAAGTAAATGTTTTCTTTGAATAACACTTCTACAATGAATCAACAGTTGTGAAGTAAACTGAACCAATAATAACAACATATCAATTCTATATCAAATGTTTGAAATTACGTACTGACTATAAATGGAGAGCAGTCGACAAACTATGAACTTTGTTTTCAGTTTTCGATAAGGTTTAACATAACTTCATCTGCAAACCGTCATAACTTACAGGCACGGGGGGTGATCAACCCGTTATGCCCTGTATTGATCAATACTACATGCAAGAATGATATTTTCGTTCATCTTATCCGCCTTAGGCGCACAAAAGTTTTCCCATGTTCGGGATGTTCATACTTAGTCGGGAATCCGAACCAAAACAATTCGGTTGGATACAATAAAGTTCTATCTTGTTCAACAGTATTTTTAAGTTTGTGTCTAGCCGAATCAAATAGCATAGACGGATTTTAAGTCAACGTATACATACTAGAAACAAATAAGTATGTATCAACATGTGATTAAATACAATGATTATCCAAGTGAGTACACTTGTCTAACCATATTTAGAAATTAACGAACAAAATAAATATATGAATTATACAATAATACCATGTTGATAAGCAATGATCGAATAATTTAAGAACTTGTATGAATACGAATGATTGGATACAAAATTGATAACAATAGAGTTAATAATCTGGCACAATGATAATATAATTCTGAAACTTTCTTACTCAAGTCCATTGCATAAAGTAAATGCAAAGGTTAGATACTTGCCTGAGCTGCTGCTTATAATCACGTAACTTAGTTTTTATCTTTTATACTGAGACCTATCATTCATAAGATCATTCGTTCGATTAGAATAACATACTATAACACATAATACTGCTATTTACAGTCAGCACATAACCTAATCAGATTTTCACATAAGTTTAGCAGTAATTGAATCACAAACAAACACGTATCTAGTCAAACTATCTAAGTCTAGATCAATTTCTAAAACATTTCGGTGTACCGACGACTTTATCGGGTAATTATCGAGTCTAAAACTCTAGTCTGTAGTTCAATATTCGATTAGATAATTAAATATCAGGCATATTATTTTTAAATGACTTATAATTTTTAATTAATGATTATAATTTATCATGATTTTTCAAACACTAGAATCATTTTTAAATGATTTAAATATTAAATAATTACATTATTATTATTAATATTTAAATAATATTAAACTATTAATGAAACCATTGCCAAAATATTAAAGTTATTTATAATAACTCAAAATACTTTTAAAAGTATTAATATTACCCTTAAATGATTTTTAAAATAATTAAAATCATTTTAAATAATTACCATTAATATTTAAATATTAATGCATTATTTATCAAAATATTAAAAGTCATTAATTATAACTTAAAATATTTTTAAAACATTTATATCCTTTTAAATGATTTTTAGATTAATAAAATGATTTTAAACTATTTATTTAATATAATTATTAAATAATTTTAATATCATTAATAGTAAAATATTAATAAAATTTACCTTTAAATATTAAAAGTTATATTTTATAACTTAAAATATTTTTAAACACTTTATTTTCATTTAAAATTATTTTTATAATATTAAAATAAATTTTAAACTAATTTATTTAATATAATTATTAAATAAATCTAATATCATTAATATTAAATAATTAATGAAATTTATTTAAAATATTAAAATTTATGTTTTATAACTTAAAATATTTTAAATACTTTATTATCATTTAAAATGATTTTAATATAATAAATCATTTTTAATTAATTTATTTAATGCATTTATTAAATAAATTAAATATCAATAATATTTAAATAAATACTAATATTTATGGAAAATATGCCAAATTATTAAAAGTTAATTTTATAACTTAAAATAATTTTTAAAATAATTTTTGTAATTTTCAGAAATTAATTTCTATTTTAAAATGATTTTTTGGAAATTAAAATAAATAAAATTATTAAATCTGTCGCTATAGCCTTTAGCGACAGAAATCGTTACCTAAATTGTTCTTGAGCACCAAGAACACTGACAGCCAGTGTTCAAGGGTCTCATTTTGACCATGAATATATGTAAGATCGTAATGTTTCTGGGCAAGATAAAGGTCAGGTCATGTAGAACTAGTGTAATACTACAAGATCCAACAACAAACATAATCAAAAAGCATAACACGAATGAGACTTGAGCATACAAAGTGGTTGTCAAAATTGTTCTTCATTTTCTGGGTTACCTAGAAATGAAGAACAGTTCGAGTAGGCATATTTGGGCTTCCACAACTTGAAATCCGTGTGATGTTTTTATGATTTAAAGGTTTCAATGTGTAGCCAGCATGCATGTGAACATACTTGACACATAAAATTGATCTAATAACATCACAATAGCTAGATCCATGCTGGTCAAACCTTGTCAGGAATAAGGTTCAAACGTTTTCTAGGTTACCCAGAAAATAGTTTTCAAGATTGTTTTAGTTACTTTGACCGGCTACTGGATCCAACATATTTGATGTTTAGGTGCTCTATTATCATGAATCTACACTCCATCTACCAACCTATAACTTGGATACAACAACGAGAAAATAGCAACAAACAACTAACAGATCTAGACGCATGAATATCTTGTCAGACGATTCTGGGCAAGTTCTGGGTTACCCAGAATTGTCCAGTCATGGTCGGTCAACGACCTTTGATCACTAATAACTTGTAATATATACACGATCTAAGCATGCTTCCAGTTCCAGATCAAAGATCGCATAACATACTACATGTTCAGACCTTTAAACAACAAAAACACATAACATACAAATATCTATGAGGTTTGACATTCAGTTGTCAGACTTCATTTTAAAATTTTTCCAGATTTTTGAAAACATCAAATCCGAGCCTATAGATGTTATCTAACATCTAGCAACCCAGATCATCTATTTACACCTTATACAACACGTTTTAACACAAAATCATAACATCTAACACATCATTAAGGGTCAGATTCTTAGTTAGGGTTTTATACCTTTATGAACAAATTCTTGATTCTAGGCTCCTGATTTGTTATGAGTGTTAGTTAGGCTTGATTTGGGGACTGAAATGCCAAAGGTTTTCTTGAGTTTTAGAGAGAGAGAGGGTCTAGGTTGTATATTGGTGACCAAATGGGCAAGAATATGAATTTTCTCTCTCTTTGATCTTATAAATAATGTGGTGCAATGTATTTGCTGAGATACAAGATGGCTGAGATGTGTATAATTCAGTCATATGGAAGTCAAAGGTGGTTCACCAACTAAAGTGTTGGCCAATTTTGCAAGTTAGCTACAAAATAACGAATGAAGGGCATAATGGTCTTTTGGCTTGTGATTTTAATGGCAACTTTGTAATCTTGGAAAACCCTTAGGGTTTGACCCTTAGGGTTTAACCCTAAGGTTTTCAAAAATTTAGTTTTTTAGGATTTTAATTTAGGGTTTAAAAAAAATAAAAATTTAACTTTCTAATTTTGAAAATTAGGGTTTCCTAATTGTGTTTAATTTTCTAATTACATAGCACATGCAAATTAGATTTAAGCTTCAGAAATTATAATTAAGATTACTAATTTAGTAATTAGGCTTACAATTTGATAATTAGGGTTTCTAAATAACAATTAGGGTTTCAAATTTTAGAATTTAGGGTTTCTAATAATTAGGGTTTTCCCTAATTAAGTATAATACCTGACATTATTAACATTAACACGACTACATAACGACTTAACAAATTCTTAAAGTTATATTTGACTTTTTGAATTAGGGTTTATCAGCAATACTAGGGTTTTGTCACGTTACACCATAATTGACCAACCATTATCAGTCTATACATACAATACATATTTATAGCACTGAAATATAATTAATATAATATTATTATTCTCATTCCTTAGTCAAAATCCAGAATTAGGGTTTGGATTCTATATCTAATTTATCTTGCAAAAATATCATTTTTAATTAAGTTAAAATAATTAGAATAAATTCACATAATAAAATAATTATTATAATAATTCTATAATAATTTCTTATATTATTTAAATAAAATAATAATCGTATTTTCATAGAAATTAATTAATAAAAACATTTCTACTATAAGATTAATTACTATAAGAATATAATATATAATGATTAATAATTCTTAAAAAAATTATTTGTAATTATTCAGGTAATAAATAAATTTTTATTTATCACAAATATACACACACATTACCTGGCACATATTCTCACCTTTAAAATAAAAAAAAATTTATATGCAAAATTTCTTATTTATTTATTTAGAAAATATCGGGTTATTACAATGACTCCGTCAAATGTTGTGTTTTATGGCAGCAAGTCGCCTAGACAAGCGAGTTGTCTGACGATGATGCAGGCCAGGAAGTTGTTAAGACAAGGCTATGTTGGATATTTAGCCTACATAGTCAACAGTCGTAAAGAGAACCCGAAGATAGAGGAAATACCAATAGTGAGGGATTTCGCAGACGTATTTCCGGATGATCTACCAGGATTTCTGCCAGACAGAGAGGTTGAGTTTGTGATCGATTTGGCACCAGGAACGACTCCAATATTGAAGGCACCGTACTGGATGGCTCCGGTAGAGATGATAGAATTGATGGTACAACTGCAAAATTTATTGGACAAGAAATACATTCAACCGAGCGTATCACCATGGGGAGCGTCGATGTTATTTGTGAAGAAGAAGGACAGAACGATGCAGCTCTACATCGATTACAGAGAATTGAATAAGGTCACGATTAAGAATAAGTATCCATTACCAAGGATTGACGACTTGTTTGATCAGTTGAAGGGAGTGGGATACTTTTGAAAGATAGACTTGAGGAGTGGTATCATAAGCTGAAGGTGAGGCCAGAGGATGTACCGAAGACAGCGTTTAGAACTCGTTATGGTCATTACGAGTTTCTGGTAATGTGATTTGGTCTAACGAATACTCCTGTAGCGTTTATGGACATAATGAACATAGTGTTTAAACTGTTTTTGGATAAATTCGTGGTGGTGTTTATTGATTACATTTTGGTATACTAAAAAACGAATGAAGAACATATAAAGCATTTAAAGGTAGCGTTAGAGGTGTTGAGAAGGGAGAAATTATACGCCAAGTTTTCAAAATGCAAATTTTGGATTTAGTGGGTATAATTTCTCGGACATGTGATTGAGAAGGACGGAATTTTGGTAGATACCTCCAAAGTCGAAGCTATAAAATTCGTTTGGACGAAGAAGTGTGAGGAAAGCTTTCAAGAGCTTAAGAAGAGGTTGAGTGCAACACTTGTGTTATCACTTCCGGATGACACAAGAAATTTTGTGGTTTATAGTGATGCGTCGCATAAAGAACTTGGCTGTGTGCTTATGCAAAATGGCTGGGTCATTGCATATGCATCACGACAATTGAAGGACTATGAGAAGGGGTATCCGACCCATGATGTAGAATTAGCTGCGGTTATATTTGATTTGAAGATCTGGAGACACTATCTCTATAGGGAGAAGTGTGAAATATATACAGACCACAAGAGTTTGAAATAGATTTTTACACAGAAGGACTTGAATATGCACCAAAGAAGGTGGCTGGAGTTAATTAAGGACTATAATTGCGAGATTTTATACCATCCGGGTAAAGCAAATGTGGTTGCCGACGCCTAAAGTAGAAAGGGTCGGGAGAAATTGATGATGTTGACCGCTCAGGAGGAGCTAATTTCAGCGATGGAGAAGCTAGAATTGAAAGTGAAGTATCCTATGGAAATTGATGAGAAGATGTTCTAGATGCAAGCTAGTACAACTTTGCTGGATAAAGTTAAAGAGTCTCAACTTCAGGACGAAGAATGTGAGAAGGTGAAAAAGAAGATATCTGAAGGAACCGAACCGAGATTCAAGATAGACAGTGAGGGACTACTGAGATTTGAGGGCAGAGTTTAGATACTGCCAGTGTTAGAGATTAAAGAAGACATTTTGAACGAGGCTAATAGCTCACAATATTCGATGCACATTGGTAGTACCAAGATGTACCAAGATCTTCGACAACATTTCTGGTGGCCAAATTTGAAATGAGATGTTGCAGAGTGTGTTGCCAAGTGTCTGACATGTTAGAAAGTGAAAGTAGAACATCAGAGGCCGAGTGGGTTGTTATAACCGTTAGAAATCCCAGAATGGAAGTGGGAACATATCACGATGGATTTTGTGGTTGGCCTTCCGATAACTCAGAAAGGCTATGACGCAGTATGAGTTATTATTGACCGATTGACAAAATCCGCACACTTTATTCCGATCAGAATCAGATTCAATTTAGACCAGTTGGCAATGTTATATGTAAAAGAGATTATTTCAAGGCACAGAGTTCCAATGTCAATTGTTTTCGATAGGGATCCACGCTTTACGTCAAACTTCTGGAAGCGACTACAAGAGTGCATGGTGACGCTGTTGAGAATTAGTACGACATATCAGCCTCAGACAGACGGGCAGAGCGAAAGAAAGATTCAGACATTGGAGGATATATTAAGAACGTGCATCATGGATTTTAAAGAAAATTTGGATGATCACTTTCTGCTCGTTGAATTCGGTTACAACAACAGTTACCACGCTAGAATTGGATGCCGCCTTACGAAGCGTTGTATGACAGAAAGTGAAGAACTCCACTTTACTGGGATGAAGTTGGAGAGAGACAATTACTAGGACTAAAGCAAACAACAAAGATAGTCAAAGTAATCCGGAAGAGACTAGTAGTAGCTCAGGATATGCAGAAGAAATACGTGATCTACACCATAAGAATGTTGAGTTTGAATCCGGTAGCTTGGTATTTTTGAAAGTCTCTCCCTGGAAAGGAAAGATCAGATTCGATAAGAAGGGAAAATTGAGCCCGAGGTTCATTGGACCCTTTGAAGTTTTGCGAAGAACTGGTGAAGTTGCCTATGAGGTAGCCTTACCTCTGACCTTAGAACATATCCATAATGTTTTCCATGTTTCTATCTTACGACCGTATAAGCCCGATTACAAGCACATTATCGAATATGAACACCTACAATTTGAGAAATATTTGTCCTATGAAGAAGTTCTTGTTCAGATAGTAGACAGGAAAGAGCAAGTACTCAGAAATAAAGTAATACCTTCTATTAAGGTAATTTGGAGGAACCACAATGCTGAAGAAGCTACGTGGGAACTCGAAGAACAAATGATGAAGACTTACCCTCATTTATTTGCTTAATATATGTGTAGCGATTCTAGGGACATAATCTTTGTAAGGGGGAGTGTAACGACCGAGAAATTCGGATCTTTTGTAAAATAATTTTATTTAATTTAATAATGAATAAAATCATATTATTTGTTATTATTATGTGGTAGTAAGATGAATGTCGTTCTATAACCTAGAAATGTCGGAAAGTCGTAGTATTTTAACTACGTGAAGGAATTAAAGTGTTTGAATTTTCAAGATGAAAATAAAAGCTTTCTGAGAAATTTTCTGAAAAACACTATTCATCGATTTTGCTCAAGAATTATTTTTGAACTTCTGAGAAATACGTAACGATAGAATATCGAGGTGAGATGGTTTATGTAATAATAATTCAAGTATGGAAAACATAATTTTTCACATGCAAACTTAATTTGAGAATGTTAGGGAAAATAAAGCGTTAGAAGCTAATGTGATGATCGTATGATACGCATGTATTGTACGAGGTAATGAATACGAGTATGATACGAAGTATTATATGAGTCTGTATGAATGATGGTATATCGTATATTACGAATTAGTATACTAGTTAGAATACGAGAATAATACGTAGAGTATACGTGATAAGGCTTTAAGCCAAATGAAATGGACTTGTTGGATTATGTAAGAAGTGCAAGTCCAATAGGAATTAATATGCAAGCCCAAGATTATGTAATGTTAAAGCCCAAGTAGTTGTTAAAGTAAAGTCCAAAGTAAATTAATGCAAGCCCAAAAGCTTAAGTTAACTAATTAAACCTAAGCCCAAGTTATTGATCCAATGGGTTAGGGTGACCCATGGGGCAACCTATAAGACCCCGAATTTTGTGAATAAAGATTAATTTTCTCAAAATATTTTTTTAAAGTATTATTGTGTGGATTTGATATAATGTTATAGTTGTGGGTAGTATTTATAAATTTTGCAAAGTATGCAAGTTGTTATAAAATATTCGATTGGTCAGGGAATATTCGTTTTAACAGAGAATATTTATACGACGACACAATCATTGGTGGACCCTACAACAGAATTATTGTCAGAATGAGAAAACGACAGAAATATCTTTTTATGAAAATAACGGCGGAAGTTTTACCGTTAACTGTTGAAATACCCGGTGATAAAAATACAGTAATACGCGTGGTTGTCGTAAGGAATATTATTTTCGTTCAATATTCGTTAGGAATATTATTTTCATTCAACAGTTGTAAGGGATATTATTTTGTTCAATACTCATAAGAAATAATATTTTCTTCCATACTCTATAGTATATAAGTAATATTATTTCGTTTCAGATTCTGAATTCTATATCATTTTGTTAAGTTTTGGTTTCTATATTCCATGAAATTAGTAGAATATCCTTGAAATTTTGCGCTTCATCCAGTATCTTTTCATGAAAATATTATTCTGAGCATTCTTGATAATTTTTGATCTTTTCATGCCAGAGTACTATTTATGGGGTACTATTCCTGAAGTACTATTCACGAGATACTATTCACTCGGGTACTATTCACCCGGGGTACTATTTATGACAAAAATTGATTTCTTTTTGATCAAAATCATTTTTGATACATTATTATTCTTGAATTTTACTCCACAAAATAGTATCATGTTGACAATTTAGATATTCTTGAATTCTGGATAAATTACATTATAAAGTCTTTAATATTTATCCTTGATCTCGTTTGATTGAATTTTTATATCATTGTCATCATCCTCATGATTATATTATGATGAAAGTCATCTGTGGTCGTAGTGCATAGATGGACTTGGTGTGATTATGATGATAAGTAGGTTTTATAACTACGTATTCGGTATCTATTACTTGAATTAGTTGTTTAAACCTATGTTTATATTTACTTTGCATGCATTATGTGTTCATTTCATAAATCTTATGTTATTTTGTAGGTTAGGACACAACATTGGCATGAGGAAACAAGGAAAAGCAATTCAAACATCTTTTGGACTAAAATATGTAAACAAGTGCAAGAAGGGAAGATTGCAGGGCTTTTAACACCAAGTGGGATGCATGTTCTTGGCTTGGAACTTAGATTATTTTGTATATCTACTTCTTAGCTTTCCAGAACATCTTGAATCATCCCAATCGGAGTTCGGATGCGAGAGTTATGGCTTTTTTTATCAACAAAGATCAAAGTTAAGAGTTGTCATGCTTGTCATTTATATAGCATCTACTTCGAGCCAGATTTCGGCCTTGATCTGGACGGAATCTGTCAATCCTCAAAGAATGAAAGTTATAGATCTCGTCGATATCTTCGATTTGATAGGTGTCAGGCCCCGTAACTCCTAGCGGATCAAAAGTTATGCCTGTTTTATCAAAGGATGTCGCAGTAGAAAATAGAGTAGCGCGGACCACGCTAGGAACAGCACGGGGCGCGGCGGGCCACAAGAATTTCTGCCACTGTAGCGCGGGGCACGCCCAAAATAGCCTAGGGACAGCGCAGGGCGCGTTGGTCGGCGGGAAAACAGCTGTTTTGGGTTATTTGGTGTTTAATTTGAGCTAGAATAGGATTCTTAGTTGCCTAACTTGCTAGGGTATCTATTAGAACAATAAATACATGATGAGAGGCATAAAAGAGGATATAGGCTATGTTTTGAAGGATTCCATTAGATTAGATTAGAGTAGATTAGGAGCAAAACCCTAGTTCTTAGGAGATTTGGGGATTGAAGCAACATGGAGACCATTGAAGATCAAGAGCAGGAGCTTGAGGAATGGAGATTTGCTGACAACATATTTATTCTTTACTCTACTCTTATTTTTATCTTTTAATGTGTATTCAATTGTGGATTCTTAGTTTTAATTCAATGAACTAATTCTTTATTTGAGATTGCAATGGATCTTATTGTGTAGTTTATTTTAATATGCTTCGCTATCAATTATTATGTTCTATCGTGAGAATTGTCTATTGTGATTTGAACTTAATTGTTTAATTGATTGGCCATCAATTACCGTGATAATCTATATGAACTCGAGAGATGAAGTATAGATTTAGATCTGATCATGATAGTATGTGTTTGTGATTTCTGCATAAATGGAATTCATGAGTCGTGTTTAGGATAGAGATATGCCTTTACGCCATATGTAATCTTATAGAGAACTTATGCTTTAAATCCTTTTGAATTGTAATTCACATACAGATATAGTGGATTAGTTAATTAGGGTGTCCTGCTTAATTCTATCATCTGTGGATTTAAGTGAGTATGGGTATAATGCATTGAGACGTGGTTTTATCTGCTTTAGTGTTCTTGATTAACAATTCAGGATAGAGAATAATTGATGAGAAATGTGTTAACTTAAATGAAGTAATAAGTGAAGTTGTGATTTTAAATCTCCGTAATCTTAATTTAACTAGTGGTAATTAGAATTAGTTTACTTATAAATTGAAGTTCATTCGTTTAAATAAGATTGAGTTGATTACGAGTTAGTACTTGGTGATTTTTATTAAACAATTCCTCGTGGGAACGATACTCTACTTTCACTTTATTACTTGTTGACCACGTATACTTGTGTGTTGTGCGTAATTAGATTTTACCTAACAAGTTTTTGGCGCCGTTGCCGGGGAATATTTAATATATTTTTACCAATATTAGCTTCAATCAAATTAGTCTTAATTTAAACATTTTTTTATTTAATTCTCTTCCTAGTTTTCTTTCTTTTTAGGTACCATGGCGGAATTTAATTATCAATGGACGTATACGAGAATGACTCAGCCAAGGGGAGCGGGGATTGATGGTCTCAATGCATTTTCTGCATTATCAGCGCAACTTGAGACACTTTCGAGGAGGTTGGACGTTGTTGCAGCCCAACGTAATCGAAGGATAGAAGTTAATTGCAATTATTGTGTTGGTAATCATCCGAGTCATCAATGCACCATTAGTTTTGGGTGGGGACAACACGGTGATGAATACCTCAACGATTATACATATGCTAATTAGCATCAAGTTTGGGGGTATCACACGGATTCGTCATGGAGCTATACTTATGAAGACCAATACTACGCTCCAAATCCATCATACACACCGAAATTTTCATGTCCACCTCCATTGCCACAAGATGAAAAGCCAAATCCGAGGGATGTAATATTGAAGAGCATAGCAAACCTAGAGGAGATGAGGATTAGCCAAGAGCTGTTAACCCAAAATTTTAATTATCGGATGGAACAACTCGTCACTACCTCAACCAATGGTCCTCAATACATGGCTTTCGAGACTCAGACAGATAATTCAAGGTTGGAGGAATTGTTGTCCAAGTTTGTAGCATCAAATGAGGAGAGGAGGATTAATCAAGAGCGGTCAATTCAGAATCAAGAGATATCAATTCAAAATCTGCGGAACCAGATGGATCAAATGCTCAAAGCCTTGAACAACTGTCCTCAAAATAATTGGTGTTATGACGAGGATTTCGAGATTGTTGAAGTGCCCGAACCAAATCTACAAGTGGGGATGAACTAACTATAAGTACTAACGAGGATGAGCCGATGTTATTAATGGCTCAAGTGCCTTCTCCACCAAAGTTCAAGGATCTGGTTAAATTTGCAAAACCTTGTCCGCTAGGTAGTCATGTCATTGACAATACTCCTTGTGACGTAAAAATGAGTACAACTTCGAAGCCATTGTGCGATGAGCTGGAGAAGATAGAAGAAGAGATTGTTGTGTCTGACAAGCTTCAATGCCAGAATCTATTCGCAGACACAATGGAGAAAACACCTAGATGTTGGACGTTCTTGAATGAGATCTTATTTAAACAAAGCGTGCTAGGTGACTTTAATTCGATAGCCATCACAAATGGGAACCTACCAAAAACTATATTATTTCCGATGGATGGAGGGTTCCTCAATTATCGAAGAGGAATTGGATAGTACTAACTAGACAAAGTCGGGCTTACGACGATAAAACTAGCGCTACTTGGGAGGCAACCCAAGCTCTAAACCTTTTCTTCCTTATTTATTCTTTATATTTTAGTTTATAGTCTAGGTCAAATATTTAGTTTTCAAAGAATAATGACTCCATAATGGTATGCTCGCAGGTAAGGCAAAAAAAAGAAAGTCACCAAGCTACTGGCCCCATAGCGGCACTAACATCAAACATGCACCTAACATACGTATGACACCATGCCACGGGGACGCCATTACTCCGAAACCTAATGACCCATATCCACAACAGACGGGTGTGCCATCTCGAGCATACATACTGGCAAAGGTCAGCCGCTTACCAAAGAAATCCCAAAGTATGTTAAAAGTGTTTTAATTGCAATGATAGTCAAGTCTAACTCAAGTGTGGTTCCCGATTTATTCCAATGTGTATGGCCTATTCTTCAGACTTAGCAGACAAGGAGGAAAATGCTGTATTTTCAGGGAAGTCATCTCTTTTAATTTTTCCTATCTTAGCCATTGAGGACAATGTCTGTTTTAAGTTTGGGGGGTATTTTAGTGTCGTATTGCATATAGTTAGTTATTTACAGTGTAGTTCATATAGTTACATTTAGTTTTTGCATTCAGTTTCTTGAAATAAAAAAATTGAAAATTTTAAAAAATGAGTAGTTAGTTTACAATGTTTATATAGCATTTAGTACATCTTGCATGAGTCCAGCTATTTGATATTTATAGTTTGTTTTGGCCAATGATGAGATTGGAATTGGGTAGACAAGTATAATACTGACTATTAGAGCTTTGATGTGATTTCTTGTTTTGAATTGAGTCTTTTTCTGTTTGAAACTGATATAATAAGGATAGCATAGTAAAAACAACTTGTTAAATGATTGAGTTTAAATTGATACATAATCGGACTTAAAGGATAATGCTAGTTTGAATGAAAGAATGACAAGAATAAGTAGTGATGGCTAAAGTTAGACAAGAACCTAAGTTTGGAGGAATATTTGGGGTATATAAGCTATAAAAAAGAAGAAAAAAGAAAAAAAAAGAAAGTATGAATAAACACCGTGGCGTGCTTGTCTAGTTTTGTGGCCTTTGTTACTTGAGTAAGTAAGCCCGAGGGGATTGTCTTTACACCTAGTGCCCTAAGGTCTTAATGGTCTGGGAGTCGTTGGTCGAAAGCTCGTTAAGGTAGCATTGAAAAGCCTAAGGGAATAAACCATTGCATAGCTATGTGTATATAAAAAAAATGAATAAAATAGGAAATAAGAGCAAAAAGCCCTCGTAGATGAAAAAGAAAGCATAAGTATCCCATGTTGACCCTCGATATTGGTAAATGTTTAATTTTAGTTGGATCTAGCTTATTTTTGGATTTCTTGAGTTTACACTGTATGATGTCTTCGAAGAGACTTAGTATATGTTAAATTTGATTTTATATCAGTTAACATTGTTGTGGAGCACACACGCACTATATTAGTGATAACAGTCTAAGATTTGATGATTGATTGGGAAGTTAATGATTTGTTTTGATATGATGTATTATCATGTTTACTTGATTTCTCTAAGGCCGGTTGAATAGACTTGTTTATGTCATTACTACTGGATTCGTAGGCATGTAGATTAGTTGCATTGCATATCACTATTGTTTTGTGTTTTTGCTTGAGGACAAGCAACTGTTTAAGTTCGGGGGTATTTGATAAGTAGGTTTTATACTTACTTATCTGGTATCTATTACTTGAATTAGTTGCTTAAACCTATGTTTGTAGTTACTTTGCATGGATTGTGTGTTCATTTCATAAATCTTATGTTATTTTATAGGTTACAACACAACATTGGCATGAGGAAGGAAGGAAAAGCAATTCAAACATCTTTTGGACTAAAATATGCAAGTAAGTGCAAGAAGGGAAGATTGTAGGGCTTTTAACACCAAGTGGGATGCATGTTCTTGGCTTAGAACTTAGATTTTATTGTAGATCTACTTCTTAGCTTTCCGGAACATCTTGAATCATCCCAATCGGAGTTCGGATGCGAGAGTTATGGCCTTTTTATCAACAAAGATCAAAGTTAAGAGTTGTCATGCTTGCCATTTACATAGCATCTACTTCGAGCCCGATTTCAGCCCTGATCCAGACGGAATCTGTCAATCATCATGGAATGAATGTTATAGATCTCGTCGATATCTTCGATTTGATAGGTTTGCGGCCCCGTAACTCCTAGCGGTTCAAAAGTTATGCATGTTTTACCAAAGGACGTTGCACGAGAAAATAGAGTAGCGCGGACCGCACTAGGAACAACATAAAAGGCTGCCGCCACTAGAATATCTCGCCATCAGAAGCGGGCACGCCCAAAATAGCCTAGGGACACAGGTCTTGGTAGCACGGCCTACGAGAAAATAGTCATTTTGGGTTATTTGGTGTCCAATTTGAGCTAGAATAGGATTCTTAGTTGCCTAACTTGCTAGGGTATCCATTAAAACTATAAATACATGATGAGAGGCATAAAAGAGGATATATGCTAAGTTTTGGAGGATTCCATTAGATTATATTAGAGTAGATTAGAAGCAAAACCCTAGTTCTTAGGAGATTTGGGGATTGAAGCAACTTGGAGACCATTGAAGATCAAGAGCATGAGCTTGAGGAAGATGGAGATTTGCTGACAACAAATATATTCTTTACTCTACTCTTATTTTTATCTTTTAATGTGTATTCAAGTGTGCATTCTTAGTTTTAACTCAATGAACTAATTCTTTGTTTGAGATTGCAATGGATCTTATTGTGTAGTTTATTTTAATATGCTTCGCTATCAATTATTATGTTCTATCGTGAGAATTGTCTATTGTGATTTGAACTTAATTGTTTAATTGATTGGCCATCAATTACCGTGATAATCTATATGAACTCGAGATATGAAGTATAGATTTAGATCTGATCATGATAGTATGTGTTTGTGATTTCTGCATAGATGGAATTCATGAGTCGTGTTTAGGATAAAGATATGCCTTTATGCCATATGTAATCTTATAGAGAACTTGTGCTTTAAATCCTTTTGAATTATAATTCACATAGAGGTATAATGGATTAGTTAATTAGGGTGTCCTGCTTAATTCTATCATCTGTGGATTTAAGTGAGTATGAGTATTATGCATCGAGAGGTGGTTTTATCTGCTTTAGTGTTCTTGATTAACAATTCAGGATAGAGAATAATTGATGAGAAGAGTGTTAACTTAAATGAAGCAATAAGTGAAGTTGTGATTTTAAATCTCCGTAATCTTAATTTAACTAGTGGTAATTAGAATTAGTTTACTTATAAATTGAAATTCATTCGTTTAAATAAGATTGAGGTGATTACGAGTTAGTACTTAGTGATTTTTAATAAATAATTCCTTGTGGGAACGATAGTCTACATTCACTTTATTACTTGTTGACCACGTATACTTGCGTGTTGTGCGTAATTAGATTTTACCCAACAAGTTTTTGGCGTCATTGCTGGGGAATTAGTTAATATATTTTTTCCAATATTAGCTTCAATCAAATTAGTCTTAATTTAAACATTTTTTTTATTTAATTCTCTTCCTGTTTTTCTTTCTTTTCAGGTACAATGGCGGAATTTAATTATCAATGGTCAGATATCTAGAAATGACTCACCAAGGGGGAGTGGGATTGATGGTCTCAATGCATTTTCTGCATTATCAGCGCAACTTGAGACACTTTCGAGGAGGTTGGACGTTGTTGCAGCCCAACGTAATAGAAGGATAACAGTTAATTGCAATTATTGTGCTGCTAATCATCCGAGTCATTAATGCACCGTTAGATTTGGGCTGGGACTGTAACATTCCAGAATTTTAAATTGTAATGTTTAAATATTTATCGAATCATATAAATATTTAATGGATGTGTTTATCGTTAAATATTTGTTTAATTGATTTGATTTTATTTGGTTAATTATTTGTTAAATAAATAATTAATGAGTTAAGGAAATGATTATATTGATATTTCAATTTGATGATTAATTATTTGTATTTTGTTATGTGATTAAATAATTTATTTAATAAATTGTTATTTGAATTAATTAATTAAGTATGCAAACTTAATTAAATATAGTGTGACAAATAACTATATTATAAAGAGTATTAAAATAAATTAAAGTAGTTTTAATTGAGTTTACCTAAACAAGGATTAAGTATATTAAGTCTTTAATTTTAAAGCGTTTTGCCAAACGGAGCCTTATGGCTTTTGGATTTATAAATTTTGAATTTATAATATAATAAATAATAATAATAAATATAGTATATTTATAATTTATACGTTTGTTTTTGTAACTGACATTTTATTAAATTTGGCGTATTAAGGTTATCAGTTTTATTTTGGTTTTACGCATAAGGTTTATCAGTTGGGTTTTGGCCATTTGCTAAGAACACTGAGAATTTCAGAGAGAGTTGAGAGAATTGAGAGAGAACTTAAGCAATTTCCAGCGATTTTAGCAAGGATTACAAGCTAAGTGAAGGTATTTTATCTAAACCTTGGTGTTATATATATATATATATATATATATATATATTTATTTATTTGATTTTTACGGCATGAAGTTTCATACTCTATGAATTTCATAGGTTTAGAATTGTTGCTATATAATTCAATTATGATGATTACATGTGTTTATGATGATTAGAGATTATGTTTAAACAAGGAAATGCATGTTAATTTGGGATAAAAGTAGAAAAAATATGACAGTGTATGTTCGTATGAATATTTTCTTATGTGGCTTGTGTAAGTATCAATTTTGATGGTCAATTCATATGCTAAACTGAAAATTGAAGTTTGTTTATGCTAGTCTATTAAGAAACGAAGATAACATAATTTGAATGAAGCAATTTGGACAAGAATCATGTTTATAGTGTTGATTTTGTTTAAGGAACTCAAAAATGGTGTTTATGTATGAAAATATGAAATTTTAGAAATTAAAATAGTTTTAGTTGTTGTTAAATTGTTCTAATTGGTGGAATATGTTAACAAACATGTTTATGATAGTTTTATATTTATTTTACGTGTTAATATTACTGTTTAGTGGGTGAAATTCGTGTTTGTTGGCTAAAGCTAAGCTCTTGCTCATAGCCACTCATACTCTCGTCTCAGTGCACCAACGCAGTTTTACTCTTAATTGCCAAGGCTAAAAAGCTGCAAGTATTGTTGTGACATCCTCAATCCGGGTCCCAAATCGCCATGATTCTGTGATAATCATTCTACAACTGTTTGCGGAAGATATAAACATAAATTGTTTATACATTAAACTTTACACACTATTTCCCCAAAATCGAGTAACCTTAACTAATACACAATCATAAACTATCTAACACATGACAATACTATTCTTCAACCATACTTTTACAAATTAGTCAGACATTCTATCCCAAGTTTGAACTTGGCATTTTCCTTTTCCTCAGAATCGGTAGTATTCGCTTTATCTGCAATGTTTTATCATGATATAGCAAAGGTGAGCAACAAATTTGCCCAAAGAAGTTTTACATACAAAGGAGATATATCATGATTGAAAAGAATGAATAAGCTTTCAAGTTTTCAACAATATAATAATTGTGAAATGACATGAATCAAGTTTCAATGATTGAATGATCGAACCAATGATATTGGATGTCAACAATTAACATGAACAAGTTTAATCTGAAACCTATGGTAATGAAGGTGATCGACCTTTTTCATACCGATGAACATAAACAACATACAAATGTGCGAATCAATAAATTATTGACGTGGTATAATCAACAATAATTAACCACTAACATGCTTTGAATTAACTCAAGTTGAGTTAGGAAACTTGCACAATAATTAGAAGTTCAAGTTTAGGAACTTGCTTGTACCGTTGATTACCGCTAAGCAATCAATTTAATCTCTTATAAAAGACCTATCATTAATAAGATCGATCCTCCAATTAGCATAATACATTTTATCCCACAACACTATTACTCAAATAATAAATTAGCTAACATTTAGCCACATAATTAAACATTGAATAATTCTTTAACTCATTAGTAATATTATTATCCCTTAACAATATTACTATCACTTAACCATTATCTTAAACTTTTGTCTAATATTTTTAATCGCTTAATGTAGAGTATTTATCATTCACAAATATTATTAATAACTTAATAATATTTAAATCCTTTACTAATATTATTAATCATTTAATAATATTGTAATCACCTTCTAATATTATTAATCATGTAATAATATTTTACTTGTTTCATAAATAGTAAAGGTCTCACACATTTTAAGATGCAAATATTTTACATCTTGAAACTTAAACCATTTAAATTTCATTTCGAAATATCTTTTACCTCTACTACGCAAATACGGAGTTTCAATAGCTAATGCATAACTTTTATAGTAAAACTCAATTTACTATATTATTTCTTTACTTTAAATAACTTTTACTTCATTTATCCCGCTTATGAGTCAACACCCACTATTGCCTCATATATAAACATTTTATCTCACTAGCACATTCGCTTTTATTTTTCATTTTACGCCCCATAAGATTTTATTAGATTATTATGACTTATTATTTCTCTATCATTTGCCCAAACACATAATATTCATTGAATATCAATTTCAACAATTACATTGAAAAATATCATAAATCTCTTATTAAATCTCCCGTCGAATATTATTAATCATGCAATAATATTTTACGCTAAGGTTATCAACCTTTTAATTACATTCCAATCAAATACTACTAATAATACCTCACTACAATACTATTAGTCATATAAAAAAATATCTTAAGTCATTAATCACATAAATAAACAATTATTTCAATTGTTTTCCTTTTTAATAAATAACTTGCTTAAGCATTCTAAAATGCTATAAACATTACAACACTTTAAACCCGACCCAAAGCTTCATTACAAACTTGCATAAACCATGCTCAAGGGTCTCACGCCATAAATCACATTTTTCCTATTTTTTTGGATAATTTTGATTTTCGAAAATTTTACCCAGCCTCGCTAAGACGGCCATAACTCTCGCGTTTTAAAACATTTTTGAGCGATTCTTGAGCCCACGCGAAGATAACTTCCAGGGCTACAACTTTTGTCTCACGACATTTTTCCAAAATCAGAACACAACAGTCCAAAAATTTACATCAAGTAGGCTGTTCGGGACTTGAGGAACAGTTTTGCTACGCACCTTCCGAACGCCATAACTACCTCATCCGGAGTCGGAATTAGTCCGTTCCGGAGTCTATGGAAAGCTAAAACAGTGTACTAAAACATATAAAAAGCCCAGAATTTTTAAAGCACAAAAACTGGACGAAATTGCCCTCGCTACTGACTGCCCCGAATCTGCCCATTTTTGGTTGTAAAAACGGAACTGTTTTCACCAAATCAGTCACTACCCATGTAAACTCAACATTTTGAGTACTACCACTTGGGTTAACTACTAAACACATATATCTAACATCCCTTTTTGACGGATCACAAAAAGAAGTCATAGATTTAAAACGGTGAAATTTCAAAGTACTAGGAAATTTCGGATTCAAAACTAGAAAATAAATTTTCTTTATTCTTTTGATTCACCCAAATCAACATCAAAAATGAGTAAATCCATAGAAAACAAATAGATCTTAAGGGTTTGAACATCCAAATCAAAACCCCCTTTTCATCAATTTCATAAAATAAAGGAATAAAGCTTAGAAAGAGAAAAAATTTTACCTTCTTCTTCTTCTTCTTCTTCTTCTTCTCTTCCATGGAGGATTTCTCCTCCTCTTTGACACTCAAGGGCTGCCGCCCTTCTCTTCTTCTCTCCCTCTCCTCATGGTTCTCCCGATCTCCTCTCTTCTCTTGTCTCGGCTCCTCCTTTCTCTTCTTCTCCCGTTCTTTTTCTTGCAATAATCGGCCACTTGGCCTTTAAATTGCCACATGATGGTTTAATTAATTTTTTTTCATTAAATTGCTTTATTAAATGACCACCATGCCCATCATCACTAATTGGGTTAAAATAAATTGAGACATTTCCATAAATGTTTGGGCTTTCCCACTAAATTCTTTTGGGCAATGAAATATATACATAGACCAATTCTTTTATCTTTACCCACCCTAAATATTTAATTAGGTTATCATTCCAAATAATTAGAATTTAAATCATCACTCTACTACAATAAATTCTATAACCCAATTAAGCTTATTTTAATTAAGTTATAAAATTAATAACTTTGAGATAATAAAAATATATCTCTTAACTTAATACAATTTACTAATCTCCCACAAGTGGGCTTAGTTTGTGCCCTTAATTAATTTCATAAAGCTAGCAATTTTACTTGCTTTACTTACTAACAAAACTAACTTGGGCTTTCACCCAAAATTTAATTGGGTCATTATACTACCTATCACATACATAATATGTTGGGCTAGATTAAATAATTTAATCATCCTTAATCATTTATCTACAAGTCCCATGCTTAATTAATTAATTGGGCTTGTTTAAATAATATAACCTCCTTAGCTCATTAAATCCACTTCTCTTGGACTCTATTCAAAATAATTGGGCTATAACCTTATTATAGTCCATTATTTTTAATTCTATTTCATTCTACCCTTATCTTTAAATTAGGGTTTACATCTCTCACTCTAGAAAATAAATTCCTTACTCATGCCCTTTTAATTTCATAAACCAAATTATACTTGGTTATAAAATTAATTATTAGAGATATGTAAAATAAATCTCTTAATGTCAGTATATACATTTATATACTAATATTCTCCCATATTATAACCTCTCAAAGGTTATTTAATCACCACACCTAATATATATATTAGGTTACATAACTTAATTCTTACTTCACCCTTATATATACAAAATAAATGTATTCACATTATATAATGTATATTTATTTACTCATATCCATAATTCACATAATCATAACATATTTCACTTCTCACACTAATTTTGATTTTCTCCATAAAGTTAATCGCATTGACTTTGACCAAAAGTCAACCTTTACACATTTTGTGTTTCTTCGTCCATTCGACTAAATTCGACGCTCGGGCGCAACCGAGAAGCGATCCATGCTTCAAAATTCTATCTCTAACTCAAATTTTGAGTTTTAAATTACTCCTTCTCATTGCTTGTCGTATTATCTAACGACTTTATACTTATTCAAATTCTTATTTGCCAATCGAAGCCCAACACTTAAACTATGTTAATTACTAACATAGTTTTATCTTGATCATTATATCATTAACTTAATTCATCATTCCTCTTGCTAAAATATATATAGCACCTTACTAAGTATATATATTTCTATACATATACTCATCTTCGCTTAACCTCATAAAGATCTCTTCATGTGAAATCTTATCTCCAATAATAAAATTTCCATATGTACTTATATAACATTTTTTAGACTATTCATTTCACATCAATTTAAAGGTATCGTAATACCTTATTCTTAATATTCCTTCAAGTACATATTAATTCATTTCTAGGGTTTTGGAATTTTGTAACCCATATTTTCTCTATTCTTATTCGAATATCAAACCATATAGGTTTTACTTGAAAAATTTTAAATAAATCCTCAAATTCTCATCTAGGTTTTATTCTTTAACCTTTATTCTAATCATTCAAGATTTTAGAAATTTTCGGGTTATCACAATTTGTGCCATTACACCGATCCGAATCTGAGAGCCTTCTAACTGCTGCTTCTTCAGAGATTTTGGGGAAGCCTTACCACTTGGTTTAAGGTTATGTTAATGTGTCAAACATGTAGTAAGAAGGTTAAAACAGAACCATGATATGTAATTGATAAATTCAAAGTTTCGAATTATTAGTAAGTAATGAACGTGGTATATTATAACTTAGTGAGCATGATGATTAGTAAACAAGTGCTGTGAAGGTTAACACTTGTAATTTCTGATATTTGTATGGTAGGTTAAGACTTGTGTTAAAATAATAAGTCTAACTAGAAATGCGTGTTATTTTGGAATGTGAATGTTAGTATATCTAATAGATGGTGATTCTAACCCTATATGTAGGTGAACGTGAGTTTAATATTATAGCTTACGCTCGAGGCAAGTTCTTTAACTCTACTTTTATAATAATTGTGCAAGCTTCTAAATCTCATCTATTTACATTGAGTATGTTTTAATCTTAAGTTATTGGAATTCTAATCATTGATGGCTTACTCTAACTTGTTTATAGTTAAACAAGTTTCTCTAGTTCATTCTTTTATAATAAATGTTTCTTGAACTTTAATTCCTTGTGTTGAATTATTCAATCACTTTGTAAAATTTATTACCACGTGGAGTAAGCATTGTTTCCAGCTTGCTATCAATTAGTGCATGTTCGGTAATTAAATTTCTAATTTGGCAAGATCACAGACCTAGGTTATTATTGTTCAAGCCAAGGTTTATCATTTTCTTCACTTTGATCAATACTTATGCTCTCTAGTTATTTTCAAGCATGAGTTTAGAATATAGTCAGTTCACTTATGATTCTCAAATGTTCTATGTTATGTTGCTATTAAACAACTGTTGTGTTATCAAGCATTGTTGATTCAACTAGTTCCCTAGTTGATGATCGTTAAACTTCAAATTACCCTTGAAAGCTTATCCAAACCAAACTTTCTTTGGTACAGACTTGTACTCTAAATACTGAGATGAACAACCCTATTATTAGGGGTTTACACTTAGCGTTGAAATGTTTGTGCACGATACATTCTACGAAGGGTTGATCCCCCTAAGTACGTGGAGTCCTTATAGTCTATTGACTGTTAAAGTTAAAGTTGAAAGATTACTTATAAATGTGGACATGGTTCGTGGTCATTAGACCCTCAGTAGTATATTTCAGAATGTTAATAGAACTTATCATCCAGTTCTATTGATCCTGTTATTTGGCAAATGTTTTAAAGTTTATCCATTCTTATTTCAAGTGAGCTTTGTTTGCTCACTCTTGCTTATATAACTATTACAGCTAAGGATGAGAAGGTAGATGTACCTAGCACCAGTAAGGGAAAGGGGAAGATGAGCAAGTATTGAAGACTTGTAATATGTTGACAGTTATTTATCAGACTTTAATGTGATTGATGTAATGAAGTATTTATTTAATATTTGCATTTGAATGATTGTACTTAAAGGTTAGAGAACCTGGGAGATTTTTATTAATGTAATCCCTTAAGGGAAGGTTTAATATGCAATTTTTATTATGACTGGGTAGTTAGATACGAATGTTTTGATTAAGTGAACACCAAATCTTGAGGTAATGAAGTACCAGGATTTGGGGGTGTCACAAGTTGGTATCAAAGCCTTAGGTTATGAACCTTAGGTGGAGGGAAAAGCCTGAGGAAGTAACCTTTGAAAAGATAGTGGTGATAAACTCTTATCGAGTTTTAAGGAAGAATTAATAAAACACTTAGGTGCTTATGTGTTTATAAGTTATATGCTCGTGAGTGTCAGGTAGTAATGATTAATAATTAAAACTTAAAATTTTGTTGTCAGGATGACTAATGTCAGAGAATCCAGTCAGGCTAGGGAGGAAGGACCTCAGATGCCTATAGAGGAGGAGCCTTGCGACATTCAGGTTGTTTGGGAATGACTACTGCCATGGGAGTCAGCCCCGTTAGTCATAGTGGTTGAAGAGGAGGTTGATGATGTGGAACCGTATGAGGAGGATCCCGTTGAGTTGCCACATGAGGATGAGGATGACGAGGACGAGGAGGAAGAGACTCCACTAACCTCGATAGCCGCTCGTATGTACGATGAAGTCTACGACTGTAATGTGGAACTTTAGGAAACTGTCGAGGAGTTGCAGGAGATAGTAGCTGAACAACATACATCGATGGCCTAGAAGGACGATGAGATCCAGGATCGAGATGAACGTCTGAACAATGTCGAAGAGAAGCTGGTTCATACTGAAGGAGAGAAAGAACAACTGATTGAGGAGGTCGCAGAACTGAAGAACAAGCTGAAGGAAGAAGCTGCTGAGAGGGTAAGAGCCGAAGACGCATATGAGGAAGAGTTCCAACGAGTCGGGATAACAGTAAAAGATGCACAAACAAAGAGAATGAAGATGGAAGAGATGAATAGAGTATTCAACAATGTGATTAATCGAGCTCAGGATCGGGTCATGGGTTATCCGATTCAGTTCGAGACGCTGCCATCATACGTATTAGATCGCAGAACAATGTTCCGAATCATGGAGGAAGAACGTAGTAAGGCTAAGAAGTATCTTAGTAGAACATCGTAGTTGTTATGCGATTAATAAAATGTTAAATAAATTGTAAATCCCAAGTGTTATGTAACCTACGGGATATGATGATGATGTTGTCCTGAAACTTTTGTAGTTCAGGAAGGTTAATGTAGATAGCAGTGATGCTATTATTATGATGTTTTTAACAAGATTATGAATAAATAAAAGTTATTTTTTCATTCAAAGTGCTATGTGTTATGTGATTATTTCTATTTGGAGGCAAGTTAAGTAGAAAGTACTTAAAGAAGTTGGGTAATAATCTAATGAGTGTATATTTTAACAGAAAATGCCCCCCCAGACGTCAACCACCATGACAGAGAACCACTGAAAGAACCAATAACGACAATGTTGATGCTAACCCCGTTCAACAACTAGTGACGCTACTGACAGGAGCGTTGCAGAATCAACCATAGAACCAAGGTACAATGTTTAAGGATTTCAAGGCGGTTGGACCACCTGAATTCAGTGGGTCCATAAATCCTGTGGAGGCACAGACGTGGATCATGGAAATAGAGAAGGTGTTTGATGTCGCTAGGGTAGGGGATGATCAGAAGACTGCTTTCACAATATTCATGTTGAAAGTAGAGGCTAGTTATTGGTGGCAGGCCAATAAAACCCGAGAAGGACAAAGATTAATGACTTGGATAGGTTTAAGGAAATATTCTTCGAGACCTATTTCTTAGAGAGTTTGAAGAGTCAGCTAGAAGTGCAGTTTTTGGAATTAAAGCAAGGAACGATGACGGTATCTGAGTATGCCGCTAAATTCAACGAGTTAGCGAGGTTTGCGCCATATCAAGTCAAGATGGAGACGACGCAATGCGAAGAGGTTTGAACGAGACCTGAAGCCTTGATTATACGATGAGGGTCTCCTGTTCCAAATAAGACTTTCGCATGATGATGATGGAGAAGGAAATACTCGCTGAAGGTGGAAGCGAGGTAGTGACTAAGTTCAATCAAGAATAGAAGAAGAAGAAGAATAACGTGTAGATCAAGAATGGAGGTGGTAGTAGTGGAAACAGCAACAAAAATTTAAAGAGGAAGTGGAATGGGAACGTGGATGCTGGGAACTAGCATGGTAACCAACAAAATAAGATGTTTGAAGCATATGTTACATGCGGGAAGTTTCATAAGGGTGCGTGCTTGATGGGGAAACATGTATGCTTCAATTGTGGCCAGGAGGGTCACATCGCCCCAAATTGCACTCAACCTAAGAAGAACGTGTGCTTCACGTGCGGATCCAAGGATCACTTTGCTTGTGAATGCCCTAAGAAGAAGGCCGGAGAGACAACCAGAAGCAATGGAGGTAACAGTGGAGGTACATGGGCCATTGTCGGACCAACGACATCAAACAAAGCCATAGCCAGAACCTTCAACATGACTGTGCAAGATGATGTGAAATCAAAAGATCTGGTGTCAGGTATTATCCCAATCAATGGTATTGATGCTTATGTATTATTTGATTCGGGTGCTATTTGCTCATTTATATCTGATGAATTTGTTAAGAAGTTAGAAATACCTAGTGAAGAATTGAATTTCCCTTTAAACATAGAAATTGCGAATAAGGAAGTAATTCCTGTTAGGTTCGTATATAAGAACTGTAGGGTGAACATTAAGGGGAATATCATGGTGGTAGATTTAATCACAATTAGACTTGGAGAGTTTGATCATATTGTGGGAATGGATTGGCTGTTCAATATGGAGCTGTAATTAATTGCCAAAAGAAATGTATAAACCTTATGACTCCGTCAAAGGTAATATTCTATGGTAGCAAATTGCCTAGACAAATGAAATGTCTGACAATTATGCAAGCTAAGAAATTGTTGAGTCAAGGCTGTGACGACCCCAAATCTAGGTACTTGAAACCCGAACTCGGTTCTCCACGATACCATTTCTTTAAATTTGAATAATACTAAATAATAATACATTCAACTTAATTTACATACATCAAAGTTTACTTCCCAGTCGTGACCTTCAAATACATTCCTTACAATACTTGAATAGATACCAATACAACTATAACCATTAACTCATAATACACACTTATTCGATCGACTTTCCTTTTCCTTTGTTCGTGCCTAAGCCTTGGGTTGCTTTCACATAACGAAAACATTTAATTTAAGCAAGGATGAGCATTTAAGTGCCCAACAAGTAATAGCAATTATATATAAGTTTGAAAGAATATAAGTATTCTCTTTACATAACACTTCTACAACGAATTAAAAGTTGTGAAGTAATCACATCTTGATAAAAATTCACATAACAACTCTCTTTCAAATTCTTTAAATTTGGCTCTGGCTCTACCCTTGAATAGGGTTTAAGAAACATACTATGAACATTCTTTTCATTTTCGAAAAGGTTTAGTGGAATTCTATCCTCAAACCAAATATAACTTACTTACGACGCGGAGGTGATCGACCAGTTGTACCTGTATTGATCAATACTACATATCTTGAACGAAATTCATCGCTCACTCTATCCGCTCACTTGCATAAAAAATCTTCCCATATAGGGATGTTCATACATGCTTGGTTCCAAACCCGAAGGTTTTTAATCTTGCTCAACAATAATATGTAATTCAACATATATATACGGGTAATTGACAAAGGTGTATCAACATGTGAACAAATGCCATGATTATCCAAGTGGGGACACTTGTATAACCATTTATAGAAATCAATGAACAGAATATATATCTGAGCTAACATGTCGATAATCAAAGAGTACATAATCATGCATGGGGATATAATAATTACGAAACTTCTTACTCATGTCCATTGCATAAAGGAAGTGCAAAGGTAGGATACTTGCTGATTAAATACGATTACAAATCTCAACTTAGGTTTTATCTCTTTATCACAACCTATCAATAATCAGATCATTCGTTCGATTAGAACAATATATCTTAACACATAGTATTGTCTATTACAAATTGACACATAGTCCAATCACATAATCACGGTGATCATACTTTTTAGTTCTATTCTATACTTGAAATATTTTTATACATTTTTCAAATATCTCATCCATGCTCTTACGATAGTATTTTCTTTCTTTTATAAGGTCGACATTTTGTTTGCGTGCAAAACTGACTTTATCGGGTAAATCTTGAGTTTAAGACTCTTAATCTATACCTCAACATCGATAAATATCGGACATCTTATTTTTAATCATTTTCGCAATTTTCGTAAATTGAAAAATTTAAAATAATTCAAATCACTGTCACTAAAGGGCCTATAGTGATATAAGCATTTACTATAGGTGTTCTTCTTCAAATTCGAACTTCATAATCGGTTCTTAAGTCATTTAGTTTGGCCATTATAACTTTCAAATATCGGAATCATAATTAAATGATTTAAACATTAAACAATTCCATTATCATTAATAGTTTAATTAATACTAAACTATTAATGAAATCATTGCTAAAATATAAAAGTTATTTATAATAACTCAAACTATTTTAAAACATTTATATTACCCAAATAATTACCATTAATATTTAAATATTAATGTACTATTTATCAAATATTAAAAGTCATTAATTATAACTTAAAATATTTTTGAAATCCTTAATATCCTCTTTAAATGGTTTTTAAATAAGTAAAACCATTTTTAAACTATTTATTTAATATTAATCATTAAATAAACTAAATATCATTAATATTATCTTAATATCATTAATATTTAATTATTATTGAAATTATCATTTAAATATTAAAAGTTATATTTTATAACTTAAAATATTTTTAAATACCTTATTTTCATTTAAAATGATTTTTATAATATCAAAATCATTTTAAACTAAATTATTTAATATAATCATTAAATAACTTTAATATCATTAATAATTATTAATTAATGAAATTCATCACAAAATATTAAAAGTCATCACAAATAACTCATTTACATAATCAATTCAAAGCCAAAATAAACATAGTAAACTAACTAGTTTATTAACAACACTAACTAAACTTCAAAAATTCAAACTTTAACTAACAATTAAAAATAATAACATTACAAAAATTAAATAAGAAACATACCCTAAAAATCTGAATTCCACGATTTGAATACACTTTCCACCTAAAATTTAACCAAGGAGATCTTTATAAAAGTTCTCTCACAACAAAGCCTTTCTCAAAAATTGGAGGCCTTATTGTTGGTGAATGAAACAAAGGCCAAGCCCTTCTATTTATAGGTTTAGAAAATGGTGAAGTTCTCAATTTAGTCGATGTGGGACTTGGTTTATACTAATTTTTCAATAGCTCACTTTGCAATTTTCTAACGCATTGCTCATAACTCAGATTAATCTGATTTTTGGATATGTTATACATGGTATGTAAGACTATTTTTAAAAATAATACGAATTACCCAATTCGGGTTCATTAGGTAGCCCAAGCAGTCGTCCAAAAGTGGGCGTTCATAACAGTTTTTCAATCTCGTTTCAGCTTTACCCTCTTCCGCTAAAACAGTCATAACTCTTTCATTTTAAAACATTTTTGAGCGATTCTTGAGCCCACGCGAAGCTAACTTCTGGGGCTACAACTTTTATTCTTTGACTATTTCCAAATTCCGAACACATCAACCCAGAAATTCCGTTCAAATGGACTGCACCGCACTTATTGAGAAGTTTTGACACTACTACTTTGAAATGTCATAACTCTCTCCTCCGATATCGGATTTAGTCCGTTTCGGAGTCTATGGAAAGCCTATTCGGTGTACTATAACATTCGAAAAGCCCAAAAGATTTTGAAAACATTAACTGATCGAAACAGTGTCCCGAATAGCACATCCCGCTGCTAACTTTTAGTTTTGAGAAATTTGACACATTTCCTTCCAATCACCGTAATTCCCTCATCCGAGGTCGGAATGAGGTCATTCCAAAGCTTATGGCTTCCTAACTCATTGCACTACAACATATCAAAAGCCCAGACCTTTTAAAGCACAAAAAGTGGGCGAGAATGCCCCCATTACGAATTTAAAAATAGTTTATCATGATCGATTCACCCATGTTTGACCATCTATAACTTCTAATCTATACATGATATGGACTTGATTCTTTTTGCGGATTAAAGACCACATATCGGGCTACACATACCAACTTTTGAAGAACAAAACTCATGATCGAGCAAAGAGTTATGACCTCGACATTTGGTGAAAAAATAATGTAATTCGGTTTTTCCAACTTGCTTAAATCTTCAAATTAATTGCACTTTGATGTTATGGGTCTTTGATTTATCAACCCATATCATCAATTAACATTCTATTACACAACTTTAAACAATCAATTGCATCAAATAACATCGAATCAAAGGATTTCTAGATTTAGTGTTCTTATACCCCTTTTGCCAAAAATTCTTGATTCTTGCTTCTGATTTGTTATGGGTGATGGTTGGGCTTTGTTTAAGAGTGTATGGGCAATCTTGTACAAGGCAATTAAATGTAATATTTAATCACTAGATTTAATTCTTATAATTTACCAATTAACTTCTATCCTTTGGTAAATTAAAACACTTATACAATAACATCGAAATTAAACCCGGTAATTAAAATTAGGGTTTCTCAACGTCACCAATTAGGGTTTCTAATTGACCATTAGTGGTTCTTTAATTATCTGTGTATGTTACTAACACAGTCGTTACAGTTTCTAATTTCAATCGGTTAGGGTTATAATAATTAGGGTTAGGGTTATAGTAATTAGGGTTTCTTCTAATTACCGATATTCTTATTCACAGTAACTTCATATACACAGTCACTACTCAGAAATACCCCATAACTGAGTTTAATAATTAGGGTTTCACAACGGTAATATGCTTTATGACCTAATTGGTAGTCATTGCTCAATATTATCTGTCACTTTTATACCCGATACATAATTATGGTATTGTAAAATCATTATATAAATAATATAATATTATTATTCTCATCTCTTGATCACAATCCCAATCCGTGGTTTGGATCTCATATCGACTTATTCTTCGTACACAAGATTAATAATCAAGTTAAAATAATTAACTTAAATATTACGAACAATTCATATAATAAAATATTTATTATATAAATCTAATTATCACTTCATATATTATTTACAATCATGTTTTCATGGAAAATAATTAATAAAACATTTAAACTACGTAAATTTATTATCATATAATTTGTGGTAATTAATAATTCTAAAATTATTTCTAATTTTTCAAGTAATAAATGTATTCGCATTTATCGTTCACTTTACTTGACACTTAGTCTCGTCATTAAATAAAAAAAAATTTATACGCAAAATTTCTTATTTATTTTATATAGAAAATCTCGGGTTATTACATTTATGTGGGTTATTTAGCTTACATAGTCGATACTCACAAGAAGGGTGTGAAACTAGAAGAGATACCAGTGGTGAAGGAATTTGAAGATGTGTTTCTAGAGGATTTGCCAGGACTCCCACCTGACAGAGAGATTGAGTTCGTGATCGACTTAGCGCCAGGAACAACACCGATATCGAAGGCCCCGTACAGAATGACTCTGGTAGAAATAAAGGAATTGATGGTACAATTGCAAGAGCTGCTAGACAAGAAGTATATTCAACCAAGCGTATCACCGTGGGGAGCGCCAGTGTTATTCGTGAAGAAAAAGGATGGGTCAATGCGTCTTTGCATTGATTATAGAGAATTAAACAAAGTCACTATTAAAAATAAATACCCGTTGCCAAGAATAGATGACTTGTTTGATCAATTGAAGGGTGCTAAATACTTCTCGAAAATAGATTTGAGAGGTGGGTATCACCAATTAAAAGTGAGGAAGGAGGATATACCTAGAACGACATTCAGAACTCGGTATAGACATTACGAGTTTCTGGTGCTGTCTTTTGGTTTGACCAATGCCCCTGCTGCATTCATGGATTTGATGAACAGGGTGTTTAAACCATTCTTAGACAAATTTGTAGTGGTATTTATCGACGACATTCTGGTGTACTCGAAAGCTCAAGAGGAACACGTGGAACATTTACGTTTGACGTTGGAAACACTAAGAAAGGAAAAGTTGTACGCAAAATTCTCTAAGTGCGAATTTTGGCTAGATCGTGTACAATTTCTTGGGCATGTGATTGACAAAGATGGGATTTCAGTGGATCCATCAAAAGTGGAAGCTGTAATCAATTGGGAACAACAATGAACACCATCGGAGGTAAGGAATTTCTTGGGACTGGCCAGTTATTATAGAAGATTTATTCAAGATTTTTCTAAGATAGCCACTCCGCTAACAAATTTGACAAGGAAAGCGGTAAAATTTGTTTGGACAGAGAAATGTGAAGAGAGTTTTCAAGATTTAAAGAAGAAATTAAGTGTGGCACCTGTGTTGTCATTACCAGATAATACGGGAAACTTTGCGGTGTTTAGTGATGCCTCACATAAAGGGTTGGGTTGTGTTCAATAATGAACGACAAAGTTATTGTGTATGCATCAAGACAACTGAAAGATTATGAGAAAGGTTATCCGACTCATGATTCAGAATTGGCTGCAGTAGTATTTGCTCTGAAGATATGGAGACACTATCTCTATGGAGAAAAATGTGAGATCTACACAGACCATAAAAGTCTAAAGTATATTTTCACACAGAAGGACCTGAACATGCGTCAAAGAAGATGGATGGAATTGATAAAAATTACGATTATGAGATCTTTTATCATCTTGGCAAAGTGAATGTGGTTGCAGATGCTTTAAGAAGAAAAGGCCGGGAAAAGTTGATGTTGTTAACCAACCAGGAAGAGCTTATTTCAGAGATGGCAAGGCTAGAGTTGGAAATCAAATTTCCAAAAGAAACCGATGAAAAAATATACCAGATAGAAGTTAGTCCAACTTTGGTGGACAAAGTGAAGAATGCTCAACTACAAGATAAAGAATGTGAAACGATCAAAGAGAAAGTGGTTGAGGGTAGTGATGTAAAATACAAGATCGATACTGAAGGGTTACTACGGTTCGAGAAAAGAATTTGGGTTCCAGCAATACTGTAGATTAAAGACAAAATCTTGACCGAAGCACATAACACAAGATATTCGATTTATCCGGGAAGTAAAAAAATGTATCAAGATTTGCGGCGACATTTTTGGTGGCCAAATATGAAAAGAGACATTGCAGAATGCGTTGCAAAATATTTGACATGTCAAAGAGTCAAAGGAAAGCATCAAAGACCAAGCGGATTACTTCAACCGTTAGAAATACTGGAATGGAAGTGGGAACACATCATAATGGATTTTGTGGTGGGTCTTCCAACTACTCAGAGAGGATGCGATGCGATTTGGGTGATAGTGGACAGACTGACAAAATCAACGCACTTTTTACAAATAAAGATTAGGTTTAATCTTGATCAGTTGGCAAGATTATACGTTAAAGAGATCGTCTCGAGACATGGAGTACCAGTGTCAATTGTGTCAGATAGAGATCCGCGATTTACATCAAACTTCTAAAAGAGAGTACAAGAATGTATGGGAACACAATTGCGAATGAGTACAACATACCATCTGTAACGCCCCGAAATCCGGTCTATCTTCACACCCGGATTCCGTACATCACGAGTACATCATTCATTCTGCATACATCATTATATACTGAAATATAATAACATACATTCTGAATTCCCAAGTTCTAAAACCTTATAGCTTTTCTCATTACAAATAATGATAATTACATTATTCTTTACATCTTGCACGAGTGACTTTTATCCGCCACCAAGGATACATAATCGTTCATTAAACTATTCTATAGTTTAATTCTCATCTTTCTACATTACAAGTCTTCACTTGATCTTCTCGCTCATTCACATTCTGAATGGCACTTCATCTGGATACCGTTGGCTTGATCTATATGGGATCCTTAAGTTCTTCTAACATCGTTCGCTGAAAATATTTTTCATTTAAAACAAGTGTGAGCATACAATTGCCCAGCAAGTCATAACAGTTGAACAAACAACTTCAAGAATTTAAACATTCGTTTCAGACTTCAATAACCAAACAAGGTTACAAAGCAGCTTGAATAATAGGAATAGTCTTGATTCCTATCATCTTAAAACATTAGTCACATTCACTTTGAAATACTTTCATTCTCTATTCCCTTTCATACACATCCTGTCTGGATAAGATCAATAGCACAGACTTAACAATAACGGTTCATGTATAAACATAACATTCTTTTATTGAACAGTTCAAACATAGAACAATTCATCTCATAGAAACACCGAAGTGTTCACATTTTGGCACAAGACCTCATATGTTCTACCACCTTGCACAAATATCGCACATTCGCATATAGACAGAACTTCTCAAGTTTAACATCTGAGAAGTTTAAGAAACTAGCATTCATTTAAAATATGAATGAAGTTAGGAAACTTGCCTTACGCATAGCTACAGCTTACGCTGAACTGCTCATTCCAATCCCTATAACACATAAGGAAATAACACATACACTAATTAGTCATATACTTGACTTACGCATTGGTTTACTTAACTTTACTTCTTAAGGTTCACGTTCTTACAACTAAGTTTACGCGACCAACTTTCTTTATCGCTTTACGGCTTTATGACATACGGAGATGTCTTACTCAAAATGTTCATCATCTTTTATGATTTACATTCTTATCTTCTTCTTATACTTCTCTAGGACTCAACACACATCGCTTCTCTGCTAGTAGTCCATATGGTACTCTGAGTGGTTTTCCACAAACAACAAACAAACAAGTTCCCGTCTCATCTACACTGTCCCACAACAGTGAGTTAGATCGGTTGCCAGTTTTGTATATACCTTCGCTCTCTGAAGGAATTGTTTAGCACAGCTCCCATATGTCAACTATCAAAGTTACGTTTGTACCACAACTTAACCTTATCTTAACTTATCCGAACCATTCAACTATAATGTTCGTTAAGTCAATTTCTTCTTTCTTATAGCTTTCTGGCAACTAAATGCCATACCTCAGGATTCATTCTTTATCGTCTAAGTCATACAATCTTTTGTAAACTCGGAACGATCATTAAATGTCAATACTATGAAAACATAGCGTTAAACATTTCATATTAACTTATTCATACCTTACAACGTCCGATTCATTCAACTCGGAACGTTGTCCAAGTTATACTTATTAACTCGGCTTCTTAACATTATACGTTATTATCTTTAACTTAGTTTCTTCACCGTACACGGCTAAAACTTAGTCTTCATTACATTATGGTTAAACCATACACGGAGTGTAGGTTCTTCCCGTTTAACACTCGCTTACACTCAACCCTTATGCTGGTTAAAGTGTTCAACGCTTACTTCATTCTAACATTCTCTATCTGACTCACACTCAGACTTTCTTTAATCTCATTACCGTTTGTTAAGGCTTTCCTTGATAATTCATATCTTACTTACTTCCTTCGTCAACGTCTAAGTCATACAACAAGGGTATACTTAGAACGTTCGTCCAACACGAATACGATTCATGAGGATCGTTATGTATTCGACGTTCACTTGTTCGTCTTTTAATCTCTCATTACCATGACATAACATTGGAATGTTATTCATTACCTTCATCACTCAAAGTCTAAGGAATCACAATCACAGCAATCCCTCATGTTCGTTTGTCACGACTACGGTCCCCGGATATCGATTACGTAATCTAGCGCTTACATTCTCCGTCTTTTAATCACGTTAAATCTTTTCGTTCAACCTTTGCCAAAGGTTTAAAACGCTTGACTAAGTGTTACATTACGTGAACTATATGTTCATACTTCTTTTTTGCACATCCCCTAGTATCTGAGAAATAAAATTCTCATTTCTGGGCATTGCCTTGCCTGCCGTATTGCTATTTCCATCTTTTCTCTCTCTCTCATCTGCCGTGGCGCCGACCTACTTCTCTCTCTCACCTTGATGCAGCATCATGATGCCAAACCCTTCATTATCTCTCGCCTTTCTTGTGCCCTTAACAACAGACTGAAGCTTGAGAGTTCACGCTGCGACGCCACTTCTCGACGCTGCGGCGCGAAGTTTAAACCCTAGAAAATTTTTCTAAGTGTTGAATCAAGTTTGAGATGCTTACTTTGAGATCTCATAACTCCTTCTTTATAACTAAGAACGAGGTCGTTCCAAAGCAATTCTCTTCGTTATCTCATGTACTTTAACACTCGTTGAGCAGAAATTTGATCTAAACTCGTTAACGTGCCATTCAATTGGCTTAAACTTCACCCTTCGTTCATTTTACGCTTTTAACGTTCTTCGCTCGTTCGTCCGTAATTCGGTCATCCGAACTCGGAACTCGATCGTTCTTGAGTCCATAACTCACGTTTTATACGTTCTCTTACATTTTTATGAAACCCTACACGTTTGGGTTCATTTACTAACTTTCAAATTTTTGTTCTTCTTTTTCAAAATTTTTGCCATAACTTCGTTATAGCTAAGTTTTAATCCGTTCTTCATGAACGTTTTTAACGTTCCTAACCAAGCAATAAGCATCTAACTTATACGCGATGGTTTTAAACTTGTCCATCAACAACAATTATACTACGATGGTTTTAAATTTGTCCATCAACAACGTTCTTCGTGTTCTTCGCGTTCTTCGTTCGTTCTTCATTTTAATCGATATTTTGGATTACGATTTCACTTTTTCTTGGAATTTGATGTTATAGAACATTATTCCTTACTTATTTAGCCTACTCAATCATAAGATTCATTCGGATCGCTCAAAATCCTTACGAATCTTATACTTCCTTAAGAAATTTATAAACTAAAATTCTAATTCTTATTTCTTCGTTTTCTCATGATTTCAACCATATGAAATCATTACTAAACTCTTTTACTTCTTATTCTCATTAAGTTATGTTTTAAACATAGAAACTTAAAGAAAATTATTAGAAGAACTAGGGTTCGGATTACCGTTCTTCTTTAATCCTCTTCCGTTATACAAAGCCGGCGATTTGCGAGCTTTTCTATTTCTCGATCACTTTTGATCCGAGCATTCATGCTCATTCTCTTCCTTCTCCTCTCCCAACCGAGCTCTCTCTCTCTCTCTCAAGTTATAGCATTTTCAAAATCCTAGAAAATGAAAAATTAGCTTTCTATTTATAGAAAACCAAAGCTAGGGGCAAAATAGTCATTTCGCCCCTAAAGTTACTATTCCCACCTCCTCTTCAACTTAGCCACCAAGTTAACTTGGCCACCACCCTTACTTGGTGGCCAAGTGGCCGGCCCACATGCCCATGGGTCACCCCATGGGTTGCCCCAATGGTTCTTACCCATCCGTTTACCCATCGGTACGATCCGTGGTTTCTTTTCTTGGTTTGGGCCTTAACCCTAATTCTTATTGGGCCTAACTTGGGCTTGATTTCACAAATCATTGGGCTTGACATAATCCAAGTCCAATTGGATTCTACAAAGTCCATGAACACAAAGTCCATTAAGACTAATCGTATTCTACGCATTCTTTTCTTGTATCCTCGTAATCTCTTCAGATATAACTCAAACGATATTATTACGTTATATCGTCGTACTATTCTTCTTTCTATACTCATATAATAACTCGTATCATACTCGTATTTCTCACGCATAATAACCCTAGTTATTATACGTACTCATTACATTCGTGGAACTCACTTTTCCTAACCCTTAGGTTTTGAGAATTTCAAAATAAATCTCTGAGCAGAAACGGATGAATAGTGCCTATTTCGTCTTTTTCCCAGAAAATATTTTTGTTCCCGGAAAACTTTCATTTTCGTCTTGAAAATTCTTACTCGTTAAATCTAGCTCGTAGCCAGATTCCCCCCGACTTATAACCATTCTAGGATATAAAACGATTAATAAACACATAGCACATAATAGTATTAATAAAAATTCACTTTATTAATAACTAATTCTTTAAATCTTAATTTCTGGACAATCCGGATTTTCGGGTTGTCACATCCTTCCCCCCTTATAAAAATTCTGTCCTCGGAATTTCTTCAAACCAAACCCTTACCCAGGTTCTCACATTCTCCCCTTCTTCAAAGAATTTCGTCCTCGAAATTTTAGCTTACCCTTCTTCTCAACTTCTCTTCAAAGAAGTTATTATCTTTCGAACATTCCCTACCCTTCATAACTTATCAAGAATCATGAAGTAAAAGGAATAACGAGGAATATAAAGATTCCTTTGAAACATTTCATACGTTTGCTGAGGGGTCAAATTGACCATGAACTCTTACTAGGTTTACCAGCATGACGCCGTAACCTTTCTTTCCATGGTCAGTTTACAATCACAAAGAAGGTAAACTACCTCTTCCATACGTAGGTGATCAACCCATCGTATAACCCCATTTCGGAGTTTGTTCACCTCAAACTTACTCCTTAGATTCCGCACCAAAACAATTTGGTTTGGCATAGCTCTTCAAAGAAAGCTCGATTTCTTTTAATCATGACATACCATTCGTCTTAGCCAAATCAAGTAGTTTAGACCATACCAATAAATTGGACATCAACTTGAAACATTAAATCAGTCAACTCGCTGACATCGACTACTTCTTTAAATTCTTTTGCAATACATCAAAACGTTTCATGACGTCATGATACCGCACTCTTCACAGTACGTTGAGGACTTTGTCAGTTTATGACTTCGTCATTATACATCATACCATAGCAGGTTGTTGATCCTAAGATCAAATCCAACACCAGGTTTAATTGCATTAATAACTCCATCCTTTTACCATCTTTGCATCAAATGCACTGATGATATAAAATTCATTTTGATTTTTAAAGCAATTTCTATCTAGCTGAAACAATTAGCATAGACATACCAAGAATAGTTCTTTAAAAATCCATTGGTTCCAAAAGCTGAACCAATTCTTTCATTTTCAAAATACGCACATTAGCACAATTTCAAGAAATTTCAAAATCTAGCATAGCTAGATGACTTGGAATATCCTATTCTCCATCTTCCTTCATTGTCTTACTTGCGACAACACTTAATCTTCTCTAGCACCTTCAATGCTAAGTCTACTGAAAATACTTACTTTCAGTCTAAACATTTCTATACCGTAGTATAGTTCATCAACGTACCACACTTTATGTGTTTAGGAACTTTCCACAGCCATATGTGTTTAAGAACTTATCTTCGCAATATGTAATCCAAGAACAAATCAAGGACTATCCATATGCTTAGAGCTCAGAAACATAGCATATAACTATGAGTCACAAACTTTTCATAAGTATGAGTTTCAAGAACCCTTTTATGTTATCATTCTCTACCTATCAAGTATATACATGAGAAAAGATTCACCTTCTCGTCATATACCTCTTGATAGCGCGACCAATTTCAATGATTATCACTGTAATAAACCGAGTGGTTGTTACACCAAGCACAAACCTCTGTCCATACAAAGATTCATACAACTCAGCCATCACATGAGTCCTCAATTGAAATCTTACAACTTCTAACTTTCTCTTTACTTAATACTGAATTTTCTTTAATTCAGATACTATCCTTACTGACTCAATTTGAGTTCTTTTTCCGTACTACTTATCAGTAGTATCATTCATTCATAGCATTAGCTATAAATCATTCATCGTTTAACAGATCATCTATTACTACGATTTACTATGATCACGTGGTGATCTTCTTATCCTTCTCTTTACGATTATAGTCTTAGGTACTCATACCTAAGGTTTATAACCTATCATCTCGATACCAAACTCAGCATACCCGAAATCCGGTCTATCTTCTTCACACGGATTTAAATGCGTCACTGATACATCATTCATTCTGCATACATCATTATATACTAAAATATAATAACATACATTTTGAATTCACAGGTTCTAAAAACTTATAGCTTTTCTCATTACAAATAATGATAATTACATTATTCTTTATATCTTGCACGAGTGACTTTTATCTGCCACCAAGGATACATAATCGTTCATTAAACTATTCTATAGTTTAATTTTCATCTTTCTACATTACAAGTCTTCACTTGATCTTCTCGCTCATTCACATTCTGAATGGCACTTCATCTGGATACCGTCGGCTTGATCTATACGGGATCCTTAAGTTCTTCTAACATCGTTCGCTAAAAATGTTTTTCATTTAAAGCAAGTGTGAGCATACAATTGCCCAGCAAGTCATAACAGTTGAACAAACAACTTCAAGAATTTAAACATTTGTTTCAGACTTTAATAACCGAACAAGGTTACGAAGAAGCTTGAATAATAGGAATAGTCTTGATTCCTATCATCTTAAAACATTAGTCACATTCACTTTGAAATACTTTCATTCTCTATTCTTTTTCATACACATCCTATCTGGCTAGGATCAATAGCACAGACTTAACAATAACGGTTCATGTATAAACAGAACATTCTTTTATTGAACAGTTCAAATATAGAAACATTCATCTCATAGAAACACCGAAGTGTTCACATTGTGGCACAAGGCCTCATACGTTCTACCACCTTGCAAAAATATCGCACATTCGCACATAGACAGAACTTCTTAAGTTCAACATCTGAGAAGTTTAAGAAACTAGCATTCATTTAAAATATGAATGAAGTTAGGAAACTTGTCAGACAATGACATGCCTACATTTTCTTATTGCTGCTCATTCCAATCCCTATAACACATAAGGAAACAACACATACACCAATTAGTCATATACTTGACTTACGCATTGGTTTACTTAACTTTACTTCTTAAGGTTCACGTTCTTACAACTAAGTTTACGCGACCAACTTTCTTTACCGCTTTACGGCTTTATGACATACGGAGATGTCTTACTCAAAATGTTCATCATCTTTGATGATTTACATTCTTATCTTCTTCTTATACTTCTCTAGGACTCAACACACATCGCTTCTCTGCTAGTAGTCCATATGGTACTCTGAGTGGTTTCCCACAAACAACCAACAAACAAGTTCCCGTCTCATCTACACTGTCCCACAACAGTGAGTTAGATCGGTTGCCAGTTTTGTATATACCTTCGCTCTCTGAAGGAATTGTTTAGCCCAGCTCCCATATGTCAACTATCAAAGTTACGTTTGTACCACAACTTAACCTTATCTTAACTTATCCGAACCATTCAACTATAATGTTCGTTAAGTCAACTTCTTTTTTCTTATGGCTTTCTGGCAACTAAAGGCCATACCTTAGGATTCATTCTTATCGTCTAAGTCATACAATCTTTTTTATACTCGAAATGATCATTCAATGTCAATACTATGAGAACATAGCGTTAAACATTTCATATTAACATATTCATACCTTACAACATCCGGTTCATTCAACTCGGAACGTTGTCCAAGTTATACTTATTAACTCGGCTTCTTAATGTTCTACGTTATTATCTTTAACTTAGTTTGTTCACCGTACACGACTAAAACTTAGTCTTCATTACATTACGGTTAAACCATACACGGAGTGTAGGTTCTGCCCGTTTAACACTCGCTTACACTCAACCCTTATGCTGGTTAAAGTGTTCAACACTTACTTCATTCTAACATTCTCTATCCGACTCACACTCAGACTTTCTTTAATCTCATTACCATTTGTTACGGCTTTCCTTGATAATTCATATCTTACTTACTTCCTTCGTCAACGTCTAAGTCATACAACTAGGGTATACTTAGAACGTTCGTCCAACACGAATACGATTCACGAGGATCGTTATGTATTCGACATTCACTTGTTCGTCTTTTAATCTCTCATTACCATGACATAACATCGGAATGTTATTCATTACCTTCATTACTCAACGTCTAAGGAATCACAATCATAGCAATCCCTCATGTTCGTTTGTCACGACTACGGTCCCCGGATATCGGTTACGTAATCTAGCGCTTACATTCTCCGTCTTTTAATCACGTTAAATCTTTTCGTTCAACCTTTTCCAAAGGTTTAAAACACTTGACTAAGTGTTACATTACGTGAACTATATGTTCATACTTCTTTCTTGAATCAAGTTTGAGATGCTTACTTTGAGATCTCATAACTCATTCGTTATAACTCGGAACGAGGTCATTCCAAAGCCATTCTCTTAGTTATCTCACGTACTTTAACACCCGTCAAGCAGAAATTTGATCTAAACTCGTTAACATGCCATTCAATTGGCTTAAACTTCACCCTTCGTTCATTTTACGCTTTTAACGTTCTTCGCTCGTTCGTCCGTAATTCGGTCATTCAAACTCGGAACTCGATCGTTCTTGAGTCCACGACTCACGTTTTATACGTTCTCTTACATTTTATGAAACCCTACATGTTTGGTTTCATTTACTAACTTTCAAATTTTCATTCTTCTTTTTTAAAATTTTGCCATAACTTCGTTATAGCTAAGTTTTAATCTGTTCTTCATGAACGTTTCTAACGTTCCTAACCAAGCAATAAGCATCTAACTTATACACGATGGTTTTAAACTTGTCCATCAACAACAATTATACTACGATGGTTTTAAATTTGTCCATCAACAACGTTCTTCGTGTTCTTCGCGTTCTTCGTTCGCTCTTCATTTTTAATCGATATTTTGGATTACAATTTCACTTTTTCTTGGAATTTGATGTTATAGAACATTAATCCTTACTTATTTAGCCTACTCAATCATAAGATTCATTCGGATCGCTCAAAATCCTTATGAATCTTATATTTCCTTAAGAAATTTATAAACTAAATTTCTAATTCTTATTTCTTCGTTTTCTCATGATTTCAACCATATGAAATCATTACTAATCTCTTTTACTTCTTATTCTCATTAAGTTATGTTTTAAACATAGAAACTTAAATAAAATTATTAGAAGAACTAGGGTTCTGATTATCGTTCTTCTTTAATCCTCTTCCGTTATACAAAGCCGGCGATTTGCGAGCTTTTCTATTTCTCGATCACTTTTGATCCGAGCATTCATGCTCATTCTCTTCCTTCTCCTCTCCCAACTGAGATCTCTCTCTCTCTCTCTCTCAAGTTATAGGATTTTCAAAATCCTAGAAAATGAAAAATTAGCTTTCTATTTATAGAAAACCAAAGCTAGGGGCAAAATAGTCATTTCGCCCCTAAAGTTACTATTCCCACCTCCTCTTCAACTTAGCCACCAAGTTAACTTGGCCACCACCCTTACTTGGTGGCCAAGTGGCCGGCCCACATGCCCATGGGTCACCCCATGTGTTGCCCCAATGGTTCTTACCCATCCGTTTACCCATCGGTTCGATCCGCGGTTTCTTTTCTTGGTTTGGGCCTTAACCCTAATTCTTATTGGGCCTAACTTGGGCTTGATTTCACAAATCATTGGGCTTGACATAATCCAAGTCCAATTGGATTCTACAAAGTCCATGAACACAAAGTCCATTAAGACTAATCGTATTCTACGCATTCTTTTCTCGTAATCTCTTCGTATTTAACTCGTACGATCTTCGTATTATACGTCGTACTATTCTTCTTTCTATACTCGTATAATAACTCGTATCATACTCGTATTTCTCACGCATAATAACCCTAGTTATTATACGTACTCATTACATTCGCGGAACTCACTTTTCCTAACCCTTAGGTTTTGAGTCCGCAGGCGAAAACTTCGTTTTTGCCATAACTGAAATATTATTGAATATTCCATCACGTCTCAAGATTTCACGCAATCAATAACTTCTCGGAATTTCAAAATAAATCTCCAAGCAGAAACGGATGAATAGTGCCTATTTCGTCTTTTTCCCCGAAAATATTTTTGTTCCCGGAAAACTTTCATTTTCGTCTTGAAAATTCTTACTCGTTAAATCTAGCTCGTAGCCAGAATCCTCCCGACTTATAACCATTCTAGGTTATAAAACGATTACTAAACACATAACACAAAATAGTATTAATAAAAATTCACTTTATTAATAACTAATTCTTTAAATCTTAATTTCTGGACAATCCGGATTTCCGGGTTGTCACACCATCCGCAAACATACGGGCAAAGTGAACGAACAATCCAAACGTTGGAAGATATCTTTGAGAGCATGCATCATGGATTTCAAAGGAAGCTGGGAAGAACATTTACCATTGGTGGAATTACTTTATAACAACAGCTACTACCACTATGCAAGCATCGCATCTTGCCTTACGTTGGCATTATCGGACGAAAAGTCGCGAACTCCACTTTGTCTTTGGGATGAAGTCGGTGAATGCCAAATTGTTAGGACCGAATAACTACAACAAATTGCTGAGATTGTCAAACTCATCGGGACAAGATTGGTAGCATCCCAAGACAGACAGAAAAAGTATACTAATCAACATAGACAGGAAATTGCATTCGACGTAGGAAATTATGTATTCCTAAAAGTTTCCCCTTGGAAGGGGAAAATTTGTTTCGATAAAAAGGGAAAGCTAAGCCCGAGATTTATTGAACCCTTCAAAGTGCTGCGAAGAGTTGGAGAAGTGGCTTATGAGGTAGCTCTACCTCCAGAGTTGGAAAACATTCATGTTAGTTCTCAGAGGCACAATAGTTATCTAGAAGGGGGGTTGAATAGATATTTAAAATTCTTTTCGTTTTAACTTGTTAATTGATAATGATTAAAACACAACAGAATTAATATTTGTTTTAATCTTCCTTAAGATATAGTGAATTAATGGGAGTGAGGCAGTTATAACAGTTATGACAGATATGGCAGTTATAGCAAGAATGTAATAGACATAAAAATTTAAGTGGTTCAGCGCACTTAAAGCTCCTAGTCCACTCTTCTACTCCTCGAGTAGGAAATCCACTAAGGATGTCTTTTACACTTTCTGAATCCCACAGATTCCTTCTTGACCAGCAGTCTAGGAACTTCTTAGTTCACTTTTGAACTCTTCAAGTACAGCAGAGTTGGTTCTTCACAGTTCACGTAGAACTCTTCAAGTCCTTCTGACATGGAACTTTTACTTCAGTTGATTAGTTGTTGTTGAGTTCTTGGTTGTTGCTACTTAGTTGCTGTTAAGCACTTGTTCGAAAGAACTGAGTAGCTGAGCAAGCTTTCTCTTTTTCACAGATCGTAGAGTTGAGCGTTGAGTGTTCTTGTGCGTTTTGTACAATGCTTGCTTAGATCTCTCATCTGCATATGTTTTGCATATATGTGATCCTTGAAATCTATTCGTTGAAGCCACTTGTTAAAGCATTAAATGCATTTGACATTTCTAATCTTTGATGTAGACTTTTCTGTACATCTTCTGAATTGCATCCTGGCCCACTGACACAACATACTGCTTTCTCACCTAACACCTGAAAAGGTGTTTTCCTCTGTCCTATGGTCCTTTCCTTAGCTTCTTGAATACGTTTCTTTTGTTATATACTAAGGATATCTTTTGTGCCGTTGGGACTGGTGAGGACTTCAACGTTTTACACACATTCCACATTTGTTGGAATTTGTCTCCAAACAAAAGGTAGGGCCTGATGCTTCTGACACAAGGAAGATGATACTCTACGATCCATATCGTGGTGTCTTGTCACCTTGGTGCTTGGTTTGATGCTATCAAATAACTTCACTATGATTTCTCTTAAATACTTGCACACTACGATCTTTACTTGCTTGTTATTTCAAGCTCTACATTTCCAAGAGCACACTACGATCTCTGAGGTTGCTCGACAAATGTTGAGACCACTCTACAATTTTCAAAGAGGTCCTTCAAGGCAGGCACACTATGATCCTCGAAGCTCTACGTTTCTTCCTTGACTTCTATAGTCTTGATCAGTTTGATACACTACGATTCTTGTTGAAGCCTATCTATTACACTTCAAGATGTAGATCAACTTAACAAATTTGATCTATCACTAAGTCCTTGTATATATATTTCTCTAAGGACTTTACATATAATCATGAGCATTTACATTTAAACATCAAATCAAAATATGCACTCTCCCAACAATATCTCCCTATTTGATGTTGACATAACCAAGGAGATTTGTTGTCATGATTATTAGTTTCTAGATGCATTTGTAGGAAAGTAAACATGACTTAATATTTCAGTGAGCAGCTGAAATTTCTAGAGAATAAGCATGAATTTATTGATGTTTGAAGAATAGATATTATAGTTAAGCTTTACATCAATAAGAATATAAGTTTCAACTTATCTCTATCCTTTCATCTTTTACGTGGGGGATTGGCATACTCCTCATCCCTTCTTTTTCTGCTTGCTTCATCTCTCCAGGCTATATCTTCCAGATCACTTGGGCTTAGTCTAGGATTGTGATCATGCCTATTCATGAATGCAGGATCTCTAATTAGCATCCTTAGTCCTGTTGTGGTCACATTCTGTGAGCTTGAAGTTGGCCCTAAACTCCTTATTGGTTGAGCCATTAAAACTTCCTACTGATCAGATCGTTGAGTCTGATGGCCGGATCGTGGAGTCTGTTGGAATTTCCTTGTAGGAGGACTCCTTGAAGCTTGAGTTTGGAATTATCCTCTACCCCTGCCTCCTTGAACTCCTTTCCCTTTATTCTCCCCCTTTATGTCAGCATCAAGGGTTCGAATGTCTTTGGATAGTCAAGTCACTCCTTGGACGAGCTCGTTGAGTTGGCTTTGCGTTTGAGCAATGTCCTCTCGATTTTCCTTGATCAGAGCGTCAGATCGAGCTTCCCTGTTTCGGAGGACGGTTAGAACATTATCAGTCTGCTGTCCTTGGTTGACGTAGAATTGCTGGAATTCTTTTACGGCAGTTTGCAGATTGATGATGCTTTCCAACATAAGTTTATTCTGGGCATTTTGAGCTGTTTATAAGGCAAGAACTGCATCTCTATGTCTTTTAGCTACTAGAAAGTGAATATTATCCCTGTCCTTTATGCTCTTAACCATTTCCTTGATGATCTCCCTCAGCTTCTTTGTAACTTCAGAGTTTAGGGTGCTTGGCAGACTATTTGCAACATTGATCATTTTTGTCAGTCTAAGATGAATGAGTTTTGTGTGTGCTTCAAGGCTATCATCGATGTCCTTGATTACTTTCTTGGACATTTCTGTTAACTCAGCTTTGGTAGGCAAATATGAAGGAGTTCGCTGAGTTGTGGATTGTTTAAAGGAGGGGATGTTTTCTTGTATTGATCTTGCAAGGAGTAGAGGGAAAGATCAAGATTGAAGTATTCATTGGTCGACGAAGAGGGAATATCTAATGGAGGGGCCTGTTTTTGGGTGTTTGGAGTGGGTGGCTCTACGATTTGAGCTTGGGACTCTACGATGGGGCTAGAGTCATCAATTGTAGAGTTGATGGGAGTTGGGATCAATATGAAGTTTTGCACATTTGGTTCATCAGTTACAGAATTTTGGGATTCTATAACTGGGTATTGACTTGGTGGATTTAGAATCACTTCCAACCAGCTTGGAAATTCATAAAACTGGTTGAAAAAAGACAGTGGATAGTGATTCACTCTAAAAAGGATTGGGATATTTAATACCTCAGGCACCATTCTTGAGGAGGGACCATTTGTGATCAAGTTTTTGGCAAAGTTGAAGTTGCTTGTAAATCCATGAGCTAGCACAGAGATGACTGGATATTCTTTGAAGCTCCAAAACATGCGACTCCAGGAGTTTAGAATTTGAGCTTGATGAAAAGACATCATGGGGAGATAGGAGAATAGTTGATTGTAGAGATAACTCCTATACCCATCACGGCCCACACCTGTGATCTCAAGTTCATCATCATATTTGTCTTCCTCTGCTTCTCTATCTCCTTTTGAGGATTCCACTATTTCAATGACTTCCTTTTGACTTTCTTGCCCAGGCTGTCCCTCATTTTCTGCAGGAGCAGCTTCTTCTGTCATAGGGATATCATGAGGTTCCCCCTCAATATGATCATCCATCTGCATGACTAATAGCTCCCCCTCAGCTGGAGCATTTTCTATCATGAGAACTTCAGGTATTTCCCCCTCAGCTTGAGTATTTTCTAAGGTGAGAACTTTAGGTATCTCCCCCTCAGCTTGAGCTATGTCCTTTTGGCTTTCTTTGGATAGTTCCTTTTCAGCAGCCATTCTCTTGTCTTCCTCCTTGAGCACTCCTTCATTGACAAGGATATACTTCTTAACCAATTTTCGTCTTGGTTTTCTAGGCTGAGCCATAGCCTCAGGACTTTCATCAGCTTCAGCTCTGTCTCGTTGATCAGTCAGACCATCTGGTGCAGCAACTTCCTTGTTTAAGGTGTTTAGTCTGGTCTCTACGATCGGTAGAGACTCGACGATCGAAGAGACATATGGCCTCTTTGACTTGTGATTGATTTTGTTCTTCTTCAGTAGCTGTGATATGGTGGCTCTGTCTTCATCTGCCTCAGCCAGCTGTTCTTTTCTCCTTAGGATTCTCAGAGTCTAAATATCAGAGGACTATATAGGTATATCAGTGGTAGACCCTTGAGGTTCTTCTACCATCCTAGTCTTTAGCTTTCTTGTAACGTCCCCAAAATTCATACAATTTAATTCTCGACTTCGGTCGTTAATAATACATTCAACCTCTAATTTTACATCATTAAACGATAATACAACCATTGAAATTTGCGGAATAATTAAAATTTTCTATTACAAACTATCCTCGTTCCCAAAACCTTCAACCTTTACATCTAAATATCTCAGAATCATTTTAATACTACAATAGTTTACATTCATAAATCAATATTACAATTCAACATTAATACATTATTCGTAACATTAGACATGGTTTACAAGAATAACAACTTAGCTAGGATATTAAATCTTCATATATCACTTTTGATCCATAACAATAAAGTAGCACATAGCGTTACCTTCAATTCTTGAATCTGCAAAAATGGTTATTTGCAAGAATGAGCTCGACAGCTCAGCAAAATCTAACAGTTTTCATGCATCACGCAACACATAATAACATGCTCAACATACAATAATAATCATAAACAAACATAGCATACATGTTGTAGTTCACATAACAACTATAAAGATTGAGTTCCTTACTCAATCAACATTCATAGTTCAATCATCATACTAAAATTTTAAAGCAGATCATCATCAAGTTCACATAGCAAAAGGAACTGAAAGACTTGCCTTTACCGGCGTTTTACCAACACGCTAATACTTCGCATCCTTGCACAACCTACACTGTATATGAGATTGATAATAAATAAAATCAATACTCAATCTCATGGTCAAATTTATTCTAAGACCTTACTTTATCTTATTATCCTTTATAATGTCTTTATAGACATCTAACTATTTTATATGCAACTCGGTTTTATTTTTCATTTTCATCACCACACATGCTAGACTATCACACTTGTAGTTTAATAATAAGTATATCACACCATTTTATTATACCACTTTGGTTTCAAAAATGCATATTCAACACATTGTTTACATGTTTAATTTTCCTTCATAAATCAAAAATTACCCTTTTCGATTTCTTTCAATTATTATTCTTGTATTATCATCTTTTTCATACTTAGATATCCAATATTAGCCATTAGTTAGACACTTTGTATACCAAAGTTTAGAAAACACTATTACTCTTAGGCATTTTATCGAACGCGTTATGTGCACATTAACTTATCTCAACTCTTGATCTTAAATGGTTAATTATGCATAGAATATGATAACACATATCTATAATCATTACATATGTCAAAACATATTTTTAATCATCAAAATATATCATCACCCAAAATCTTAATTCAAACAGAATTATAAAACTCATCTTCACAATTTCTTTAACAAAACATTGTTTTCGTTTTTAACGTAACTTGTTAGTTACATATCCATTTTTTGTTCCTTCTTATATAGAATTAACCCTTACTCGATTGTACTACAACCTCATCTAGGTCTTAAAGTCAGACCCTTATCCATCTAAACGGATTACGTAATTCATCAACTAGTCTAGAAAATTTCATTTTCTGGACATCCTTACTAAATAATTTATTTCGGACATGATCCGGTCCATAAAATGGCTCAATAACGCGAGTCTAGCTAGTAAACGTGCATATCTACAACTTTGCAGTTTTAAGTTTCTTCAGATTCAAAACACACGAACTTATATGAATTTTGCAAAGTCAGAAACCGTAACAGTTTGGATTTTCTGGACAGATTATTTTCCCTTCGGACCAGCCTTACTAAAACAGACATTGCAAGAAATTTACAAAGATTTTTAATGTGATTCCACTTTTAGAATATAGCTTACTTCCATATCTTCGATTTGATATAAGGCTCACTTTCTAACTCATTATACCCAAAGAGGTATGAATTTCACAAGATATGTTCACAATTACTAAAAACCTACGAATTTTGTTCTTCAAATTTTCTTTCCATTTCATTTTCTTTCTTGAATCCTCTTGTTTGATTCTTGATAATCCAAGATTAAACCAATACAAACAGATTAAGCATGATCTACTACCCTAGAACATAAATCTATCCAAAAAAAATCAAGGATTAAATAAGAGTTTAGAAGTTACCTTCTTCTAGCATTTTTTTTTCTTCTTCTTCTTCTAGCTCATCTCAATTCCTCTATTTCTCTCTATCTCTCTCAATTTCTCAATACAACTTCTACATAACAATTATCTACATTATGAAGAACATAAAAATATAATTAAAACAAGGAATTTAGATTATAACTTTATTAGTATGAATTTAAGAGAGAGATGGAGATGATGATGATGAGGCTTGTTTTGTCTTCTCAAAGCTTTCCATTCTTCTTCTTTTTCTTCCTCTTCTTCTTCCCCTACAACTCTCTCTAACTCTCTTCTTCTTTCTTTGGTTTGTTTTCTAAAACTAACATACTAACTTGTAGTATATACATATAATATACAATACTAGTAATATATAATATATATAACTCCTAGTAATTATTAGATATACTAATTACTAGTTAATACATAGGTTACACCAATTTGAACTTGAAAAGCCTAAGACCATGTTTGGCAAATACTCATTATTTTAATTAATCAATAGCTTAACATCAACCAATCTCATCAAATTGTCACATAATTATATTTACTTGTTAATTATAATTTTGTGTAACAATCATCATATAACTCATCTAATTTAATTATCTCAATTAAATTAGAACTATAACATATAAAATTATTATATTAATTAAATTAAATACTAAATATTCATATAATTAATACTTTACACTTAATTACATTACTCTATAATCAAAACAAAATTTATTTATTTAACTCGATAAATAATTCAATTAAATATTTATATATATTAAAATTAATATATAACATTCTCTTCACATCAATTCACATATTCTACAATATATGACATACACATACTCACACCCAACATATCTCATAAATAATACTTTTATTTATAAAATTCTCATTTATAATTTCTAAAAATGCAGGATGTCACATCCTTCCTCCTTATAAGGATTCCGTCCTCGGAATCACCAAAACCCTACCTTACTCAGGTTTTCCTCAAATCTATTCATTGAATAACTTCAACACATTACCTTAATATAGGTTTTATATTTTCTACTCTCACCATTCTTGATAATAAATTCTTATAAGCTTTATTTCATAATATTTACTTAGACTCAATTATATTTGAGTATTACATATTCTTTGACCCGTTCATTATCTTTCTCTAAGGATCATTATCATATATTATATGATCAAACTCTCGGGACATTACATTCACCCCTTCTTCTAAGAATTTCATCCTCAAATTTTTATATTTTTTATTTATTAATCTTTATTCATTCAATCTATCAAAGTAGATTTTTACGTCACTACTTCATTCATTCATTGGTTTCTATAACCACTTTCTTTCCACAAACATCATTCTACAATTATTAAACTTTTCTATTAAAAGTTTCACATTATTCTTTGATAACTCACATCCTTTTCACTTCAAAATTTCTTTTCTCACTTATTCAACATATCCATCATTCAGTGTCGCATTTTACGACTTACTTATTTCTAAGGAATACTTTTCTTTTTCACTTCCATCTTGCAGAATAACAAGAATCCTCCATAATTGTTCAATAATTGGGAAGTAGTATGAATAATTAGGAATTTAAAAGATTCCAAATCATGCTGAGGGTCACAAGACCATGAACTCTATTCTCTAGGTTTAATAATGCTTCACCCCCGGTTCTTCACACTTTAAACCCTCTTTGGTAGAATGTTTATCAATCACAAAGACTGAAAACACCCTCCGTAAGTACTCTAGGTGATCAACCTATTGTACATGTATTGTATACAAACATTTCAGTGCAAAGTTTAAAACTAAGCGCAACCCCTAATAATAGGGTTTTTCATCTCAGCTTTTCAACATCTGAATCCGCACCAAAACAATTTGGTTTGACATAACTTCTCAAGAAACTCTTGAATGTCATGAACATCTTTCAATATTTGTCTAGCCGAATCAAATAGCATAGACCTCTACAACAATTCGGACATCAACCAAAATATACATACATATGTATTCTCATATCTCAAAGAAATCTCAAAAATCTTTTTATGACGTCATGATACTGCTTGCTTGTATTTACGATCAGATTGAGGATTCTCATTTTGGTGATTTTATAATACTACATCATACCATAGTGGTTGTAGACACTCGAAATTTTCTGTACTACTGTTACTAACATTGCAGGAGGACATATTCGTCTTTTAAGAGAGAACCCTAAAAGACAATCCAAATCCATCTAGGATACTACTAGGAAGTTCAACATCAAACCCCGGATCGCGATGCAGGAGTAACCAAATCAAACCTCGGAGATAACCCCGAGACTGCGAGATCAATACCGAAACACACACCGGAGAAGACCGATTAATCTCGGAGACAACCACGAGGTATCCGGTCTCGGTCCCAACCATGGAATAGCCACCAACCTTGGTGATAACCCCAAGGAATGCGGTTTTGGCGATAACCCCCGAAAATGCTTGTTTCAAATGCGACCAACTTCAATCTCGGCGCTCTGGCGAGATACATGTTTGCACCAACCCGTGAATAACATCGGGAGACAGGCACACCTCAAAGATGACAATGAGGACCTTCAACAATTGCGGCGGTCCAATCTCGGTGAAGTCGAGCAACGTCACTTTATCATTAATCCGTGATAACAGGGTGAGGGGCAACATTGTCATCTCGTCGAAACCGCGATGCTACATCACGTCTCCACGCAACGATGTCCCACAAGGCTAACAAATCCGGTGACTATTGTGCGGGGTAGCGGATGAAAGTTGAAGCTTGAAGGCGGGGAGGGCATCGTCCCATCTTCAATGACCGCGCACAAACTCTAATCCCATGCCATTGTATAACTCTCGACAACGGCAGTCAGAAATAGGTCCTATATACCTCAAACGGATGCCCGGATTGCACTTCTAAAAGTTCAAGTGGACATTACAGTGCCTGAGTGCACGTACTTTGAGACAACTCGAACCGACAAACCGGAGCCAACCCGGGTTGCCTCTGGTACACCTGCGGCTCAACCGCAGGTACACCCACGGCTAAAATGCCTATAAATAGAGGGCTTGGGGTGCTGATTTTCTAAGAGAAAAGAGGCGGAAACCACGCACAATTAACTCACTTTTCGCCCATACAATGTATTTTCCCACTTTTAAACACCTGTGAGCCTATATATAGCCTCTTTTGTACCCACAAAAGCCAGTGTTTACCCACCCTAAAGATATAGAAGACTTTTATAGCAGTCAGCTGTATGCCTTCTCAGACATTTTAGAGTCTTTCTCTTCATCTTTGCACACACCCTTCTACACGTTGAGAGTCGTGTTGCTAGCTTTTGCCCGGACTTCGGTCCGTGGTTTCATTCTAGTCTGAGTATATATATATTATATTATATATATATATATATATTGACTAACATTATCGAGTTATGCCTCGATTGAGCCTGAACTTGATGCAGAGCATTTATTTTCTTTTATATATATATATATATATATATATATATATATATATTATATATATGAACTGTGTAATAGAACTTTGTTCGATGAGCCTGAACTTGATCTGGAGCATTTATTGCTTTAATATATATATATATATATTATATTAACTGTAATGTCAAACTACATTACGATGAGCTTTGGATTTTATATCCTGCATTTATTAAACTTTTATATATATATATATATTTATTTATTTAATTTCTTCCTGCCTGGAGTATCCTTCGTGGTAGTTGATCGCTCTTACGGCTTTATTTACATTTCTGATCCCCCATGAAGGTGCTTCGTGGTTGGTGATCATGTCTGTATATATATATTTACTGCTTTTATATATATATATATACCTGCTTACTACTTTCATACAAATTGCAGCATTCTGTGCGCCTAGGAATCATGTGATCACAGATTCATCCCATTGCATCTAGATTCGGTTCCCGTGATGGACATTTTCAGCTGTAAGCAGCTTGTAAATTATTCTGCGGTGTCTGAATTTCCTCATATGGTTTCCATACCCACGAGGAAGTCGGCATAATTTTTTGTATATATTATTTTCGTACTGATGCCTCGCATCCGTCAAATAAAATCTATCAAGCTGATCACTTAATAAAGTGGGGGTGTAAAAGGTCTCAATCCCTATTGAGCATCAGGGTTTGAAAAACCTCTTTTATAAAACGTCACTGCCATATCTTGCTAAAAATTGAATTTTTACATAAATTCAAACCCTGTGTATATAAGTTTAAACGAGGCCTCGCACACCTTCCATATAACAGCACATTGACCCACACACACACACACTCAAATAATAGTTTCTTGAAAAGAGGCGGTCACCGTGGTAACACGGATGTCGGGGGGTGCCTAACACCTTCCCCCCGCATAACCAAGTCCCCGGACCCTAAACGAATCTCGGTTTCACCGACCCGTATATTAGTGTCACACCACTGGGTCAATGTGCAAACCTTTTCTCGGTTGTGTTGGTACAACCATTTAAAAAAGCAACTGGCGACTCTTAACAGTCCCATCGTCGACATTATACATGTCGGACCTTTTTCACTTGTTTTTTCAAACAAATCTCACCTAAAATGAGAACACCAAAGAACAAGTAACGGAAAGGGACACCCAAAAATCCTGACGTCGACAGGTGGCGACTCTGATGGGAATCCAGTAAGAGGACTTAAGCCGCTATCACAATCTTTTCAAAACTGTTATATGCTTGTGTGTGGATGTTGCATTTACATTTGATGAATGTGTACAAATGCATTTCCTTATTGCACTTAGTGCTTCGCATCATAACTGCTTGTGATGCTAGTGCTTCACACTATAACTGCTTGTTATATTAGTGCTTCGCACCATATCTGCTTGTGATATTAGTGCTTCGCACATGTCATCATTTTCATACGGTGAGACGCGATGTATGTGAATGTATGTTGTGTGGTCCCTCCACCAGGAGGCTATCCTATCGGTGTTTGATTACTGGACTCGTGAGAAGACTAATTCTTCGAGGCTCAGGAAAGGCACCACCCAAATTTGCTCCAGTTGAAAGACCGGATTAACTTCCCGTCAAGTAGATTGAGATGATTTGGGAACCTTCATGCCAAAAAGCCGCGAGAGTAACCTAAGATAGGTCACCTCTGATAAACCCAAAAGCGGAGGAAAGTCTCTTCATGCTCTCATTTCAATTACTTGTAAACACAATTACTTGTAATTTCATTCCATATCTATCTCCATGTAATGAGAAACATGAAGAAATGTGTACATACATATTAACATACTTCTACAAACAGTGACACCACAGTATGCGGGATAAAATTCCTAAAATGAACACATCACATATCATGTTATTGCATACATTCCCTAAAGACTAAACTATGCAAGTCTTTCACGGGGAATCAATCGGACCTACTACCCGTTAAAGTCCAAAAGGCAACAGCAGCTGCGATCGATCATGTCTTCATCCGACCAGGTGAACTTAATCCGGTTTCTCATGAAAGAATTGACGGATTAAGCAAGCGATTCTGATTTGGTTTGTTCTACTAAAAAGAATTACACCAGTCTACATAGGGTCAGAAAATAACTGTACATGTTGAATCCTCCACACAAGGAGGAATCCCAGTCATTACCATACCTGAACTACAGTTGGATACAACCAACAAAATTCATGATGCTACCCATCCCACTCGAGATCCAGACACTGGTGACATCAAAAAGAAAGTCCTCCAAATGGAAGAGACCCTTCGCACTATCAAAGGAATTGGAACGCACGGGAGTGTTTCATATCTTGATCTGTGTATTTTTTCACGGTGTTCACTATCACGAAAAATTTAAAACTCGACTTTGAAAAATATGACGGGTTAGGAGATCCTTATACACATCTAAAAGTATTTATTGGAGAACTTGGATCCTATGCGAGAGGATGAAAAACTTCGAAATGCAATTATTCCAAAAGAGTCTAGCTGGAGAAGCTTGGTTGTGGTACACAAGATTAGACAACTCAAAATCCATAGTTGGGAAGAGCTAGCACACGCTTTCCTCACTCAATACAGTTTTCAAACTCAGATGGCTCCTGATCGGTATCAAATTACCAAGATCAAGAAACAGTCTAACGAGTCTTTCAGAGAGTATGCCCAAAGGTGGAGACGTCTGGCTGCCCAAGTTAGTCCTTCCATGACAGAATCAGAAATGGTCATGACTTTCAAAGACATACAAGAAGCTCCCTTCTATGAGAGAGTTTTAGCCGGCATCGGCAAAACATTTTTTGAAATGGTTAAGCATAGGGAGATGACTGAGATGGGATTGAAGTCAGGAAAGATTTAAGACCTAGCTGTACTCAAAGTTGTTGCGGATCACATCCAATCCGGAAATTATGGGAACAACCCCCGGAGGGTCCATAAAAAGAAAGAGGAAGATGTTTCCCTGATACTACAGGGGCAAAAAGGCAATCAAAACATGCTTATTCAAAGGAGAAACTACACTCCCTTTCCAGCACAGTCTACAAACCCTCCAATACCAAAGGGTGGAGAAGTCAAATGCCCTCGAGTGTTTACACCCTTAGGGGATACCTTCGAGAACATTCTTAATCTTCTAACAACACAAAAGAAAGTTATGCATCTTCTTCCACCAGCCAGCCCTAATGGACGGGGTTTCAATGCTGCTAAGAAATGTGCTTATCATGCCGGGGCACCTGGACATGATACCCAGGATTGTTGGGCCTTGAAACACAAGATCTAGGACCTGATAGACAACGGAGAGATCGTGGTCACCAAACCAGATCAACCTCACGTCTGAAGACAACCTTCTTCCTCAACACTGAAAGAAGAAGAGGTCAACATGATTAATTGGGCGATGGATGAGTTCCAATTTGACTTTGATTCTTCCCAGACCATTAAAGACAGTGATGACAGATGGGACTATGCCAAGTTCCAGTTCATAATGGAACGAAAGATCAAAGCTCTCTGCAAACAAATTGAACAATTAGCGGAACTAGTGACTTATCAGCATCAAGTGACTCGTCAGTTAATTAGCCAGGAGCATGCCAGTGTCCTACCTATTGTCATGAATATTCCCTCGTCACTTTTAGAAAATGAAATGCTGGAAGACAAAGTGACAAAGAGAGAAAATGCTAAATCCCGTCAGGATTTCGCCAACAAAAGGGAATTCACCTATTTAGGCCAACCTATGGAGGAAATCCTTCATATGTTAATCAATGAAGGAAGGATCAGTTCCCTTCTACCTCCAATCAACCCCCGTTCGGGACGGTAAAACTCCGATGGAGTATGTCAATATCACTCCCGATCTCGCGGTCACAACCACGGAAGAATGTTGGGCACTCATACACCTTATTCAAAATCTAATCGACGGTGGTGTCTTTGCGCTTGGCGGAATAACGACAACGTGTTACGTCTGAAGTGAGAATCGAGGCCCTACTAAGTGGAAAAATGTAGTAGAAGTCATATCCATTGAAGGTGATGGGATTAATAAATTGCTCCTGCCAACAATTCAACTCGAGGAGAAAACAATCCTTTGAAAGTGGCGGCTCAGGAGCGATCAACTTGCCATGCGAGCACAATATCTATTGTTAGCTTGCGCAAGTTAGATGGAATTATGGAGAAGGTGAAGGATCCACCTCACATACTGGCTAACTGCGATGTCGAAGGAAAATCCTTCATATCTCCCCCATCGGGTGATGAATTCTACCACCAAATCGAAGGGGAAAATACCCATGGAGAAGATTGAAAAATTCCTCCGCGCTGTGGGTCATAATGAAGCTACGGTGGTTTTAAGCTTAAAAGAAGCTCCACAACAAATATCAATTTTGGACTTTGTCCTAACTTCCGAGAATCACCAGAAGGTCTTGTTAAAGGTTTTGGAAGAAGCCCATCTCCCGACATCAGTGGATACAGAAAAGTTTCAACATATGGTTGATCACATTTTTAACAACAATGTGATACCCTTCACTGATGATGACATACCGCTCGAAGTGACCGGTCATTGCAAACCATTGAACATTGCGGTCTTGTCCTCCAGATATATGGTAGTTGGAGTCTTAATAGATGGAGGTTCCTCTCTGGATATCTCCCCATACGCCACCTTGGTGAAGATGAATATCAATCTTAACAGAATTCGGAGTAGCCATACTATCATCAAAGCTTTTGATGGATCCCGCCAAATAACTTTCGGTCAGATGAATTGAAACTTGATCGAAATTGGTCCTCATACATTCTCTGCGTATCTTTCCATGTGGTCAAGATAGACTCGGGATACAACTTTGCTCTGGGGACGACCATGGATTTACATGGCGAGGCGATCCCTCCACTCTTCATCAACAGTTGAATTACATCATCAATAATAGCTTGAGTCACGATCGGCGGCCAATCGGAGATTCCTCGGCCGCGGGGACATGTGGTTCATCAATGCCAATGAGGATGTTGAGACAATTAGTTTTCATACTTTGAAATAAGCAATATCCAATACCACACCTGTTGGAGCGCCCTTTGCCCGAACCCCCAGATTTACTTGGGTGATGTCGACCACTCGAGAAATGATGTCGTTGGGTCATAAACCGTGACAAGGGTTGGGTAAAGATTGCCAGGGTATCAAGTACCCTATTCTCTTAACCAAAGCAGTGGAGCAATTTGGACTAAACTATTACGCCGACTCTAGTCATAGGAATCCTCATAAGCATCGGTGATTCCTTCAACTTCAACCATGTGGCGTTTAGCTTCGCCTTCAAACTCTGAGTTCGCACAACCTCCTGTAAAGGTGCCAGCCAATGTAATGTCTATGCTATTTCCCAAGCTGGTACCGATGAAGGAGAAAGAAATCTTTGTTCCATATCCCGCAGTGGAAGAAGAGGAACGAAGAATCAAGCAAGATGTCATACGGATGATGTCCGGTATACGCATCATCGTTCATGATGAACATACCAACAGATACACCCCAGACGATGATTTCCCGGAAGTAATGGCCATCATTTCAGGACAGGGAGGATGATGACAATCCCTCCATCACTGCGGTCCATCCGGACTTTGCCCTTTCCAATTGGGACCGCATTCCTTGCATTGGTCGTCAAGGGTAAAGCGGGCAGAAACTCTTTATGCCCTATAGATATAATAATTGCTTACTTTTCTGTACAGTATTAGCAGTTTATTTTGCCAGTATATGCTAACATTGTGTATGATCAACGCATTTCATATATACTAAGTGAAAGCATATTTTATTTCAGGACTCTGAATTTAGATGTGCCAGTACTTGCGGATACGAAGCCTCTCCTACACAGGGATTGTACCTTTGATGTAGAGATGAATTCAGCCTTGATGGATATACAGGATGACATTGAGGAGCCTCCAGAAATTCAAGAATGGGTCAAAGACAAACCCAAACCCAACCTTGATCAAACCATTTCTTTCAATCTCGGAACCTTAGAAAGCCCTAAGTTAATCCAGATTGGTTCAGACCTTACCCCACACCAACGGAATGATATGGTTGCACTATTAACCCAATTCCAGGATGTGTTTGCATGGTCTCATGAAGACATGGTGGGTTTGTCCACTGACATTGTCCTTCATCGCCTTCCCATTAAGGAGGGATTTAAGCGGTCAATGAAACTTCGGTGATTGAAACCTGAGTGGAGTTTAAAGGTGAAAGAAGAAATTGTGAAACAATTTCAAGCTGACATCATCATGGTGTCTACATATCCTCAGTGGATATCCAACATCGTGCCCGTACCTAAACACGGAGGGAAGATCTGAGTTTGCGTGGATTCACGGGACTTGAATCAAGCTTTCTTAAAAGGCAACTTTCCGTGCCATTTATCCACATTCTCATTGACAATACTTTCACATAATACAACATGTACTCCTTTCTTTGATTGCTTTGCGGGGTACCATCGGATCATGGTTCTTTGAGGAAGATCGTTGAAAACTGCTTTCATCACTCCTTGGGGAACTTTTTTTCTATAGGCGATTGTCATTCGGCCTCATCAATCTTTGAAGCTACCTATCAGCGAGCTATGATGGCTCTTTTCCACGACTTAATGCATAAAGAGATTGAGATCTACATGGATGACATCATTGTCAAGTCCGGAAGGAGGATGACCATATAGACCATCTTAGAAAGTTGTTCAACGAGGTTGCGTAAGTACAACTTGAAGTTGAACCCGACTAAGTCGCCTTTGGCGTTAAATCGAGCGAGTTGCTAGGATTTCTAGTCAATACAAAGGGATAGAAATGGATCTGCCAAAATCCAAGCCATCATTTGAAAATGCCCATTCCTCGAGACGAGAGAAGGAAATACGGGGATTTTGGGAAGAATCAACTTCATCGTGATTTATTTCCCAACTCACGTGACTGTGAGCCAATCTTCAAGCTATTAAGGAAGAACTCCTCCATGAAATGGAATGATGAGTGCGCGAATGCCTTCCTTACAATCAAGAAAGCACTAGTCAATGCTCCCGGCTTGGTACCACCCAGGGATGATATTCCCCTGTTCATGTATCTGTCCGTAAGTGACAATGCCATGGGTTTTATCTCTTTGAGACGGAAAAACGATAGAGGCCCGAGCGAGCTATCTATTACCTCGATAAAAGGTTCGTGACGAAGTGAACACAAGTACACTCTGATCGAAAAGACGTGTTGTGCTTTAGCATGGGCCTCCATGAGGTTACAACATTACTTCCATGGTCACACAACCCATCTTATATCTCGCGTGGATCCTCTCAAGTACGTATTCAACAAACCCATGTTAAATTGCCGACTGTCCAGATGGCAGTTGATCCTATAACAATTTGACATCGTATATGTGACTCAAAAGTCCATCAAAGGTCAAGGAATCGCGGATCAACTGCGCGCACTTTTGAGGATTTCAAACCCTTGAAACATATTTCCCGATGAAGGAGTAATGACGATTGCAACAACACCATCGATGCGATACGCGCCAATCATAGAAGATATATTTTGATGGAGTATTAATATGGAAGGCTACGAGCTGGAGCAGTTCTAGTATCACGATGCGGGGAGCGATATCCGTCACCGTCAAATTACGATTTATCGGCACCAATAATACGGTTGAGTATGAAGGTACATCTCATGGGGCTAAAACTTGCCGTTCGATAGGCATCGAGTTATTAATCTGTCTTTGGAGATTCAGAGTTGGTAATCAAATAATCCACCAGAATCTATCAAACCAAGGAACTACATTTGCTGCCTTACCATTGGCAGGTTTTGAAGATGGCTTTGGAGTTTGAAGAAATCTCCTTTCTACATGTTCCTCGTAATAGGAATGATTTCGCGGATGCATTAGCAACTTTGGCCTCCTTGATTCGCATATCAGACAAGGAACACTTGCCAAGCGTCACAATTTCCCTGAACAAGGCCCCAACCTATGGGAATTACGTTGGAGAAGTATTGGATGAGCTACCTCCCATCCAACCTCCTTGGTATCAGCATATCAAGGAATATCTGCGAGATGGATCTACACCCGCTGAGGCGAGCCCGACTGAGAAAAGGCGGATCCATCGACTTGCTATGAAGTTCTACCTGAGTAGAGATGCGCTCTACAAAAGAGATGTAGGACTAGGTCTCCTCAGGTGTTTAGACAAAGATCAAGCCCAAAGGCTTATGGATGAAATCCATGGTGGAGTCTGTGGCCCCCACATGAGTGGCCCCCTCCTTGTCAAAAAAGTCCTCAGGACAGGACATTATTGTCTATCTCTCAAAGCTGATTATAACGACCACGTCAAAAGATGCTATTAGTGCCAGATTCATGGGAATGATATACACGCCCCTCCACGGAAACTCCATAATATGAGTTCACCTTGGCCCTTCTCAATGTGGGGAATGTATGTTATCGGGCCCATCGAGCCTAAAGCCAGTAATGGTCACCGATTTATCTTCACCATGATCGACTACTTCACCAAGTGGGTAGAAGCAGCCTCCTTCCCCAGGGTCGCTAAAGAAGTTATCATTGCTTTCATCAGAAACAATGTCGTTTGTCGATATGGACAACCAGAGGTGATTGTGTCAGACAATGCCAAGAACCTCAACAAAAAAATGATGGAAGAATTATGCGATAAATTCCACATCAAACATCTTAACTCATGCATCTATCGCTCAAGATTAACGGTCTGTTGAAGCGGATAACAAAAACATCAAGAAGATTATGCAAAAGATGTCCGCCAACCAAAAAGATTGGCCTAACCTATTGCCTCGACTCTGTTAGCCTCTGAAACCTCAATGCATACTTCAAACTGGGGCAAACCCCTACGCTTTAACCTATGGGATGGAAGCAGTGCTCCCCATAGAAGTTGAGATGGAATCTCTCAGAGTGTTGATCGACACTCAGCTGGATGAAGACCAATGGGTACAAGACAGGTATCACCAATTGTCTCTAATAGACGAATGGCGAACCGAGGCTATCTTTTATGGTCGATTATATCGACAAAGGATCGCGGATCCTACAACAAAAAAAAAGTCCGGCTCTTCATAGTTTAAACAACATGACTTGATTTTGAAGAAGATTCTTGACAACCAAGATCAGGCTAAAGGAAAATTCGCTCCTAACTTGGAAGGCCCGTTTATTGTCAAGGAAGTATTGACAGGATGCGCTCTCAGATTGCAAGAAATGGACGGCGATGAATTTCCACAACTCATCAACTCAGACACCGTGAAACGGTATTATGTCTGAAGTAACCAGCAAACACCCTGGTGCATAATCATCAAGTCACCAGTCATTCCGGTTCTTTAACCCTTTACCACATATAACTTTTCTACACTTTGCCCCTCAGGGAAACATACTTTTCATAGCCAGCAGCCTGGCTTTCTCCTCTGTATTTCAACAACTTAGGTCATCCCATCGCGGATTGAACCTCTTGCGTTCAAAGTTTGGCTACCCATACCTGGGATCAAACTTCTCATACCTGCAATTTATCCTCAACCAGAGATTAAACTTTCTCCTCCCCGCACTTTGACCTGCACATGGGATCACGCTTTTCTTCTCGCCCTGAGGGGTGAACTACGTCGACCTGATCTCTTCTTCAATAGGAGTACGTAGGCAACCATGTTACATGGCCTGGTCTCAATAAAACAAAAACAACAAAAACATTTCTACCCTTACAAAAACAAAAACAAACGAAAACATTCCTACACCATTTCTGCCACAAACAGCGTTGAACCTCTTACACCAGGTTCGAACTACGTAGACCTGATCTCCTCTTCAATAGGAGTACATAGACAGCCATTCATGGTGCAGTCTCACCCCCTACCAAAACATAAACCGTTATCAACTGGTACTGGGATTATTCTTCAATCTACTACATTTCATTTGGCTTCAGACCAAAGGGATGGAATTACCTGGACTCCTCCCAAATAGGAGATTCGGCGACCATCTAAGCTGCGGTCATACCTTGAAGAGCAACACCAATCCATAAGAGGTGGAATTAACTAGGCTTCTCCTAAATAGAAGTACTGACGACCATCTGTGGTGCGGTCAATCTCAGAGAGGAAAGCCACACTCTTCTCCACATTTCCATCCAGAAACTAGTCCCAAGACATCAAAGATGGTAGGGATACACATAGATCAATGATCCATTCTGAACTATCCAGAGACAACTCAATGTCCATCCACCCAGGAGGAATTCAGAATACATCAAGATCACAAGCCCTGAAGCAGCAAGCAAAATATCAAGCAAATAGCAGGGCATATCTAAAAGGGAAGTGATCCAAAAATATATTTCCCTGTCATATATAATGCTGTTTGATATATACAATGTAAGCTGTACATGACAAAATGGCTAAGCTAGTCCGTACAGGTAAATACAAGCTCATCTACGAGTCAGGGTATATGCGAGCTTGCAAGACCAACATGGCGTCCCTCTCAGATGAAGGAGGTAAAGCTGTAGTCTCCTAGGTGAGAATATCCATATGACCCAACAGATCTGCAGCCATCTGCATGATGACCATATGCTCATCAATATAAGCGCTCATCTCTGCGATCATACCAGTGGTAAGGGACCTCACTGCAGTACTATCTGTGACAGCTACATCCCGGGCAGATATGGCGATTTCCCGCTCAACTATCACTGCGTATATGGCTAACCTGGCCTCATCACGCTCAATGACGGCATCATCTCTATGAGCCAATGCCTCGTCTCTCTCCAATAGAGCGGCGTCCCTCACATCAAGAGCAGTTGACATCATAGATCAAATCTGATCTCTCTCAAAGGTCATCAGATGAAGACTACGCTCTAAAATCTTGTCTGAAGTGTTGAATCACAAAAAAATCTTGGTACTAGGAGAATCCGGAAGAAATGCTGGCAACCCAGCAGCAGGCTCCTCCTCAATGTAGGTATCAATGTCCTCCATAGTCTCTACATCGTCTAACTCGCTCTCCGATACTGCAAATACTGCTGCAGCCGATAAAATCTCCATCTCCATCCATGCGGAGTACTCTGCAGAATAACCGGGATGACTGACAGAAAAAGTATTTATCTCACGCTGATCCCAGCAAGCGTATACACGAGATCGGTCCTCTGCTGAGAGGTATCGAGAAGGTGAGCAGACGACACATCGCCCCCTCGAAAGGATGAAAATCCTAGAACTGGTCGAACTGCGACATCACGGCCAGTAGGTGATAAGTAGTCACTCCCCTCAAGCCAACCAGAGGGAGGAAATCCATGCCTGGAGCGTGAGTAATGAAGCTGTATGGTGAGCAAAGCCCCGAGCACAGCAATATGCTAAATGGATCTCTGATATCTACCAAAAATGCAGACCAGGACTGAGCATCTATACACTCCGATGGCTGAAAGGAGTATGACATAGCCACATCATGGGAGAAAAAATACCCATGCCGTCTAAGGGTACCAACCCGTCGCAGTGTGACATAAACCACACATCTGACATGGCCAGAACTCCCAAAGAACACTCTCGACGGGTAAGTCTGGCAGATGGGATCTTGTGGTAGAGTCTCTGCTACAATCATAGGCACAATGATGCGGTAGTCACGAGAGCTCTCACGGCCATGATAACGCCTATATCTATCTCATCCATATATCGCGGCATTTACACATATGACAGTACACATAACATCAGTACATCAACTCTGGCCAAATGCCAATGATCCTCCGACCCAGTGAAATCCCCAGAATATCGTGAGTAGCTATCATCCGCGCCAAATCTATCATACAGAAAACGCTGGGATATCACGTGGCCAGATGTCAGCTCATCCTGCACTACTCTGCGCTACAATCCTATGAGAGTCATGAACCGTCTACTCATGTCTCCCAAAGCCATATGCACGCAAGGTCTGTCTAAGGGCAGCATCATTAATCGTGCATACTCCTCTAGGGTAGGAGTCAACTCATGGGTGCCAAATCGGAATACCTGCCTATTTGGTAGCCAATGCTCTAGCATCCTATCTACAAACCCCGCGGGAACCTGAAATGCCAAAAAGGTCATGGTATGCTGCAACAACAGATCTCTGATCACCACATGCGGCGGTGACATGCTATCGCATACCACGATCGCATACCCAATGCCACCAGCGGCGGTGGGGTATGATCTATCTGACTAACTCTCGAAGAAGACATACATGCGGCCGTATGTGTCATAAGACCATCCGGTCAATGCGAATATCTCGGACATACATACATATGCATAACATGATACATGCATAACAGAGATAATGGATGGCATATATGATATAGGGAATGAAAAAGGCGGTGCATACATTCCTAAATATATCAACATCTAATACATCAGCTCTGTACAGCTACAAATACAGGGAAATGGGGCACAATCGCCCTATTACTAATAGAAGCCTATCAAAAGATATAGCGAGAATGGGGAATAGCCACCCAATATCTAACAGAGGCCTATCAAAAGATATAATGAGAATATACATCAGAAGAAGACTAGGGTCTCAATGTCCACGTCCTCAATCCTGTCCACCTGATGTAACTCCTCCTGAGTCACTGGATCTCTGTCAACAAGGATGTCAGGCCTATAAAGAGGAGGATGCATGCTTAAAAACCAAATGGGTCGATGCAGGGGCGGCACACAGAGGCCGGAAGGAATAAATGACTCGCTTCTCTCTTGGATCTACGCCCAAATGCCGAATAAATACATGTGCTGATCCAACTGCTCGGGATTGAGCTATCAATCTGGGTCATATGAGTCGGAGCTCGACACAAGCTACCCAATCCGTCATCATCAAAGATCCTGGAACCATGTCCCCCATAAACTGTGTGGCGGCAGGCCGGGCTCCAATAGTGCGAGGGAACCACCATCGCTGGAATATCTCCTAAGTACATGGACCCTCTGATAAAGCAAAACCGTTCAACTCCCAACAATGGAATATCGGTGGCGGGTATGCGTGATCTTCGCCAATGATGCTGGCAAGAGGCAAGATCGATATCTGGATCTCCCCGTGGTGCTCCCTAATAAAGCTTCGCCTAGATAGAGCTCCCAGCCTCCAACTGTGAAGAGAGGAATTCTCCTAGTGGAAATCAAATACTCGACTCCAGTCGGGTGTCCATCCTCAAAACTGATGCTCAAATGCTCCCCTGAATAGGGAATCCATGTAATGGTACCCGCCGTCAGCAACTCCAGCTGCTTACGACAGTGAGTGAATCCCTCAAATACAGGGACCTCCGGTAAAATAGAATGGTTCCATCGTCGTCCTCGTGGATAGGTGTCTAAACCTAACACACTCACAGGACGCAAACATGGGAGCCTCTCATAGGCCCAAAACTGCCAACACCATGGCAAAACATTAAACACTCTTAACCTATGAATGGGAAAAGATAAGAGAAATACTCACCAAACAGAAATGGGTAAAATCCTATCCAAGCCTCGGTCGAACCACAGCAGCGGCATACATCGCATTCCCGAGGAAATAGGCAAAGGTGTAAGAGCCCCAATCATACTCTCTGTCTACGGTCCACATCGCGTGTGGCGTGACCAAAGCGAAAGATCTGTGGAAGAGTTATACACTATAAAGCGACCTCGAATGATCATCGAGGAACAATCATCGCAGAGCGCGATCCACGATCTGACATCATCGAACATGGGCTCACTCAATAGCCCACTCATAGCATCTACGCTCAAAGGACTGAGCGGACAATCCACGCTTTAAGCGCCTCATAAAACTCCTAATAAGGATCGGCGGAAGTAGGGGTAATATTCGCCATGCAAGGAACTGGCTCCCCTCCAAACTCCATACCTGTGATAAATCGCCAATCCATAGGCGTTATCATCACCTCACAATCTAGCAGATGGAGTGACTGAGTTTGATGAAACCATCGCTCAGACAAAGCCCTAAGGTAACCCCAGGGACAACGACGGGGAAGGATGGAGAAAAATGCCCCAAATCCCCACTCATGCACTACTGCTCTATAGTCAGGATGAAGCGCCTGGTACATGGAGTGGATGCTAAACAAGTTCCCTCGAGGCTGTGTAAAACCTGGAACCTGCATGAAATGCAGATCAACATCAAAACCCTTTAATCCTCATCAATAGGAAAGAAGGAAGATCAAAGTCTAATGCCATACCTCTTTAGCATGCAAATACATTGATGGATGTCTGCCCAAATCACCCAGCAACTCTGGGTTCACCACCTGAATGCTCGGAAGCTCCTTGCGAGGGTCATGTTCAGCAGGAGCGGGATCCTCAATCGAAATATCCGCCTCCTCATCCTCAACATCTGGAACATCTACCTGGACCAGGTTACATGATGCATTAATGATATAAAATACATTTTGATATATTCCAAATCATTTTTGTCTAGCTGAAGCAATTAGCATAGACATACGAATAACAACATTGTTGTTAAAACTCATTGGTTGCATCGGTTGATCCAATGTTTTTCAAGAAAATAGAAGTATAAACATCAACACGAAGTCAATAAATTTCGAAAGTCTAGCATAGCTAGTAGATTTAGAATACCTATGCTTCCACTATCAACTCCACTTTCTATAATGATCCCTTGCTTAATAGGTCTATCTATTCCTATCATCCTCAATACTCCATTCACACTTATCTATACCCAGTTCATCAAACTTACCACACGTTATGAGTTCAGGAACTTGCCACAATCATATGAGTTTAAGAACTTATCCTAGTCAGACCATAGGCGTCCATTCGCTGAGGGGTTCAAAAATATACCATATAATTATGAGTCACAAACCTACCATAAGTATGAGTTTTAAGAACTCGCATTTACCCTTATAATATTCTCTAACTATACTCTACCTATCTGTTATACACATGAGAAAAGAATCACCTTCTCAATAAGCAGATAACAAATAGTGCGACACAAACATTCCAATGATTATCAATGTGATAAACTGAGTGCAAGCATAAAACCCTTGCCCATACAAAGATTTGTACAACTCAGCCATCATAAGAGTCCTCAATTGAAACCCCACCTAACTATATCTTGCTCTTAACTTGCTCTTTGCTCGATACGAATTTCTCGTATCACATCATCTATAACTCCTCATGAGTTATCTCGTACTATTTCATAGTACACAATCTTCATAGCATTAACCTATAATCATTCAAACATTACAAACCATCTTTCTTTTATAACTTAAACTGATCACGTCGTGATCTTATTCTATAATCATCTCTCTTAAAATTCTTTTGTTAACTCATGATCGTTTTGTTTTACGATCCCTTTTCTTTCCTTTCATTTATGACATTATTCGTTATCTTGGCTTTTGGAGTTAGGAAACTCCCATTTCTTATCTTTATATCTCTTCAAGATTCTTCTTTGAATCTTCTTGTTTATATAACAATTCTTCCTTTAAAAATTTCTAACTTCATTTACATTGCTCAACATTTCATTCAAGTTCTACACTTTCATCATACGCATCCACTTTCTATAGTTGGTACACATCGAGTCTCTACCAGTTTCAATATGGTATGCTGAGTGGTTTCCCACAAACAACCAACAAACTAGGTTTGGAGTTGCTAGTTCGTATATACCTCCACTCTAAGAAGGAATCGTTTAGCCCAGATACCATACATCAACTACGAAAGAGTACAATTGCACCACTTAGATATAACTCTCTATTCTTAACTTCTTTATCATTCTCTTTTTTATAGACATTATCTATTTATTATCACCTTACATCCTTATTATTGGAGTTGGGTAACCCCACATTCACATTCCTTATAACTCTGCGAGATTCTTCTTTGAATCCTTTCATACAAGTTTTAATCCCTTATTGTTCAAACTCTATTTGAGCTTATTCGTTCCTTATTTTCACCTCTCTTCTCTAAGGTTATAGCCTAAGGTACTCTTACCTAAGGTTTCTAACCTATCAGCTTTGATACCAACTGTAACGTTCCCAAAATTTATACAATTTAATTCTCGACTTCGGTCGTTAATAATACATTCAACCTCTAATTTTACATCATTAAACGATAATACAACCATTGAAATTTGCGGAATAATTAAAAATTTCTATTACAAACTATCCTCGTTCCCAAAACCTTCAACCTTTACATCTAAATATCTCAGAATCATTTTAATACTACAATAGTTTACATTCGCAAATCAATATTACAATTCAACATTAATATATTATTCGAAACATTAGACATGGTTTACAAGAATAACAACTTAGCTAGGATATTAAATCTTCATATATCACTTTTGATCCATAACAATCAAGTAGCATATAGCGTTACCTTCAATTCTTGAATCTGCAAAAATGGTTATTTGAAAGAATGAGCTCGACAGCTCAGCAAAATCTAACAGTTTTCATGCAACATGTAGCACATAATAACATGCTCAACATACAATAATTATCATAAACAAACATAGCATACATGTTGAAGTTCACAGAACAACTATAAAGATTGAGTTCCTTACTCAATCAACATTCATAGTTCAATCATCATAGTCATAGATTGACTTTCACATTTCATACTTTTGACATATATAATACATCATACACTAAAATTTTAAAGCAGATCATCATCAAGTTCACATATCAAAAAGGAACTGAAAGACTTGCCTTTACTTGCGTTTTACCAACACGCTAATACTTCGCGTCCTTGCACAACCTACCAATCATATGTGAGATTGATAATAAATAAAATCAATACTCAATCTCATGGTCAAATTTATTCTAAGACCTTACTTTATCTTATTATCCTTTATAATGTCTTTATAGACATCTAACTATTTTATATGCAACTTCGGTTTTGTTTTCATTTTCATCACCACACATGCTAGACTATCACACTTGTAGTTTAATGTAATATATATCACACCATTTTATTATACCACTTTGGTTTCAAAATGCATATTCAACACATTGTTTACATGTTTAATTTTCCTTCATAAATCAAAAATTACCCTTTTCGATTTCTTTCCATTATTATTCTTGTATTATCATCTTTTCATACTTAGATATCCAATATTAGCCATTAGTTAGACACTTTGTATACCAAAGTTTAGAAAACACTATTACTCTTAGGCATTTTATCGAGCACGTTATGTGCACACATTAACTTATCTCAACTCTTGATCTTAAATGGTTAATTATGCATAGAATATGATAACACATATCTATACTCATTACATATGTCAAAACATATTTTTAATCATCAAAATATATCATCACCCAAAATCTTAATTCAAACAGAATTATAAAACTCATCTTCACAATTTCTTTAACAAAACGTTGTTTTCGTTTTTAACGTAACTCGTTCGTTACATGTCCGTTTTTGTTCCTTCTTATATATAATTAACCCTTACTCAGTGTACTACAACCTCATCTAGGCCTTAAAGTAAGACCCTTATTCATCTAAACCAGATTCTGTAATTCATCAACCAGTCTAGAAAATTTCATTTTCTGGACATCCTTACTAAACAATTTATTTCGGACATGATCCGCTCCATAAAATGGCTCAATCTTGCGAGTCTAGCTAGTAAACTTCCATATCTACAACTTTACAGTTTTAAGTTTCTTCAGATTCAAAACACACGAATTTATATGAATTTTTCAAAGTCAGAAACCGTATGATTTTGATTTTACCGGATGATTATTTTCCTTGGACCAGCCTTACTAAAACAGACATTGCAAAAAATTTACAAAGAGTTTTCATGTGATTCTACTTTTAGAATATAGCTTACTTCCATATCTTCGATTTGATATAAGGCTCACTTTCTAACTCATTATACCCAAAGAGGTATAAACTTCACAAGATATGTCCACAATTACTAAAAACCTACGAATTTTGTTCTTCAAATTTTCTTTCCATTTCATTTTCTGTCTTGAATCCTCTTGTTTGATTCTTGATAATCCAAGATAATACAAACAGATTAAGCATGATCTACTACCCTAGAACATAAATCTACCCAAAAAAAAATCAAGGATTAAATAAGAGTTTAGAAGTTACCTTCTTCTAGCTTCTTTTTTTTTTTCTTCTTCTTCTTCTAGCTCATCTCAATTCCTCTATTTCTCTCAATCTCTCTCAATTTCTCAATACAACTTCTACATAACAATTATCTACATTATGAAGAACATAAAAATATAATTAAAACAAGGAATTTAGATTATAACTTTATTAGTATGAATTTAAAAGAGAGATGGAGATGATGATGATGGGGCTTGTTTTGTCTTCTCAAAGCTTTCCATTCTTCTTTTTTTTCTTCCTCTTCTTCTTCTCCTACAACTCTCTCTAACTCTCTTCTTCTTTCTTTGGTTTGTTTTCTAAAACTAACATACTAACTTGTAGTAATATATAATATATGTAACTCCTAGTAATTATTAGATATACTAATTACTAGTTAATACATAGGTTACACCAATTTGAACTTGAAAAGCCTAAGACCATTTTTGGCAAATACTCATTATTTTAATTAATCAATAGCTTAACATCAATCAATCTCATCAAATTATCACATAATTATATTTACTTGTTAATTATAATTTTGTGTAACAATCATCACATAACTCATCTAATTTAATTATCTCAATTAAATTAGAACTATAACATAAAAATTATTATATTAATTAAATTAAATACTAAATATTCATTTAATTAATCTGCTACACTTAATTACATTACTCTATAATCAAAATAAAATTTATTTATTTAACTCAATAAATAATTCAATTAAATATTTATATATATTAAAATTAATATATAACATTCTCTTCACATCAATTCACATATTCTACAATATATGACATACACATACTCACACCCAACATATCTCATAAATAATACTTTTATTTATAAAATTCTCATTTATAATTTCTAAAAATGCGGGATGTCACATCCTTCCTCCTTATAAGGATTCCGTCCTCGGAATCACCAAACCCTACCTTACTCAGGTTTTCCTCAAATCTATTCATTGAATAACTTCAACACATTACCTTAATATAGGTTTTATATTTTCTACTCTCACCATTCTTGATAATAAATTCTTATAAGTTTTATTTCATAATATTTACTTAGACTCAATTATATTTGAGTATTACATATTCTTTGACCCGTTCATTATCTTTCTCTAAGGATCATTATCATATATTATATGATCAAACTCTCGGGACATTACATTTCTCTTGCCCTTGCTTTTTCTGATAAGGGCAGTGGGTTCTCCCTTGTTGATCTCTTCCTCTTCTTCTTTAGTCTCTTTGACGACTGACATGTTTCCTGGAATCCCTGATTCCTTTAGATCACCAGTTCTACCACTGGACTCAGACATCATACGAACATTTTCTGCTGGATTCCTTTTTCAATTTTCAAGCAGATTCTTTGGTCATCATCCGTCTGTTTGGGTTGATGGACTCTCCTTCATTGTCACCAATTTTTGTCACCCAGAGTAGACTGTAGGATGATGCTTAAAAATCGTCCGTAGAGCATCTTTTGAGAGCCCTTTGTCTTCTTTGAGCTAAGTATCCATTTTCCTATCCATTTAAGCAATGGAGCTCCATAATTAAGCTGTATTCCACAACTTATGGAAGTCATGAGTTTTAGCTGCACCTCATTTACAGAATCGTGGCCGGAGCTTTTGCAGCATATACACTTCCTAACAATATCGGCCAAAAATTCATACCTCTGAGGAATCTCCTTCTTCTTGTATCCTTTGACAGTGGGGAGTTTTTTGTGACACATCTTCTTAAGTCCTACATAGAAGTCGATGCCATCTAAAAAACAAAAACCTTCGGATTTGAAACCTAGGGCTAAGTTGATGTTCTCAACCTATAGCTTGATTTCCACGTCCTTGACTCTCGTTGTGAGGACTTCATTTTCAAATGCCCCATTTCTGTAAAACTCTTTTATTAACTTTGGGTAGATCCAAGTGCTCGTACCCAGAGCGTATTCGAGACCTACCTTCTTTATCAATGACAGAGTCTTGTGAAATTTGGGTTCAGTGGTTTTGAACTCATCGAAGCATAGTCTGTAGCCAGAGATGACTGTTGGGTAAAATCAATACACTTAAAACACGCAAGTGTACGTGATCAACAAGTAATATAGTAGTGAATAAAGTATAGTTCCCATGAGGACAAATTAGCAAGAATTTTAACTTCACAATTATCAATTTTCTATTAACCCTAATTTTATTAAACTAATCAATTCAATGGTTCTAAATTATAGAAACTAAGTTAATAAATAATCAAACTATTACAAAAAAGTCAACAATATCAAAATCCAGAATTTCAAACAATTAATGGAGAATTAGACATATGATTTCACCCTGAGCTTCACTCTGATTTTCAAACCTTTATTCCAACTCAATTCAATATCCCAGTTTATTAATCAAGAACACGAATGTAATACTAGCCACCTCTCGATGCACTAATACCGTATTAATATCAATCCACAATTAAGATAGAAATCCATTAAACACCTAAATTTACCAACTCACTATATCTCTATGTGAACTACAATTAAAGAAGGTTTAAGCTTAAGCTCTCTATACGATTACATGTGATGTGAAGCGTATCTCTACCTTAAAAATAATCAAAAATCTGCTATTGACAAAATTCATGACACATGTTATATTAATTAGGTCTAGATTTGAATCTCCTCTCTCGATTCCATTCAAATCCACAAAGAACTGTTGATCATGCAATTCATAAATTCACGCTCAAATTAACATAGATAACTGAAGATATATTATTGAATTGGAAATCAAAGCTATAGAATCATCGTTTCACCCAAAGATCCATCACAAGTCTAATAAGTGAATTAGTTCATAACGAATGAATTAAAAACTGAATAATTTGTTGAAAACATCATTTCAATCACAAATAAGACTTAAGAGAAGAAGAATAATGAAAACCCCTTCACGTAGTCTTGATTTGCAACCGTCGTGACAATCTCTGAAAATTACTCCTCCAAAGTCGCACTTGAATCCTAGAAATCCTCTTGAATTATCCTCCGTGTGTTGTATGATTGTTGTATATCAAAGTAATATCCAGCTCTCCTCCATATTCTGGCTGAAGTCCCGTCATATAGAGTTCAGGCGCCTAACAGAGTCCCAAACACCGAGCACCAGCAGAAGTCAAAACTGAATAGGACACATCCGAAAGCGGACCTACGCCCGTTGAAAGGTACAGGTTAAAAATGCCACGCCCATTGAGGCTAGGCTCTTGACTCTGATTTCTTTGCTTTCATGAGTTTTTCCACTTTTGCTCCAAAACTCCGCCATTCTTCACCTCTTGCATCCATGACCACCCTACACATAAAATAACATAAAACGAGTAAAAATGAACACAAAACATGAAGATAACTACGAATTTAAACTTGAAATGAATATCGATTCGTGTATATAAAATCCACTTATCAAATTCCCCCAAACTTAAACCGTGCTAGTCCTCGAGCACAAAACAACTACATGCTATGCAATGCAATGAAATGCAAATCTAAATGCCTAAGAATCCAACAATATTGCAAAAACTAACTTATCTCGTCGGCCTCAGAGAAAACAAGCAACGTTACAATATGAGTCACCAAAACAAATCCACAATTTCGTATTAATTCTCAAATCTTGGACACTTATCACTGGTACAACGTGCGTGTGTGATCAACATCTAAGATAACTGATACGGACCCAAATTCAATACATAAGCAACTTCTTAGAAGGAATCATACAGTGCAAACTTAAAAATTTCAAAGATAGGCACAACTCAACTAAAATTAAACAAAACCAAATTCAAGGGTACATGCAGGATACTTATGCTTTCTTCTTTTTCTCCTCTTTTTTTTAAACACGGGGGCTTTTTGCACTTTTCCCATTTTATTCTTAATTTATTTTTCTAAATATACATAAATGACTGTGCAATGTCTCATCCCATTAGGCTAACAGTGTTACCCCTTAGCGAGCTTTCGACCAACGACTCCCAGACCATAAAAGACCTTAGGGCGCTAGGTGTAAAGACAATCCCCTTGGACGTACTTGCTCAAGTAACAAAGGCCCTGAAACAAGACTAGTCACCATGTATACCTTTTTTTTCCAAAGCTTATATACCCTACATATATTCCCCCAAACTTAGGTTCTTGCCTAATTTAAGCCTTCACTGTCTATACTTGTCGTTTTTTGGTTCACCCTAGCATTATCCTTTAGACACTATTTATGTATCAATTTGAACTAACCGGTCAACCAAGATGTTATTAGTGCTAACCTTTTATAACAACAGTTCAAAGAAGTCCAAGAATCGATTCATAATGTAAATTATATCACAGTTCTAATAATCCATACTATATTGGTTAACTTGTTCACAATCTCATCATTGGCCCACAAATAACATGAAAAATGCGACACCGTTGGACATATGCAAACACACTATTTAAACACATTTTTTTTATTTTTATCTTCTTTTTTTTAACATTTATGAAAACAATGCAAAATCCTAACTACTATGCAAATACCTAATGTATAATGCAAAACTAGATATGAAAACAAAAATAACAAAATGCATGCAAATAAATAAATAATTCCCCCAAACTTAAATAAGACAATGCCCTCATTGGATAAAAATTAAGTGCATAAGGACTTCCCTGGAATCGTCTAAGTCTGGGGAGGTGGTTGGTGCTCTTCTTCATCAGAATCACTTGGAGGAAATCGAGGTAATGGTCCGGGTTGTTGATAAGGAAATTGAGCCGCCGGGTTGAAACTTTGGAGTGTTGTGTTGAATGAGGCGAAAGATGCGTTCATGGCATCAAACATGTGATCTTGGCGCATCACTAATCGCCGCATTTCCCGACGTGCTGCCCTATTGTGCGCATTCATCTGATTTTGGAACTCAAGGAACTGAGGACTGGATATTGCCTCGGTCTGCGGAACCTTCTCAATTCCTTGATCTCCCATAGGTTCATCCTCATGCCCCGATGTATCTTCTGCATCAACTTCGTCTTCCGACGCCGATGGAAAAATAAAACCCAGACTTCGTGGATGTGACTCTCCTCTTGCCCAAACTGAATACCGCGCAATCATTCTGGAATCAAGCAAAGCAAGCGGTATTTGAGTGGGCTCATCATCAGAATATCTCACCTCGGCGTTGCGGCACAACGCACATATAAGTGATGGGTGTGGCAAACCGCCCGAAAAGTTCCCACGGAGACACCGGCGGATGGAGAAATTGATGATGGCCCCGACGTCAATAATGAAATCTTGTACAATGGCGTATAACAGTAACGCCTTCTCTTTGGTGACGTCCAAAGTGTGTTGGGACGGAAGCAATTTCGCGCATAAGAATGCATAAGAATGTGGTTGAGGGAGAATGAGAGAAAGAGAGGCGTGGATGGGTGTATGGAATGAATTAGAATGCAGCATTTTTAATAGCCGTGTCTGCCTAGGATTTGGGACCCCCGCCTCGGCGGGGGGTGCTAAGTCAAAAACGCCCTCCCCGGTGGGGGGTGCCACTGACTTTGAATTTTTTGCTTCCGAAAGTGCAGATCACAATTCTCTGATTTTGCTTGTTTTCTTGCCCGTTGTTGCTCTTACTCACTTTGGACCCCTCCTGCAACCATAAACATGCAATATGTTAGATTAATTACAACTTGGAGTTTCATTGAGATTTTTAGCAAAGCTTTTACTTGATACGACCTACCTAATGCATAATAAAAACTACATCCTAACAATTAACATGTAACAACGAAAAAGAATGAAATGTTGGGTTGCCTCCTAATTAGCGCTTGGTTTTAAGTCGTTCAGCCTGACTACTCCATGTTTTACTATGTATCGGCGAGGGTAATGTCGTCGGCGTCCCAGTTCGACTCGCCACCCCAGTACTATTTAATCCGTTGACCATTGACTTTGAACGTCTCTAATGGATTATGACTGTAGAGTTCAACGGCGCCATGAGGAAATACTCTCTTTATAGTGAATGGTCTCGACCATCTCGACTTAAGCTTTCCTGGGAACAATCGCAGCCGTGAGTTGAACAAGAGGACTGATTGTCCCGGCTCGAATGTTCGTTGCACAATTTTCTGGTCGTGCCATCTTTTAACCTTTTCTTTGTATAGCTTAGCGTTCTCGTAGGCTTGGATTCGAAATTCGTCGAGCTCATTTAGTTGGAGTAGCCTCTTTTCTCCTACAACGGCTTGATCAAAATTCAATTTCTGTATGGTCCAGTAAGCCTTGTGCTGTAGCTCCACCGGTAAGTGACATGCTTTTCCGTATAAGAGTTGATAAGGTGACATCTCGATTGGTGTTTTGTATGCAGTCCGGTACGCCCATAATGCGTCATCCAACCGAAGTGACCAATCTTTCCGTCTCGGATTTACGACTTTTCCAATATCTTCTTAACTTCTCTGTTTGATACCTCGGCCTGTCCATTAGTTTGAGGGTGATACGCTGTAGCCACCTTGTGGTTGAACCCATACTTAGCCAAAAGAGCTATAAATGACTTATTGCAGAAGTGACTACCTTCATCACTGATTATTGCTCTTCGCGTGCCAAACCTCGTGAAAATATTTTTCTGAAGGAATTTGAGGACCACCTTGGCATCGTTAGATGGTAGTGCAGCAGCTTCAACCCATTTCCAGACGTAATCCACCGCGAGTAGAATATACTGATTGCTCAAAGATGACGGGAATGGCCCTATGAAATCGATGCCCCATACATCAAAGATTTCCACTTTAAGAATTGTTTGAAGGTGCATCTCATTCCGTTTAGATATGTTTCCCACCCATTAACATCTATCACATGTTTTGACAAACTGGTGGGCGTCTTTGAACAACGTCGGCCAATAAAACCCGGATTGAAGCACTTTTGTCGTGGTGCTCTCACTCCCATAATGTCCACCATATGCCAATGAGTGGCATTCTTGCAGTATGTTGAGTACTTCACTGTAGGGGATACATCGTCGAATCATCTTATCGGCGCACTATTTGAATAGATACGGCTCATCCCACATGTACCACTTGACGTCATGAAGAAACTTCTTTTTCTGTTGTCGTGTAAGATCCGGGGGAAACAATTTGCTTACCACAAAATTTGCGAAATATGCATACCACGGATATTCTGCATTTAACCCAAATAGTTGCTCATCCAGGAATGACTCGTTGATCGCGCATCTATCTTCATCCTTTTTCTCCAGATTTTCCAACCTTGATAAAACGTCGGCAACTTGATTCTCCGTCCCCTTTCTATCTTTAATTTCTAAATCAAACTCTAGAAGTAGGAGAATCCATCGGATAAGGCATGGCTTAGCATCTTTTTTCGCTATTAGGTACCGAATCGCCGAATGGTCCGTGTAGACTATCACCTTAGTCCCGATCAAGTAAGCCCGAAATTTGTCGAACGCGTACACCACTGCAAGCAATTCCTTTTTTGTGGTAGTGTAGTCCATTTGAGTCTCTGTGAGTGTTTTGCTTGCATAGTATATGGCGTGAAAACACCTTATCACTTCTTTGTCCCAAAACAGCCCCAACCGCATAATCGCTTGCATCACACATAAGTTTGAATGGCATTTTCCAGTCCGGTGCGACTATCACGGGGGCTGTAGTTAATTTCTTCTTCAATAGGTCAAACGCGGACTTGCATTCCGCAGTAAAGCTGAAAGTGGCTTCCTTCTCTAAAAGACTGCATAGAGGTTTTGCAATCTTAGAGAAGTCTTTTATGAACCTCCTGTAAAACCCAGCATGCCCCAGAAAACTTCTAATGCCCTTAACTGAGCTCGGTGGAGGTAGTTTCTCGATCGTATCCAGCTTTGCTTTTGTCCACCTCAAATCCTTGAGCCGACACCTTATGGCCCAAAATTATGCCCTCTTCAACCATGAAGTGGTATTTTTCCCAATTGAGTATGAGGTTTGTATCCTTACATCGCTGCAACACCATGACCAGATTCTCTAGGCAAGTATCAAAATTGTCCCCATAGACCGAGAAATCGTCCATGAAGACTTCACCATTCTTCTCCACCATATCTAAAAAATAGCCATCATACACCGTTGGAAAGTTGTTGGTGCGTTACATAGCCCGAATAACATCCTCCTGAATGCAAATGTGCCATAAGGGCATGTAAATGTTGTATTTTCTTGATCCTCAGGAGCGATGGCAATCTGATTATAGCCCGAGTATCCATCCAATAAACAGTAAAACTCATGTCCTGCTAACCTGTCTAACATTTGATCGATAAAAAGGCAGTGGGAAATGGTCTTTTCGGGTTGCCTTATTTAATCTCCTATAATCGATGCACACCCTCCAACCTGTCACTGTCCTTGTTGGAATTAACTCGTTGTCCTCATTCTGTATCACCGTCATTCCCCCTTTCTTTGGCACACAATGAACCGGACTAACCCATTTACTGTCGAAAATTAGATATATGATACCGGCATCCAATAATTTTAGAATTTCCTTCTTGACCACTTCCTTCATGATTGGGTTAAGTCGACGTTAATGCTCCACCGATGGTCTTGCATCCTCCTCCATCAGAATCTTGTGCATGCAAAATGATGGGCTAATGCCTTTTATATCCGCAATCATCCATCCAATTGCTAATTTGTGATCCCTAAGCACCCTCAGCAACTTTTCTTCCTGCAATTCGTTAAGTGCAATAGAAATAATTACAGGTAAAGAATTTAAATTGCCTAAATACGCATACCTGAGATGTTTAGGGAGTGGCTTAAGTTCCAATGTTGGTGGCTCCTCCAATGATGGTTTCAATTTTTCTGCAACTGTCTCCTCAGTGTGAAGAGGTTCAACCGGTGCTCTGAATCGGCTAACTCGTGGCAACAAGTCTAGCATCTGTAATAAGTCCATAAATTTCGGGTCATCTTTTTCTTCATCCCCCAATAAAGTTGTTTCTAACGGATCGTTGATCAAACTCTTGCCCATATCTTCGCTGGTAATTTGCTCAATTAAATCCATTCGAAAACACTCTTCCTCGTCCGTAGGGTATTTCATGGCCTTGAACACATTGAATTTTATTTCTTGGTCTTGGACTCTCATAGTAAGTTCTCCTTTTTGCACGTCTATGAGTGTCCTTCCCTTGGCCAGGAAAGGTCTCCCTAGGATGATCGAGATGTTCTTATCTTCATCGAAATCCAGAATGATAAAGCTCGCAGGGAATATAAACTTATCTACTTTAACCAGAATGTCCTCTACAATGCCTCTCGGATATGTGACTGACCTATCCGCCAACTGTAATGAAATATTTGTAGGCTTTGACGCGGGCAAACCCAATTCTGAGTATACTGATAATGGAATCATATTTATACTTTCCCCAAAATCACATAAGCATTTGTTAAACAACATTTTCCCGATCGTGCACGGGATAGTAAAGCTCCCCGGGTCTTTGAGTTTTGGTGGAAGCTTCTTCTGTAACACCGCACTACACTCCTCTGTTAGTGCCACCGTTTTGAATTATTCCTATTTCTTCTTCCTCGACAGAATTCCTTTCATATACTTCACATAACTCGGCATTTGCTCTAGGGCCTCTGCGAATGGGATGTTAATCTGGAGTTTCTTGAACACGTCTAAAAACTTTGCGAACTGCTTATCTGATTTCTTTTTTTGGACCCTCTGCTGAAACGGCGGTGGAGGAAAAATAATCGGCTCACTGTTTAACTTTATTTCCTCATTTTTGTTACCCTCCACTGCGTTACTTTCATCAACTTTTTCCTCCGGCGTTGCTGAATTTTCTGCACTATTCCCACCGAGATGTTTTCCACTTCTCAACATAACTGCTTGACTTTGCTCATGATTACCCTTCGGATTTCTCTCGGTGTCGCTAAGTAATGTTCCTTGTGGTCTATTATTCAATGCCAACGTAATTTGACCTATCTAATTCTCTATATTGTTTTATAGCAATAACTTGATTCTTCATAGCCAAATCGTTGCTAGTCATGTACTTTGCCCATATTTCGTCCCCCATCGGTTTCCCGTCTCCGTTTGTCTGCGGTTGTGGATGACTATGAAAACCGGGGGATATGATGGTCGTGGAGCTTGAGTTTGCTGATTATTTCTCCATGAGAGGTTTGGGTGGTTCCTATTCCCCTGGTTGTAGGTGTTTTGGTATGTATTTTGCGGAATTCTATTGTAGTCGTCTATGAACCCGAATGGATCTTTGGATTTATTATGCGACCGATCAGTAGGATGATCACCCTTTTACAATTCACATACTACATAACTTCTTTGAACTTGAGCCCTGTCATAGCATCAACCTTTTCATTCATAGTATCAAACATCTTGGACAGTGCAGAAATCTATGCTTGTATAGCTGTCACCCCATCTAATTCTAAAATCCCAGCCGCCTTTGCTCGTGTCATTCTTCTTGTGGGCCTTTGGTAGTTATTTGCCGACATGATTTGATCAAATTATAGGCTTCCTCGTAACTCTTAGCCATCAATGTACCGCTTGACGCCTTGCATCAATCTCGGTTACGACATTCCCATTTAGTCCGGTGTAAAGGTGTTCGATTCTGCGACCACTTGCGCAATCCATGATGTGGGCACTTTCTAAGTAATTCCTTGTAACGCTCCCATGCCTCATATAGCGACTCCCCATTCTGCTGCTCAAACATCGTTACGTCATTCCTCATTTTTGCAGTCTTTGCCGGTGGGAAAAATTTGGCCATAAATTTTTGAGCCAAGTCTTCCCACGTAGTAATCGACCACGGTGGCGAGAGAATGTAACCAACTCTTCGCTTTTGTCCCAGTAAAGTGAAGCGGAAATGTCGAAGTCTCACTGCCTCATCCGACACCCCATTGTACTTGAACGTGTCGCACATTTCCAGAAAATGGATTAAATGCTCATTCGGATCATCATTTGCCATTCCCCCAAACTGACATGAGTTCTACATCATCTGAATGGTCCCAAGCTTGATTTCAAAAGTATTCGCAGCTATTGCAGGCCTAGTAATGCTCGATTACAGATTAGTCATCCTAGGTGTTGCAAAATCCCTTAATGCTTTCTGGTCTTCGGCAGCCATCGTTTCTTCCTTATCAGAATTTTTGATTTCGTTCCTCGTTTCCTCGGTCCACTTACTCAACCTTTGAATTTTTTTTCCAATGTCGTCCTCAAAAGGAAGCAAGTCTGGATGTTTGGATCGTGTTTGCATAAACCAATATCAAAAACCTGAAATAGGAGAAACAAGAACAAAAAAAATGTTTAAGTAAAACTGGACTAATTAAACTAATATTGTAAAAAATATTAAAATCTAGGCTAAATTGTCCCCGGCAACGGTGCCAAAAACTTGTTGGGTAAAGTCAATATGCTCAAAACACGCAAGTGTACGTGATCAACAAGTAATATAGTAGTGAATAAAGTATCTTTCCCACGAGGACAAATTAGCAAGAATTTTAACTTCACAATTATCAATTTTCTATTAACCCTACTTTTATTAAACTAATCAATTCAATGGTTCTAAATTATAGAAACTAAGTTAATAAATAATCAAACTATCACAAAATAGTCATCAATATCAAAATTCGGAATTTTAAACAATTAATGGAGAATTAGACATATGATTTCACCCTGAGCATCACTCTAATTTTCAAACCTTTATTCCAACTCAATTCAATATCCCAGTTTATTAATCAAGAACACGAATGTAATAGTAGCCACCTCTCGATGCACTAATACCGTATTAACATCAATCCACAATTAAGATAGAAATCCGTTAAACACCTAAATTAACCAACTCACTATATCTCTATGTGAACTGCAATTAAAGAAGGTTTAAGCTTAAGCTCTCTATACGATTACATGTGATGTCAAGCGTATCTCTACCTTAACAATAATCAAAAATCTGCTATTGACAAAATTCATGACATATGCTATATTAATTAGGTCTAGATTCGAATATCCTCTCTCGATTCCATTCAAATCCACAAAGAACTGTTGATCAGGCAATTCATAAATTCACGCTCAAATTAACATAGATAAACTGAAGATATATTATTGAATTGGAAATCAAAGCTATAGAATTATCGTTTCACCCAAAGATCCATCACAAGTCTAATAAGTGAATTGGTTCATAACGAATGAATTAAAAATTGAATAATTTGTTGAAAACATCCTTTCAATCACAAATAGGACTTAAGAGAAGAAGTATAATGAAAACCCCTTCACGTAGTCTTGATTTGCAACCGTCGTGACGATCTCTGAAAATTACTCCTCCAAAATCGCACTTGAATCATAGAAATCCTCTTGAATTATCCTCCGTGTGTTGTATGATTGTTGTATATCAAAGTAATATCCAGCTCTCCTCCATATTCTGGCCGAAGTCCCCTCATATAGAGTCCAGGCGCCTAATAAAGTCCCAAAAACCAAGCACCAGCAGAAGTCAAAACCGAACAAGACACATCCAGAAAACCAAACAAGACACATCCAAAAAGTGGAGCTCGATGACCTCATTTGTAGTGTCTGAATTATCGGTCGTAGTGTCTTGAGGCACTGTTTTGTCCAAGTCTGTTTCATCAAAGATGATGTGAATCGAGACTTCAACACTCAGTGTCTTCTTGTTGAACACTCTGTAGGCTTTACTGTCTGTGGCATATCCAAGAAAGATTCTTTCGTCTGACTTGGGTTAAAACTTTGTCAAGTACTGCTTTCCATTATTGAGAATGTAGCATGCACATCCGAATACGTGAAAGTAACTCACACTTGGCTTTCTTCCTTTCCACAGTTCGTAAGGTGTCTTCTTGATCGTAGAGTGTATCAGTGATCTATTCTGCGTGTAGCATGCAATGTTGATAACTTCGCCGCCTGAATTATTATTCAGAGGATGGGTCAGCTTTGCAGTAGAGTTCTTCCAGCCTCTATCAATGTCATGTTCTTTCTCTCAGCTACTCCATTTTGTTGAGGAGTTCGTGGAGCTGAGAAGTTATGACTGATGCCATTGTCTGTGCAGAATTGGTCCATTTAGAGAAGTCGAATTCTCTGCTATGATCACTCCTTATAGCCTTGATTTTCTCTCCTTTCTCGTTCATCACCAGCCTGAACATCTTGATCAGTTGGGAGCTTGTTCATCCTTTGAGGTTAGGAAGAACACCCATGTGAACCTGGTGTACTCGTCGACTATAACCAGTGAATATGTTTTTCCTCCGAGACTTGTTGTTGGAATTGGCCCAAATAGATCCATGTGGAGCAACTGCAGGGGCTTGTCGATTGTGTTAATAGTTTTTTTCGTGAATAAGCTTATGGTTTGTTTTCCAAGCTGACATGCATTTCATGGTCTTTCTTTGACGAAGCTGAACTTGGGTAGGCCTGCAACAAGATCTTTTGAGGCCAGTTTGGACATGTTTTTGAAGTTTAAATGAGACAATCGTCTATGCCATAGCCAGCTCATTTCTTCAGATGCTTTAGCCAGAAAGCATATTGTCCCATCTGAGTTTAGCTGTCCAAGATTCACTGTGTAGACATTTCCTTCTCTTATTCTAGTTAGCTTTACAACGGATGTCTTCAAATCTCTGACTTGACACTGATTGTTGAGGAATATTACTTGATGACCCTTATCGCAGAGTTGGCTAATGCTTAGAAGATTGTGTTATAGTCCTTCCACATAGGCCACTCTACTGAAGGACACTGCACCATTTCCAACTGAGCCATATCGTCTTGTCTTTCCAGAGCCATTGTCTCCAAAGATGACTGAGGAACCTTCCTTCTCTATGTAATTAGACAGAAGGGCTTTATTCCCAATCATGTGCCTTGAGCATCCACTGTCCAGATACCAGGTTGTGATCGTGGAGCTCTTTTCTTGTGACAACATTAAACCTTCATTTTGGTACCCATATTTGCATGGGTCCTTCTTTGTTAGTTCCCTTGAGGACCCAAATCTGCTTGATCTTAGGTCTCATAAATATTGAATTATAATAGCACTTTGCAGCCTTGTGACCAACTTTATTGCACACAAAACATCTAGAATGATGCATGCATGTGTGTGTGTGAGAATTCATCCTCCATTTGGACTTGTGTGTTGTTCTTCAGTCATCCTTCTGTTAAACTGATTTTCCTTCTTCCACGTGTCCTTGGGTTTCATGAATTGTGAGGAGTGTACCTTACCTCTACTGTACCTTCCCAGTTGATTCGTAGAGTTGGTCTTACTTGACTCTACGATCCTTCGAGGTTGGTGAGTAGTGGATGGGTTACTCTTCTCTTTTCTAAAGCCCAGGCCAGCATGATATCCTTTACTCCTTGGAGTATGGATTGAATTAGTAGAACAAAGTTTGACTGGTTCTTCCTTTGTGACGATTTCATAAATGTAATGCCTCTACTAAAACTTGAAGCATTACTAGTGCTAGTTTCCTTTATCTTTTCCACACATGGCTCTGAGGTGGATCCCCCAAAGCCTAAGCCTGATCTATCAGATTCACTTCTCTGACTAGAGAGCAGGGAGTCCATGGATGATGAGGATTTATTCCATGTAGAGATAGTCTTTTCTAATTCCTCAATTTTAGAGGTTAGACTAGACTCTCTTTGTGCATTGAGCTCATTGGTCTGTTTTAAGAGCTCATTCACAGCCTCAAGCTTGGAGAGAGAGTTAGTACTTAGAAGGGTTGTTTCCAGTTCTTCTTGAACTTTCTTTTTCTCCTCTTGAAGAAGTGAATAATCCTTCGACAGAACTCTGAACCATTTCATGTATTGATGCATATCAGTTGTTATGCCATGCAGTGCAGTTCTCAAATCATCAATGTCTACATCAGGAGAGTTAAAGTCAAATACCTCATCAATACTTACTTTGTGTATGTTGGAGTTTAGTTTGTCCTTTGCATGTTTGGCCATCAGGCAAAGATTAGCCATTTGAGGATCTTCATCATCTCTATATTCGGGAGTTGAGTCATTATCTGAATCACGCCACGATCCTCCAGCTACAAGGCCTTTGTCTCTCTTCTAAGGTGTTTTATTGCCTTTATATTCCTTCTTTGGATGTGATTTCTTCTTTAGCTCTTCTCTGAGAGGTTCGTTGTAGTTGGCAATGAAATGGCCTGGCTTCTTGCAGTTGTAGCATAGATCATTCATTTGCTCTGGTCTGTCAGAAGTCTTGACCTTCTTTGGCTTGCTGGTTTTGCCTTGACGCATGAACGTTCTGAGTCTTTTTACCAGCATTGCAAGGTCTTCATCATCATCTTCATCATAGTCAGAGTCAATTTCAGTGTTGACCTTGGATGTACTTTCAGTTGCTTTGAGAGCAACACCCTTATCCTTCTTTCTTCCTTCTGATAGAGTTTCTGCTCGTTGAGTCAGCTCCAGTTCGTATGTAAGAAGGTTTCCTTATAGCTGTTGAACAGTCATCTCGTGGAGATTCTTTTTACTATCTAATATAAGTGGTTTAGGCACAATAGTTATCTAGAAGGGGGGGGGGGGGGGTTGAATAGATATTTAAAATTCTTTTTGTTTTAACTTGTTAGTTGATAATGATTAAAACACTGCGGAATTAATATTTGTTTTAATCTTCCTTAAGATACAGTCAATTAATGGGAGTTATGCAGTTATAGCAGTTATAGCAGTTATGGCAGATATGACAGTTATAGCAAGAATGTAATAGACACAACAATTTTAAGTGGTTCAAAGCACTGAAAGCTCCTATTCCACTCTTCTATTCCTCGAGTAGGAAATCCACTAAAGATGTCTTTTACACTTTCTGAATCCCACAGATTCCTTCTAGACCAGCAGTCTAGGAACTTCTTAGTTCACTCTTGAACTCTTCAAGTCCAACAGACTTGGTTCTTCACAGTTCACTTAGAACTCTTCAAGTCCTTCTGACTTGGAACTCTTACTTCAGTTGATTAGTCATTGTTGAGTTCTTGGTTGTTGCTACTCAGTTGCTGTTAAGAACTTGTTCAAAAGAACTGAGTAGCTGAGCAAGCTTTCTCTTTTTCTCAGATCGTAGAGTTGAGCGTTGAGTGTTCTTGTGCATTTTGTACAATGCTTGCTTAGATATCTCATCTGCATATGTTTTGCATATATGTGATCCTTGAAATCTATCCGTTGAAGCCATTTGTTGAAGCATTAAATGCGTTTGACATTTCTGATCTTTGATGGAGACTTTTCTGCACATCTTCTGAATTGCGTCTTGGCCCACTGACACAACAGACTGCTTTCTCACCTAAAGCCTGAAAGGGTATTTTCCTCTGTCCTATGGTCCTTTCCTTAGCTTCTTGAATACGTTTCTTTTGTTATATACTAAGGATATCTTTTTTGCCGTTGGGACTGGTGAGGACCTCAACGTTTAACACCCATTCCACATTTGTTGGAATTTGTCTCCAAACAAAAGGTAGGGCTCGATGCTTCTGACACAAGGCAGATGATACTCTACGATCCATATCGTGGTGTCTTGTCACCTTGGTGCTTGGTTTGATGCTATCAAATAAGTGCACTACGATTTCTCTTAAAGACTTTCACACTACGATCTTCACTTGCTTGTTATTGCAAGCTCTACGTTTCCAAGAGCACACTACGATCTCTGAGTTGGATCGGCAAACGTTGAGACCACTCTACAATTTTCGAAAAGGTTCTTCAAGGCAAGCACACTACGATCCTCGAAGCTCTACGTTTCTGCCTTTTCTTCTGTAGTTTTGGTTAGCTTGATACACTACGATTTGTTGAAGCATATCTACTACACTTCAAGATGTAGATCAACCTAACAAATTTGATCTATCATTAAGTACTTGTACATATATTTCTCTAAGGACTTTAAATATAATCATGAGCATTTACATTTAAACATCAAATCAAAATATGCACTCTCCTGGCAGTTCATAATGTTTTTCACGTTTCGGTGTTACGATCGTATAAACCTGATTCCAAGCACGTGATCGAGTACGAACCATTGCAATTCGATAAAGATTTATCTTATGAAGAGATTCCTATTCAGATAGTCGACAGGAAAGAACAAGTGCTTAGAAATAAGGTGATACCTTTTGTGAAGGTGATATGGAGAAACCACAATGTCGAAGTGGCAACGTGGGAACTCGAAGCTGAAATGATGAAAAATTATCCTGAGTTATTTGTTTAATCTGTGTCTTCGATTCTGGGGACAAAATCCTTGTAAGAAGGGAAGAATATGATGATTTGATTGTTTGAATTGTGATTCTGAGGACAGAATCCTTGTAAGGAGGGAATGATGTAACATTCTAGAATTTTAAATTGTAATGTTTAAATATTTATCGAATCATATAAATATTTAATGGATGTGTTTATCGTTAAATATTTGTTTAATTGATTTGATTTTATTTGGTTAATTATTTGTTATATGAATAATTAATGAGTTAAGAAAATTATTATATTGATATTTCAATTTGATGGTTAATTATTTGTATTGTGTTATTTGATTAAATGATTTATTTAATAAATTGTTATTTGAATTAATTAATTAAGTATGAAAACTTAATTAAATATAGTGTGACAAATAACTATATTATAAGGAGTATTAAAATAAATTAAAGTAGTTTTAATTGAGTTTACCCAAACAAGGCTCAAGTATATTAAGTCTTTAATTTTAACAGAAAGTCTAGGGGGACCGGGATTTTTCGACCGGGGTAGTGATCGGCCGGAATTATTTTAATTTTTTTTAGACTACAAAATAATTAATGTGATTTATTGGAACTGAAATTTTTATAAAATGCAGTGATTTAGGTGTCTTTTGAATACACCTGACAAATGAGGTTATACGGTTTATAAACCCTATTTTTTACGATGTATCCAAAGGACACCTAAATCAACTTATTTTGTAAAAATTTTAGTTCTAATAAATCACATTAATTATTTTGTAGTCAAAAAAAAAAAAAAAAAAAAAAAAAAATCCTACGGTATCACTACCCCTTGCTTAAAAAACCCTTTCCCCTAAGTACTCTAATTTTAAAGAGTTTTGCCAAACGGAGCCTTATGGCTTTTGGATTTTTAAAATTTGAATTTATAATAAAATAAATTAAAATAATAAATATAGTATATTTATAATTTATACGCTTGTTTTTGTAACTGACATTTTATTAAATTTGGCGTATTAAGGTTATCAGTTTTATTTTGGTTTTACGCATAAGGTTTATTAGTTGGGTTTTGGCCATTTGCTAAGAACACTGTTAATTTTAGAGAGAATTGAGAGAGAACTTAAGCAATTTCCAGCGATTTTAGCAAGGATTACAAGTTAAGTGAAGGTATTTTATCTAAACCTTGGTTATATATATATATATATATATATATATATATATATATATATATATAAGTTTTACGGCATGAAGTTTCATACTCTGTGAATTTCATTTGTTTAGAATTGTTGCAATATAATTCAATTATGATGATTACATGTGTTTATGATGATTAGAGATTATGTTTAAACAAGGAAATTGCATGTTAATTTGGGATAATGGTAGAAAAAATATGACAGTGTATGTTCGTATGAATATTTTCTTATGTGGCTTGTGTAAGTATCAATTTTGATGGTCAATTCATATGTTAAACTGCAAATTGAAGTTTGTTTATGCTAGTCTATTAAGAAACGAAGATAATGTAATTTGAATGAAGCAATTTGGACAAGAATCGTGTTTACAATGTTGATTTTGTCTAAGGAACTCAAAAATGGTGTTTATGTATGAAAATATAAAATTTGAGAAATTAAAATAGTTTTAGTTGTTGTTAAATTGTTCTAATTGGTGGAATATGTTAACAAACATGTTTATGATAGTTTTATATTTATTTTACGTGTTAATATTACTGTTTAGTGGGTGAAATTCGTGTTTGTTGGGCTAAAGTCAACTACTGTTCATAGCCAGACTACTGCTTCTTTATACGTCGTACCGGTAGCAATTTACCTCTTGGTGCCAAGGCTAAAAAGCTAGCAGCAATGCGCCATTACACCTCGATCTCGAGACAGAGCCTTCTGCTGCTGCTGCAGATTTTGGGGAAGCCTTACCACTTGGTTTAAGGTTATGTTAATGTGTCAAACATGTAGTAAGAAGGTTAAAACAGAACCATGATATGTAATTGATAAATTCAAAGTTTCGAATTATTAGTAAATGATGAACGTGGTATATTAGAACTTAGTTAGCATGATGATTAGTAAACAAGTATTGTGAAGGTTAACACTTGTAATTTCTGATATTTGTATAGTAGCTTAAGACTTGTGTTAAAATAATAAGTCTAACTAGAAATGCGTGTTATGTTGGAATGTGAATGTTAGTATATCTAATAGATGGTGATTCTAAACCTATATGTAGGTGAACGTGAGTTTAATATTATAGCTTACGCTCGAGGCAAGTTCTTTAACTCTACTTTTAAAATAATTGTGCAAGCTTCTAAATCTCATCTATTTACATTGAGTATGTTTTAATCTTAAGTTATTGGAATTCTAATCATTGATGGCTTACTCTAACTTGTTTATAGTTAAACAAGTTTCTCTAGTCCATTCTTTTATAATAAATGTTTCTTGAACTTTAATTCCTTGTGTTGAATTGTTCAATCACTTTGTAAAATTTATTACCATGTGGAGTAAGCATTGTTTCCAGCTTGCTATCAATTAGTGCATGTTCGGTAACTAAATTTCTAATTTGGCAAGATCACAGACCTAGCTTATTATTTTTCAAGCCAAGGTTTATCATTTTCTTCATTTTGATCAATACTTATACTCTCTAGTTATTTTCAAGCATGAGTATAGAATATAGTTACTTCACTTATGATTCTCAAATGTTCCATGTTATGTTGTTATTAAACAACTGTTGTGTTATCAAGAATCGTTGATTCAACTAGTTCCCTAGTTGATGATCGTTAAACTTCAAATTACCCTTGAAAGCTTATCCAAACCAAACTTTCTTTGGTGTAGACTTTTACTCTAAATACTGAGATGAACAACCCTATTATTAGGGGTTTACGCTTAGCGTTGAAATGTTTGTACACAATACATTGTACGAAGGGCTGATCCCCCTAAGTACGTGGAGTCCTTATAGTCTATTGACTGTTAAAGTTAAAGTTGAAAGATTACTTATAAATGTGGACATAGTTCGTGGTCATTAGACCCTCAGTAGTATATTTCAGAATGTTAATAGAACATATCATTCAGTTCTATTGAGCCTATTATTTGGCAAATGTTGTAAAGTTTATCCATTCTTATTTCAAGTGAGCTTTGTTTGCTCACTCTTGCTTATATAACTATTACAGCTAAGGATGAGAAGGTAGATGTACCTAGCACCAGCAAGGGAAAGGGGAAGATGAACAAGTATTGAAGACTTGTAATATGTTGACAATTATTAATCAGACTTTAATTTGATTGATGTAATGAAGTATTTATTTAATTTCTGCATTTGAATGATTGTACTTAAAGGTTAGAGAACCTGGGAGATTTTTATTAATGTAATCCCTTAAGGGAAGGTTTAATATGCAATTTTTATTATGATTGGGTAGTTAGATATGAATGTTTTGATTAAGTGAACACCAAATCTTGAGGTAATGAAGTACCGGGATTTGGGGTGTCACAGGAACAACATGGGGGTGAATACCTCAATTATTATACGTATGCTAATTATCATCAAGTTTGGGGGTATCACCCGAATTCGTCATGGAGCTATACTTATGAAGACCAATACTACGCTCCAAATCCATCATACACACAGGAATTTTCATGTCCACCTCCATTGCCACAAGATGAAAAACCAAATCCGAGGGATGTAATATTGAAGGGCATAGCAAACCTAGAGGAGATGAGGATTAGCCAAGAGCTATCAACCCAAAATTTTAATAATCGAATGGAACAACTCGTCACTACCTCAACCAATGGTCCTCAATATATGGCTTCCGAGACTCAGACAGATAATTCAAGGTTGGAAGAATTGTTGTCCAAGTTTGTAGCATCAAATGAGGAGATGAGGATTAATCAAGAGCGGTCAATTTAGAATCAAGAGATATCAATTCAAAATCTGCAGAACCAGATGGATCAAATGCTCAAAGCCTTGAACAACTATCCTCAAAACAATTGGTGTTATGACGAGGATTTCGAGATTGTTGAAGTGTCCGAACCAAATCTACAACTGGATGAGACACGAGATGTTGAAAAAGAGGAGATAAGTGGGGATGAACTAACTATGAGTACTATCGAGGATGACCCGATGTTATTAATGCCTCAAGTGCCTTCTCTGCCAAAGTTCAAGGATCCGATTAGATTTGCAAAACCTTGTCCGCTAGGTAGTCATGTCGTCGGCAATACTCCTTATGACGTAAAAGCGAGTACAACTTCGAAGCCATTGTGCGATGAGCTGGAGAAGATAGAAGAAGAGATTGTTGTGTCTGACAAGCTTCAATGCCAGAATCTATTCACTGACACAATGGAGAAAACACGTAGATGTTGGACATTCTTGAATAAGATCTTATTTACACAAAGCATGCTAGGTGACTTTAATTCGCTAGCCATCACAAATGGGAACCTACCAAAAACTATATTATTTCCGATGGATGGAGGGTTCCTCAATTATCGAAGAGGAATTGGATAGTGCTGACCAGACAAAGTCGGGCTTACGACGTTAAAACTAGCGCTACTTGGGAGGCAACCCAATCTCTAAACCTTTTCTTCCTTATTTATTCTTTATATTTTAGTTTATAGTCTAGCTCAAATATTTAGTTTTCAAAGAATAATGACTCCATAATGGTATGCTTTCATGAGTAAAAGGCAAAAAAGAAAGTCACCAAGCTATTGGCCCCATAAATACGGCCGTGACACCTAACATCTGAGACCTTTGCATGGGCGCGATACTTACTCGAAACTCATCACCCCATAGTGCGAGGGAGCGCCATCTCGAGGCATCACATCTGGCAAGCTGGTAGCCATTAAATCCGAGCGTTAAAAGTGTTTTAATTTCAATGATAGTCAAGTCCAACTCAAGTGTGGTTCTCGATTTATTTCAATGTGTCTGGCCTATTCTTCAGACTTAGCAGACAAAGAGGAAAATGCTGTATTTTCAGGGAAGTCCTCTCTTTTAATTTTTCCTATCTTAGCCATTGAGGACAATGTATGTTTTAAGTTTGGGGGGCATTTTAGTGTCGTATTGCATATAGTTAGTTATTTACAGTGTAGTTCATATAGTTACATTTAGTTTTTGCATTCAGTTTCTTAAAATAAAAAAATTTAAAATTTAAAAAAATGAGTAGTTAGTTTATTATGTTTATATAGCATATAGTACATCTTGCATGAGTCCAGCTATTTGATATTTATAGTTTGTTTTGGCCAATGATGAGATTGGAATTGGGTAGACAAGTATAATTTTGACTATTAGAGCTTTGATGTGATTTCTTGTTATGAATTGAGTCTTTTTTTGTTTGAAACTGGTATAATAAGGATATCACAGTAAAAACAACTTGTTAAATGATTGAGTTTAAATTGATACATAATCGGACTCTAAAGGATAATGCTAGTTTGAATGAAAGAATGACAAGAATAAGTAGTGATGGCTAAAGTTAGACAAGAACCTAAGTTTGGGAGAATATTTGGGGTATATAAGCTATAAAAAAAAGAAAAAAAAAAGAAAAAATAAAGAAAGTCTGAATAAACACCGTGGCGTGCTTGTCTAATTTTGTGGCCTTTGTTACTTGAGTAAGTAAGCCTGAGGGGACTGTCTTTACACCTAGCGCCCTAAAGTCTTAATGGTCTAAGAGTCGTTGGTCGAAAGCTCATTAAGGTAGCATTAAAAAACCTAAGGAAATAAGACATTGCATAGGTGTATGTAAAAAAATGAATAAAATGGGCAAATAAGAGCAAAAAGCCCCCGTAGATGAAAAATGAAGCATAAGTATCCCTTGTTGATCCTCGATATTGGTAAATGTTTAATTTTAGTTGGATATAGCTTATTTTTGGATTTCTTGAGTTTACACTGTATGATGCCTTCGAAGAGACTTAGTATGTGTTAAATTTGATTTTATATCAGTTAACATTGTTGTGGAGCACACACGCACTATATTATTGATAACAGTCTAAGATTTGATGATTGATTGGGAAGTTAATGATTTTTTTTGATATGATGTATTATCATGTTTACTTGATTTCTCTAAGGCCGGTTGAATAGACTTTTTTATGTCATTCTGCTGGATTCATATGCATGTAGATTAGTTGCATTGCATATTATTATTGTTTTGTATTTTTGCTTGAGGACAGGCAACTGTTTAAGTTCAGGGGTATTTGATAAGTAGGTTTTATACCTACTTATCCGGTATCTATTACTTGAATTAGTTGCTTAAACCTATGTTTATAGTTACTTTGCATGCATCGTGTTTTTATAAATATTATGTTATTTTGTAGGTTACGACACAACATTGGCATGAGGAAGCAAGGAAATGCAATTCAAACATCTTTGGACTAAAATATTCAAGAAAGTGCAAGAAGGGAAGATTGCAGGGCTTCTTACACCAAGTGGGATGCATGTTCTTGGCTTTGAACTTAGATTTTATTGTAGATCTACTTTTTATCTTTCTGGAACATCTTGAATCATCCCAATCGGAGTTCGGATGCGAGAGTTATGGCCTTTTTATCAACAAAGATCAAAGTTAAGAGTTGTCATATTTGCCATTTACATAACATCTACTTCGAGTCCGATTTCGGCCATGATCCGGATGGAATCTGTCAATCCTCAAAGAATGAAAGTTATAGATCTTGTCGATATCTTCGATTGGATTGGTGGCAGGCCCCGTAACTCCTAGCGGATCAAAGGTTATACCTATTTTACCAAAGGGCGTCGCAGCAGAAAACAGAGTAGCGCGGACCGCGCTAGGAACAGCGGGGGACGCGCCAGGCCACCAGAATTTCTACCACTCTAGTGCGGAGCGCGCCCAAAACGATGGACTGTTAAGAGTCGCCAATTGGTTTTTTAAATGGTTGTACCAACACAACCGAGAAAAGGTTTGCACATTGACCCAGTGATGTGACACTGTTAAACGGGTCGGTGAAACCGAGATTCATTAGGGTCCGGGGACTTGATTATGCGGAGGGAAGGTGTTAGGCACCCCCCGACATCCGTGTTACCACGGTGATCACCACTTTTTAAGAAATTGTTATCTAAATGTGTGTGTGTGTGGGTCAATGTGATGTTTATTTGGAAGTAATGCGAGGCCTCGTTCGCACCTATATACTCAGGGTTTGAATTTATGTAAAAATTCAATTTTTACAAGATATGGTAGTGATGTTTTATAAAAGAGGTTTTTCAAACCCTTATGCTCAATAGTAATTGAGACCTTTTACACTCCCATTATATTAAGTGTTCGGCTTGATTGCTTTTATTTTTGAGATGTGAAGCATCTATAAGTAAAATAATGTACAAAATAATGCCGACTTCCTCGTGGGTATGAAAACCATCTGAGGAAATTCAGACACCGTAGATAAATTTACAAGCTGCTTACAGCTGAAAAAAAGGTCCATCACAGGAACCGAATCTAGATCCAATAGATTGAATCTGTGATCACATGATTCCTAGGCTCACATGAAGCTGCAATTTGTATAAAAGCAGTAATCAGGTATATATATATAAACGCAGTAAATATATATATAAAGACATGATCACCAACCACGAAGCACCTCCATAGGGGATCAGATATGTAAATAAAGTTGTAAAAGCTATCAACCACCACGGAGGAAACTCCAGGCGGGACAAAACATAAATAAAGCTGTAAAAGCTATCAACCACCACGGAGGAAACTCCGGGTGGGACAAAACGTAAACAAAGTTGTAAAAGCGATCAAGCGCCACTTAAATAAACTCTAAATAGGACAATATATATATATATATATATATATATATATATATATATATATATATATATATATATATATATATATATGAACTATGTGAACTCATTCGATGAGCCTAGATTATGAGCACGATTTTATATCCCGGTGCGTTTATTATATATATATATATATATATATATATATATATATATATATATATATATTAAAGCATTAAACACTCAGGATGTAAAAATCCATGCTCATCGAACAAAGTCCGACAACAGATTGATATATATAATAAGTATATATATATATATATATATATATATATAAACATATATATATATATATAAGTATATATATATATATAAAGCAAATAAATGCTCCAATCAAGAGTCTATGCTCAATAGGGGCATAACTCGATAATGTTAGTCCATATATATAAATATGTATAAACAAACTAAAATAAAACCACGGACCGAAGTCCGGGAAAATAGATGCAACACGACTCTCAACGTGAAGAAGGGTGTGGGCAAAGATGAGGAGAAAGGCTTTAAAGTGTGTGAGAAGGCTTACTACGGTGGGGGCAAGAAGAAGACTTCTATATCTTTAAAGTGGATGAAACTTCGGCTCCATTCAGAAAGAGTAGCTATATGTGAGCTCACAAGTGTTTAAAATGAGAAAGCACTCAGTATATTGCAAGTACAGAGCAAATTTGACAGGGCTTCCTCGCCTTTTCTCTTCTTAAAATGGCCACCCCAAGCCCTCTATTTATAGAGGGGGAGCCACAGTGTACTGCTGGCCACCCGCAGTGTACTGAGGTTGCCGGGTTGCCCCGGCTTTGTGGTCGTCGTCGTCTCGCTCAGATCCGTGCACGTAGGCACTATAATGTCCGCTCGAACTTTAAGAATTGCAATCCGGGCATCCGACTGAGGTATGTAGGACCTATTTTGGACCGCCATTGTCGAGAGTTGTACAATGGCATGGGATTAGAGGTTGTACGAAGTCATGAAGATGGGATGGTGCCCTCCGGTCTTCAAGCTTCAAATTCTATCTATTACCCTGCACAATAGTCACCCGGGATTGGTTTTCCTTGATTCTTGTGGGACATTATTGTGTAGAAATGTATGTGTGAGATGTTGAGACGGCGTGATGTGGCTTCAAAGTGGCGAGATGATTACTTTGCCACTTACCGGAGTTATCGCCGGTTTGGGCTGATAAAGCAGACGTTGCTCAGGGTTATCGCTGAGATTGGACTGCTGCAAATGTTGAAGGTCCTTAGTGTCATCTCTGAGGTGCGCCTGTATTCCCGGTGTTATCTCCGGGCTTTGTACTGAGTGCCTCAGTGTGAGTGCCGAGGTTGAAGCTGATCGCATGCTTTTGAAACAAATATTTCCGGGGTTATCGCCGGAACTACATTTCTTGGGGTTATCACCAAGGTTGGTAGCTGCTACTCCCAGTGTTGGGACTGAGACTGGATACCTCGGGGTTATCTCTGAGATTAATCAATCTTCTCCGGTGAAATTTCCAGTATTTGAACTGCATGCCTCGGAGTTATCTTCGAGGTTGGAATTGTTACTCCCGATGTGTGTTCCGGGGTTGAGATTGAACTTTCGGTGGTATCCGGACTTGACGTGAACTGTCCTCCGGGGTTACCTCTGAAAGTCGAATCGCCTCCTCCGCAATGTCGATGGCAAAAAGCGAGAAAATTTTGAGTGTCTACATCTACATGATGCTGTTTTATAATATGTGATAAATGTAAGACCCCGAATTTTATGAAATAAAAGTATTCAATTTTTCTATTCAGTAAATGGTTAAATTGATAAAAGGTTAAAGTTAAGGGTGATATATGAAAATTTTCAAAATACGCAAGTGGTTATAAATGAAGGAGTTAATGTTGAGGTGTTTTATCAGTATTTTGTCGGATTGGAGGTATTAAAAGATCAAATCGGTGTTATTACAGCTTTATTGTGTGTGTTATAATATTTAATCCGACCGTTGGATCGTTGTAATTTTTGGATATGTTATACATATATAAGTTGAGTATATGTCCATAAATTTTGAACCGTTAAAAATGAGCGTATAATTTGTTATGAATTTTAAGAGGTGATGATTCCAGAAATTAGGTTATAAATGATTTTGGTGGAAAATTCTAGAATTGGTGGGCCCCACTTTTGGTTGGTGAGAAATGTGCTCAATTGAATTTTCAAATGTGGTGGGTGGGAATAGTAGCAGGTAAAGCCATCAGGTTGCATGTTAAGTCTGCTTCGGCGTGCTAACATTTTCCTATAAATAGAGGGCTAAGTTAGAATTGAAAATCACACCAGAATTCATAAGTTTTCTCTCTTTTTCTCTCTACATTATCGAGTGTATTTTGTGAGTATTTAGATACTTGGTGAGTTGCTATTCATCAGTGCAAGTTTCCTTCAGTGTCATATCCGATATCCAGTCAGAAGTGCTGCTCTTTTGAGGTAAGGGATAGTAAGGGAAAGTAAGGGATGTTGTTTTCTTCTTAAATGATATTATTTTCTTCAATATCATTATACCAAAATATTGGTATGGATTTTATTGTGGAAGTTCTACCTTTTTGAGTCGGGGTTACTATTCACCTATACGGCACTATTCATGTATATGGCACTATTCATGTATATGGCACTATTTACGTATATGACATTATTTACGTATACGGTACTATGTACGAATACAGAGTACTATTCACGAGTTACTATTCATGAGTTACTATTCACGAGTTACTATTTATGAGTTACTATTCACGAGTTATTATTCACGGGTACTATTCACGACAAAAATTGGTTTCTTTTTCTGACCAAATTATCGTTGATTTATGATTGTTGCTCTTGAAATTAAATGCAGTTGTTGATCATATTGTTTTTATTATCATATATAACATTTTTATAACCCTAGTGATGGAATTTTTCTTTGACTTAAGTGTAAAGATGGGTAAATTATTGGTATGATTGTGACTATGGGTTCTCTTTGGCCAGTAGTGCAAAGTTGAATTGTTGACCGGTATGATTATGACCATTGAATTTACAATTGAATATTTTTAGCTTAAGTGCAAAGGTGAAATGATCAACATGGTTATAATTATTGTTTATATTAATTCTGAAATAATTATATATTTCTTTGAGATATTAATATATTTGGCCTGTAGTGAAAATATGAACTGTTGATGAATATATTTGGCATGTAGTGCAAATATGAACTGTTAATGAATATCTTTGGCCCGTAGTGCAAAGATAAATTGTTGATGAATATCTTTGGCCCGTAGTGCAAAGATGACCTGTTATTGAATATCTTTGGCCAGTAGTGCAAAGATGAACTGTTGATGAATATCTTTGGCCCGTAGTGCAAAGATGAATTTATTAGTATGATTATGAATAGGAACTGTGATTTGGTATAACCATGATCTTTGATGTTTCAGGTAAAGTCATGTGATGAAAATTATCTTCGTCCTAGATGCGAAGAGGAATTTAGAATTTCAATTATGATTATGAGTTATTCATATAATTGTGAAAAGGAACTGTTGATTAATGTTACAGGGATAAAACATTGTTGATGGACTTTTAATGTGGAGAAGATAATAGACTTTATGGTCTATTTGACTCTTCTAATGGATTGCTCGTTCCGCCACAACTATGGTTGAAAACAGACTTTACTGATGTAGGCTATTGATAATTTAATTATTTTTAGTCATGATATTCCTTACTGAGCTAGTTGTGCTCACCCTTTTGCTTCACAATTCCTTTCAGGTAATAAAAGTGTAGCTGGGTTTGAGCGGGGATAACAGGGAATAGAAAACGATTGGTCTATAGTCATGCTGAGGTTCTCCCTAAATAGTATGAAAATAATTTTATTGAGACTTTAGATAAGTGTGTCGTATTATATGCGTCAATTGATATTTAATTTTGGTGAACCGAATAGGGTGAGGTGAACTCAACTTTGGAAGGGTGTTGCCACTATCATACAAGATGTCTAATGACATACAAACTCGTGTTATCATAAGACAGGGTTGTGCACATCCACTTGCGGAGTATATCTACGAGCACTACCTATATAATCTTGGTGTTTGTTTGGAGTATAATTCTCAATTAGAGACTGTAACGATCGAGAAATACGAATCTTATTGTAAAATGATTTTATTAAGTTAAATAATAATAAAATCATATTCTATGTGTTATCAAGATGGTTGTCATTGTATAACCTATTGATGTTAGAATATCATAGTATTTGGGCTACGTGGATGAATTAAAGTGTTTGAATTTCCAAGACGAAAATAAAAGTTTTTCGAGAAATTTTCCGAAAAACACTATTCATCGGTATTTGCTTGGGATATAATTTTGAGATTCCGAGAAATACGTAATGATGGAATAACAAGGTAAGATGGATTATGTAATAAAAATCTAGTTATGGAAAAAGTAATAATTCGCTTGTGGACTTAAATTATAAACGTTAAGTAAAACAAAGTGTTAAAGAATAAGTACTAATTGTATGATACTTGGTATTGTACGAAGTAATGAAAACGAGTATAATATGAAGTATTATACGAGTTTGTATGAAGGATGAAATATCGTATATAAATTCTATATGAATTATAATACGAAAATAATACATGAACTATATATATGTGTATTAAGAAATGTTAATGGACTTAGATGATTGGTTAAACAATTATATTCAAGTCCAAGTGAATTAAAGAGAGAAGCCCAACTATAAATTAATGAACCAACTAGTGTTTGTTAATATAAGGCCCAAGGATTTATTAATCCAATCACAAGCTAGAATCCATGGATTGTATAACCCATGGGGCAAACCATATTGATGTGGTTAATATGTGGTGACTAAGTGATGTGGTGATCAAGTAAGTGTGATGATCAAGTAGGAGTATTGACCAAGACTTTGAATTAATGGACAAGTAAGAGATAAGAGAGTGGCTAACAAGTAATGAATAGTAAGGAGGTGGTTTAAGGAGGTGGGATGTTTTAAAGACCAAACTACCCTAACCTTGGAAAGTCTATAAATAGAAGAGCTTTGCTAGTCATTTGTTGGTTGATCAAATAATCCAACACTTCTAAAGTGCTTAAGTGTTAGAGAGAATAAGTTACACATAAGTCATTCCATAAGTAAGAAGAAGAAGCAAGCTACTTACCAAGACTACAAAAGAGTAAGACTTCTTCTCAATTATCTTCTATCTCTACCATGATAGGATGATAAGAAAAGTTGGATTAAGAAACATGAATGAGTAAGTAATGAACTTAAGCCAATTAAGTTGGTAATAATTCATTTAAGCTAGCATAAGTTATAAACTTATGTGAAAATAATATGAACTTGTAAGAAGTTTATTAAGAGAAATGATATGAATGTAAAAGAATTTATATGATCATATGTGTCATGTATACCTAAGTAAAGTTATATGTGAAGAGTATGTAAAGTATGATGATTAAGAAACCTGAATTGTCATAAGTCATGAATAATCAAATCTTAAGTAGTTTATAATTTGACAAGTTATAAGCTCATGAAGAATAAGTCAAAATCCAACAATGAATATAAGTTGTTGTATTAAGTATGTTAAAATGTTCACATGACGAATGTAAGTCATTTGTAATGTTGAACAAATCATAAGAATGAAGAATTGCCGGAATTTGCACGATTGGACGATAAACGTCGAATACGTAAAATTCTTGGAATGGAAGTCAAAATTTGTGTTGGATCATGAAACCATTGTTTTCCAATAGAAACAAGTCATAATTGGCATTTAAGAGTTGCGGACTCGAAAATGACCGGATTCTGACTTACAACGAAGAAACGAGCGTTAAACGTTCACGAACGTTTATCGTTTACGTTAAAAATGAACCAATAGGTAAATTTTTATTAAACGAAGTCAAATAGATAAAATTCTTGAATGATCATGTAGAGTATGTAAATTGTGAACCGTAGGCTTTTGAAAGAGCCAATTCGGACTCATAACGAAGAAGTTATGCGTCTGGGAAGTTCACAAAATTTCAAAACTGAAATTGATATATGGTGCAAAGAGTGGCGCTGCAGCGCGGGATAGTAACCGAGCATACTGCAAGAGTTCGCCGCATCGCGAACCTTAGTTCAATAAGTGGCGCCGCAGCGCCATGAACAGTGACAAAATCCTCTAGAGTGTGGCGCCGCAGCACGGCCCATTAAGTAAGGACTCACGCCACAGCGCCAAGTCCGGGACAGTTATACATTAAGCTCGTCTTGCATGTTGTGAGATGTAGAGTAAAGTAAAAATTGGCAGCATGACCTTCGATCTTAGAGCGAAGATAGTAATGAAATTTTCTAAGTATAAAGAAAAGAAATGGAAGTAAACATAACTTAAGGAAGGTAATGTAACATTGTTTAAACTTTGTTAAACCTTAAGGAATGTAATGTAAAGGTTGAGATAACCTAGTCAAATATAATGCAAGCATAATGACAAACCGAAACGAATAGTAAATGAATCTAATACACAATTAGATTGAAATGAAGGGTATGATATAGTCATATACATACTGGATTATATGTGACCTAATCTAAGGCATTATGTGATCATGTATTTTAGAGACTTGAACAACTTGATAATAAAGTTAAAATACCATAGTAGACGCTAAAGGCAAGTATTCTAACTCTTGTCTCAGTTCAATCTGAACAAGTTTTTGAGGTTCATGTATTCTTTCACATGAATTGAGGTATGTTGAAGTTGAAGCCAATTCCTTTGGCTAGACTTGATGAATTGATAATCTATTCATGTAATATCAAATGTCGCTATCTTTTGTCAACTACTTGATATGGTTTTCAAAAGAAGACTGAAATGTTAAACAAATATTTTGTCGGTAAAACGACAGGCACGTGAGGTTGCCAAATGCTTAAACGTGCATACGTTTAATGGATGTAGTGTTGATCAACATAGAGTACAATAGGCTGATCACCTAGAAGTGCTCGTAAGTGATATCGGGCTTACAGACTTGCTTCCGGGTTGTCCTTTTCCAATAAAGAATGAATACTCGAGGTCTCTGACCGGGGTGAATGTTTTACTAAATACTGTTGTTATTGTAAAATATTTTGAAAGAAAAGATGAAGTGCTATTTTGAATTATCAATAGTACTTCATAACTATTGTTCAGTTATCGAAGATATATGATTTGTATGTGTCAAGAATGTTGTTATTAAATTGTTATACTTGCTGAGCTAGTTATGCTCACTCTTGCTTGAACCATATGAATGCATCTAAGACTGAACGTCCCGAAGGATCGAAAAAGGATAAGGGAAAAGCTAAGGCAGATTACTAAGTTGTCTTGTAATAGTATAGGTCTATTATTGTAATTTAACTGATATTATGACAAAGAACCTTTGTAACGGGTTTAGAACTTGGGAAATGTAAATATTACTTTAAATATATAGAAGTTATATTCGTTCTTTGAGACTTTTCAAATTGAATGAATGTATGAATGTTATGCAAGATATAGCACCATCTCATTGGGTTAGAAGATACCCGATTTGGGGGCGCTACAAGTTGGTATCAAAGCCTAGGTTATAAAACTTAAGGGGAAGTAGAACCTTAAGTCATAACCTTACGAAAGAATAAAAAGTAAAAGATGGAAAGTAACCTTATAAAAATGCATTATATTATGTTATGTATTTTTATTATTTTACTGACGTGTACTAATCAAACTATATTGTTTTATTGTAGATGTCAGGAGAAAATGATATGTATTGAGATATACATGTAGTAAACGAGGATTCAGTTAATCGAGTAGAAATACTACCAAATCCCGTAGCCGTAGAACCAGAGTTAGTGACCATCGAGTCAGGAGACTTAGACGACTTATACTACATGTCTATATTCGATGGCATGCTAGAGGAGGAGGTAGACGTGATGTCCTTTGACCAGGTTCCACCTACAGAGATCCAGGTTCCACCTACAGAGGAAATGTCTACGGGGGAATCAATGAAGGCACTGTTTATGTCGGTATTAGATAGGAATGTCCATTACTGCCAAGAGGTTAAGGAGTTGAAGGAGGAACTCTGAGCTGTCTGTGAGGACAAGACTAGTATTGAAGGAATGTGGGAAGATGAGCACGATGATAGAGTCCTAGCTATGGACAAAGTCTGAGATTTGAGAGGTGAAGTTTTGAGCTCAAGCAGGAGCTAAAGACTAAGAAGCGGAAGTTGGAGAGGATGTCCTATATTCATAGGAGTTCTCATGTAGATTTCCAGCAGCAGGTAGTTGGATATCAGGTAGAAGCAGGACAGACCCGTCATACCATCAGTAGAGATGTTATTGCTGGATTGCGGCCGCCAGGATTTCGAGAATGCCTTACTACGGATGTAATCTAGCAATAGCTAGAGTAGAATAAATATGTAAATATTATGTATCTAGTAGTGACGTAAAACCCTCTTTTATATAACAAAGGGTAGTCTTTTGTAAATCCCAATTTTGGAAAGTAATTGCGGATGGAAATGTAATCACTAAAATTTGAGTAATATAAACAATGTAGTGTTATACTACAAGTTATGAATCAATATAAATCTTTTTATGAAATATGTTGAGTAAGGAGTATGAGTTGTTGTTTTATTACAAATAATAACAAACCAACAAGAATAAAGTAATAATGATGTGTTGTTTTCTTAACAGCAAAATGCCGCCAAGAAGGAGACAATGAAATCAGGGCGCTAATGTTAACCAACCGGAGGGTGGTCCGGTTAATCCAATGTAGGAGTTCGTTAATCTTTTAACGGCTGCATTTAATAGAACAGGGGCTAATGTACCCGTAATTCACGGGTAATCTGAGCTACTACTTTTAAGGATTTCAAAAGTGTAGGTCATGGGAGTTCAAGGAACTACGGACCCTATAGAAGCCCAGACATGGGTAAAAGAAATCGAGAAAGCATTTGTAATAGCAAATGTTGAGTAGGGTCAAAAGGTTGCCTTTGCAACCTATTTGATGAAGGGAGAGGCCAACTTCTGATGGGAGGCAAACCAGGCTAGGGCCGATATAGGGAACCTAACGTGGGAGAGGTTCAATGAGATTTTCTTCAAGAACTATTTTTCCACGAGTATGCAAGGGAGGATGGAGATAAGGTTTCTAGAATTGAGATAAGGGGATATGATAGTTCCCCAGTATGCTGCCAAGTTTAATGAACTGGCACGATTCGCTCCACATCAAGTGGACACTGAAGTGAGAAAGGCTAGAAGGTTCGAGCAGGGCTTGAAACCCTGGTTCTATAGTCGAATCTTTGTGTTCCAAAGTACTTCCTTTGGAACCATACTAGAAAAGGCAATAATTGCCGAAGGTGGGAATGAGGCTCTTAGCCAGTACCACAAAGATAGGAAGACCAAAGGCAGGGTTGATGGAGGAACCAAGACCGAGGGAGCTAGTGGAAGTGGCGACGGTTAGAAGAGGAAGGGCTTTAACTCTGGGAATACTGGAGTGAAACAAGGGGACTCCAAGAGGAGGATGGAGGCCTGTAAAACCTGTGGGAAGACTCACTTAGGAGTCTGTCTCAAAGGTAAAGCGGTGTGTTATAATTGTGGACAGGAAGGGCACATTTCACCTAAATGTCCCAATCCGAAGAAGAATCATGGATGCTTTGTATGTGGATCAATTGAGCACATAGCAAAGAACTGCCCGAAGAAGGGGATATAAGGAAATAAGGGACCTAATAGCGGGAAGTTAGCTATTAGTGGTCCAACTTCATTAGGGAAATCAATGGCACCACTTTTAATATGACGGTCCAAGATGCGGTGGCATCGGGGGATGTAGTTGCAGTATTATTCAATCAACAATATAAATGCATACGTCTTTATTTGATTCGGGTGCTACTTGTTCGTTTATAGCATATGATTTTGCTAGACGACTAGAATTATTTCCCAAAAAATTGCCTATACCTTTGAACATTAAGGTAGCAAACGAAGAGATAATTCCTGTTGAAGATATTCATAGGAGTTGTTGCGTAGATGTACGTGGTTGTAAGTTATCGATAGATTTAATACCGATAAAGCTAGGAGAATTCGACGTAATTCTCAGAATGGATTGGTTGATTAACCATGGAGCAATTATAGATTTCCAAAGGAAAAGTGTGAGCATCAGGACGTTGAAGCAACCTCCTGTAGTATTTTACGGTAGTCAATTGCCGGGACGTTCGTGTTGCCTTACGATGACACAAACTAGAAAACTTTTAAGGAAGGGTTGTGTAGGTTATCTATGCCATGTTGTTGATACCTAGAGAGTGGGAGCAACCATGGAACAAATACCTATAGTAAACAAATTCATGGATGTATTTCCAAGTGAATTACCGGGTTTACCGCCGGATAAGGAGATCGAATTTGTGATAGACACTGTGCCAGGAATGGCACCGGTCTCAAGGGCACCGTACCGTATGGCGCCGGTGGAAATGAATGAACTAATGGTTCAGCTACAGGAACAATTGGACAAGAAGTACATTCAACCAAGTGTTTTTTCGTGGAGAGCACCGGTGTTGTTTGTCAAGAAGAAAGACGGATCATTAAGGCTTTGTATCGACTATCGGGAGTTGAACAAGTTAACGATAAAGAATAAATACCCATTGCCCAGGATCGATGATCTCTTTGATCAATTGAAAGGGGCAAAGTATTTTTCTAAGATAGATTTGCGGATGGGGTATCCTTAGTTGAAGGTTAGGAAGGAATATATACCAAAGACCGCATTCAGGACTCGTTATGGTCATTACGAGTTTTTGGTGATGTCATTTGGGTTGACGAATGCACCAGCTGCATTTATGGATATGATGAACAGAGTGTTCAAACTATATTTGGACAAGTTAAATGCATGGTGTTTATCGATGATATTCTAGTCTATTCTAAGGCGCCGGAAGATCATCTTGGACATAAGGTTAGTGTTGGAGACACTAAGGGAGGAGAAGTTATATCTGAAATTCACCAAATGTGAATTTTGTTTGGAAAAAGTCGATTTTTTAGGTCATGTCATTGACCAAGAGGGGATTCGATGGATCCAACAAAGGTGGAAGCGAATGAATTGGGAAAACCGAAAAGCGCCAACCGAGGGTCGGAGTTTCCTAGGGTTAGCGAGGTACTATCGAAGATTTATCCAAGATTTTTGAAGATAGCTACCTCGTTGACTAACTTAACAAGGAAGAGCGGTGAAATACGTATGGACAGATAAATATGAAAGCAGCCAAGAAGAAGCGAAGAAGAGACTAAGTGAAGCTCCTGTTTTGTCATTGCCAGATGACACGGGAAATTTTGTAGTGTATAGTGATGCTTCGCATAAAGGACTTGGTTGTGTGCTTATGCAGCATGGCAAAGTCATTGCGTATGAATCTCGACAGTTGAAGGATTATGAGAAAGTTTACCTTACTCATGATCTGGAACTGGCCGCGGTAGTGTTTGCTCTAAAGATATGGTGACATTATCTTTATTGGAAAAAATGTGAGATATATATGGACCATAAAAGTCTAAAGTATATCTTCACTCAGAAGGAGTTGAATATGAGACAGAGAAGATGGATGGAGTTGATAAAGGATTATGATTGTGAAATCCTGTATCACCTTGGAAAAACCAATGTAGTTGCCGATGCCTTAAGTAGGAAGGGTCGGGAAAAGTTGTCTATGTTAACGGCTCAAAATGAGTTAATAACAGAGATGACTAGGATGGAAATAGAAGTGAAGATGCCGAGTGATTCGGGGAAATTACTCTTTGCGACGGAGATGCATTCTACCATCGTAGAAAGAGTCAAGGAGGTAGAACTCAAGACGAATGAGTGTAACCAAATGAAGAAGCAGTTATCTGAGAAGGAAGAGGTTAAGTATAGCCTTGATAATGAGGGATTATTAAGATTTGAGGGAAGAATTTGGATTCTGAATGAGACAGAATTAAAGGAGTAAGTGTTACAAGAAGCTCATAGTTCGAGGTACTCGATACATCCTGGTAGCACTAAGATGTATCAAGACCTTCGACAGAGTTTTTGGTGGCCAAACATGAAGAGAGAAATAGCAGAGTATGTGAGTAGTTGCTTAACTTGTCAAAAGGTTAAGGCCGAACATCAACGACCCAGTGGTTTATTACAGTCATTGGAGATTCCAGAATGGAAATGGGAGCATATCACGATGGATTTCGTGGTAGGACTTCCGACGATGCAAAAAGGATACGATTCGATTTGGGTAATAGTGGACCGGTTGACGAAGTCGGCTCACTTTTTGCCAATTAGGGTCAAGTAAAACTTAGACCAGTTAGCTAAACTTTATGTCAAGGAAATCATTTCCAGACATGGAGTACCTGTATCGATTGTGTCAGATCGTGATCCACGATTCATATTGAACTTTTGGAGGAGTTTGCAAAAGTAGTTGGGAACACAGCTGAGGTTAAGCACAACTTATCATCCACAAACTGATGGGCAGAGCGAAAGGACAATTCAGACGTTAGAAGACATGTTGAGGTCTTGCGTCATGGATTTCAAGGGTAGTTGGGATGATCACCTACCACTAGTACAGTTTGCATATAACAACAGTTATCATGCAAGCATAGGCATGCCACCGTATAAAGCTTTGTATGGGAGAAAGTGCAGAACACCTTTATGTTGGGATGAGGTGGGAGAACATGGGATGCTAGGACCCGTGGTGCGGCAGACAGTGGATGTGGTAAAGATTAATTCGGATGCGTCTCGTCACATTTCGGATGCAGACAAAAAGAAGTATCACGGACTCACATAGACTAAGTCGAGAGTTTGAGATGGGCTCATATGTGTTTCTAAAGGTATCTCCACGGAAAGGAAAGATACGCTTTGGAAAGAAGGGAAAGTTAAGTCCAAGGTTTATAGGACCTTTTGAAGTATTAAAAGCGGGTAGGAGAGGTGGCGTATATGATAACATTACCTCCGGACCTAGAACGAATACATAACGTGTTTCACGATATCAGATTACATCCATATAAAAAGGGACTATAAGCATGTAATCGAGTATGAGCCGATTCATATCGAGGAAGACTTATCATATGAAGAGTCATGTCACGGATCATTGATAAAAGGAACAAGTTCTGAGGAACAAGGTAATACCATCAGTAAAAGTATTATGGAAGAACCACGACGCTGAAGAAGCAACGTGGGAACTAGAAGAAAAGATGAAGAAAAATTTTCCTCACCTATTTGATTAAAGTAAAATGAGATTCTGGGGACAGAATCTTTATAAGGGGGGAATAATGTAACGACCGAGAAATACGGATCTTATTGTAAAATGATTTTATTAAGTTAAATAATAATAAAATCATATTCTATGTGTTATCAAGATGGTTGTCATTGTATAACCTATTGATGTTAGAATATCTTAGTATTTGGGCTACGTGGATGAATTAAAGTGTTTGAATTTCCAAGACGAAAATAAAAGTTTTCCGAGAAATTTTCCAAAAAATACTATTCATCGGTATTTGCTTGGGATATAATTTTGAGATTCCGAGAAATACGCAATGATGGAATAACAAGGTAAGATGGATTATGTAATAAAAATCTAGTTATGGAAAAAGTAATAATTCACTTGTGGACTTAAATTATAAACGTTAAGTAAAGCGAAGTGTTAAAGAATAAATAATAATTGTATGATACTTGGTATTGTACGAAGTAATGAAAACGAGTATAATATGAAGTATTATACGAGTTTGTATGAAGGATAAAATATCGTATATAAATTCTGTAAGACCCCAACTTATTATAAATAAAATCGAATTTCCTCTAATTATTATTGTGAATAAAAAGGTATTAATTTGATATAATTCTCTTGTTATGGGTGAAATGTGCAAATTTTACAAAATATGCAAGTGGTTATAAAATAATCATTGTTGTCGGGGAATATTCATTTGGTCGTGGAATATTCTTGTTGTCGGGGAATATTAAATACGACCAGTATGATCATTTGTGGGCCCATAATGAGAATAACCGCTTCGGATGAAGAAAGCGACAAGTTTGAATTTTTATAAATAACGGCATAGTTATTCACAGTAATTAACCTTTGTTGGAATACCCGGTGGTTAAAATACGAATACTGGCGTGGATGCAGTATTGATGAATTATTGATCCTTACGTGAAGAAGCACTTTACTCGATAATTGTTATAGTAGTTCTTGCTTCAATATTTTATTTTATTGATTCAATAATTGTCGTTGATATTTTATATTATTGTTGTTTCAATAATTGTCATCACATTATTTTCCATTATCGGATCAATAATTCATATTATTTGAATAATATTATTAGATAACATTATTGACAATGTCTAGAAAGTTACATCGAGGAGAGGTTTGGTCACCTAATTGCTTGGCTTGATAAGGAGAAATTCTTATTGAAAAGCCCCATCTTTCCTGGGAATAGCCTGTTTGTCATAAATGTGATTCTGTAATATTATTTGTGAATAATTAATTATTGATTCATATGATAAGGAAATATTTATTTTATGTGGATATAAATGTTGGATATATTTATTATGGTTAAAAATGAAGGAGTTAATGTTGAGGTATTTTATCAGTATTTTTGTTGGAATAGAGGTATTAAAAATTAAACTAGTGTTTTTAAGATATATTGCATGAGTTATAATTTTTAATCCGACCGTTGGATCGTTGTAATTTTTGGATATGTTATACATATATAAGTTGAGTATATGTCCACAAATTTTGAACCGTTAAAATGAGCGTATGATTTGTTATGAATTTTAAGAGGTGGTTGGTTCGTAAATTATTGAAGTATCCGAATTTAGCATTTTGGTGGAAAATTCTAGAATTGAGTGGGCCCCACTTGTGGTTGGTGAAGAAATGTGCTGAATTTATTTCAAATGTGGTGGGTGGGAATAATGTACTTGAGTAAAGCCATCAAAGGTTGCGTCAAGTCTGCTAATATTTTCCTATAAATAGAGGCTAAGTTAGAATTGAAAATCACACGAAAACAAGTTTTCTCTTTTCTCTCTCTAGATTATTGAGTGTATTTTGTGAGTGTTTAGATACTTTGTGAGTTTCTATTCATCGATTGCAAGTTTCCTTCAACCTTATCTACGATATTCCGATCGAATCTTGATATTTTGAGGTAAGGGATGTTATTTTCTTCATATATGATATTATTTCTTCAATATCATTATCTTAGAAGTATTGATCTGAATTTTATCAAATTTGGAACTTTTTGTGTCGGGTTACTATTCACGTTATATGGCACTATTCACGTGTACTGCCTTTATTCACGAATACGGCACTATTCAAGAAAAATAAAATTTTTTCCTTTTTGTCCAAGATGTCTATTATGGTATTTATGAAGTATTATTGATCTTGGATAAACTGTTATACGAATCCCTACTATTTGTCCTTCCGTTTCCTTTGGATTCGTTTTCTTTAAAATATTTTCATCATCCTCACTCCTAAATGATGATATTACTAAATATCTTGACCAGTGAGTGCAAAGATAAATGATTAATCGATGAATATCTTTGGCCCGTAGTGCAAAGATGAGCAGTGTTGAGATGAACATGACCAACTGGTGATACAAATGAATATCTTTGGCCGATGGTGCAAAGATGAATATTTGATTAAAGATGTATATTAATTATTGTTACAGGGATAAAATATTGATGATGGACTTTTAAATCTTAGAAGATAGTAGAACTCATTCTCTACTTGACTCTTCTAATGGATTCTTTATTTCATTGCAGTTGTTGATCAAAAACTTGTTGGCTATTATATTTTATCAGATTTTTCCCTGTTGAAGACTAACGATAATTTGTTGTATATTATCTTAGTCATAATATTCTTTACTGGGCTAGTTGAGCTCACCCATTTCCTTTTTGTTCCATTTTTCTCGGAGGAGGTGAGAACATAGCGAGAACTAGTCGAGTACGTGCAGTGATGGTTCTAGAAAGATGTTTTAGCGATCCTCACTATTTTTGTAAAATAGTGTTTGAATAATTATAACGAGGACTTATTTGAGTGTGGATATTGTCTAGAAGACAATATTTGTATTTAAACTCACGGTATGTGTTGTCGTATTTTACCGCGACAATTGTATTATTGAAGTTGTAGTTTGCTTTACATACCATGTATTTGTGACTTCTCGAATGGGTGTTGTATACCTATTTTGGGGACGTCCACAGGTTAATATCGAGCTTAAGGATATGATCCACAGGTGAGGTGTGAGACAAGAACTAGGAGGGAGGCGGGGAATTCCTTCCGCTAGTATGACCTACCTAAGTTTATTTGGTATTTAATTGATCGGTCGGTGAGTATAGGGATAATATATGATATGTCAATTAACCCTTGTTTTGTGACAGTCTTTTAAAATGGCATCTGAAAATGTTGTGATAAGCATTGAAGCATATGAGACTGTGGAACAACCTTTAGTTACAAACCAGGAGAACGTGCAACGGAGAAGACAATATTCCTCCTATAAACAACACTACTGAGCAAACGATGAATGATGGAATGTTTAGGAGCTTTTTGCGATTCATGCAAAACCGAATTTAGGAGACTTCGTGCATAAAATACGGTGGAAATGATAGCAATCGCGGCTTGTCACAATGACCAAGCGATTCAAGGAGTTAGGACCACGAAATTTAAAGGAAAGTCGGATTCGATCATGCGCGAAAATGTGGGTCAAGCAAATTACCAAGATATTCGATGTCTTGGGATGCGCGGAGAACGAAGGTTCCATTCGCCACCTTTATGTTAAAATTGAGGCGGACTCTTCGGTGGAGTCTCATGAAGCGTACTGACCCACCGCACTTAGCATGTATTGGGAAACGTTTCAGAAACTATTCAATGACAAGTACTTTCCTGAAAGTATTCCTCATATGAAGGAGGTGGAGTTTATCGACCGGAACAAAACAACATGGCGGTGTCCCAAAGACGAGGCGAAGTTTGCGAGTTATCAAGGTTTACACCTCATTTGGTCGAAAATGAGGAACGAATGACGATGATGTTTACGAGAGGTCTAAAGCCCAGATTCTACAATATCTTATATCTCATAAATTTTCTTTATATTCGGATGTTGTAAATAGGGCTCAATTATTAGAGCGAGATAATGAGTATGTTCAACCGAGGGGACCACAACCCGTGGTCATCTGGATTGTGGCCAAATCATCGAGCGATGATAACCAACGAGGAGGGAAAAATATGAACAAGGCGGTAACCACTCTGGTGGTCATCGTGGCCATGATAATAGGAGAGGTGAGTCAAGTGGAAATTTTAGAAAGAGGAGATTCAACTATGACAGGAAGACATCAATAGCAGCACCAGCACCAACAACAAATTCCAGGGGAGGAGAACGACTGCCAGTTTGATGTTACAAATGCGGGAAAGAGGGACATATCAGCCCAAACTGTCCACAACAATCCAAGGTATGTTACAACTGTGGAAAGGAAAGCCACATAGCTCGGGATTTTTCTGTAGCAAAACCAAGTTCAACGGGGATGGTGACTCAAAAGGTACATCCGGATAAGTCGTAAATCACGGTTCTGGAAGAGCGTTTGTCGTGACTAGCCAAAACGCAAGGAACCCTTAACGAGGTGATTATGGGTAAGCTAATCTTGAACTCTTGCAAAGTTTATACCTTACTAGATACTTTGTTCTAACCATTCTTTTATCTCTCCCGCCTTGTGCTCAACGTTTAAACTTGACTCGGAGAAATTAGACTTTGACTTATCTCGTTGAAACTCCGTTGGGTGAAACCTTCGTTACATCTACGCTTTATAAATCTTGCATGATCCAAGTTGGCACTATCACATTACACAGTTGATCTTATCTCTTTAAAGATACTTGTTTTTGATGTGATTTTAGGAATTGATTGGTTAACCACTCATCATGCCAAAATTGATTGTTTTAAGTAAGGTTGTTAGTTTTCATATTCCTAACCAACTGTGTCATACGAATTCAAACAACTAAACCACTAAAATCAGTCACTATCATATCAAGCCATAAAGCTATTCGTTTATTGAAAAACAGATGTCAAGCTTTCTTAGCCAATGTTATGGATTTGAACAAAGACAAGTCAGATTTGAATAATATTTCTGTTGTTAAAGAATTTTCTGATGTATTTCCTGAAGAAATTCTCGGTCTACCCCCAGAACGTGATGTTAAATTCTTTATTGACCTTGAGCCAGGTACAAAACCCATTTCTAAAATCCCATATCGAATGGCTCCTATTGAACTTCAGGAGTTAAAAGTCCAACTACAGGAATTGTTAGACATAGGTTTTATTCGTCCTAGTACATCTCCTTGGGGTGCTCCTGTTTTATTCGTAAAGAAGGAAGACGGGAGTATGCGACTTTGTATTGACTATCGAGAATTAAAACATGTCACCATCATGAATAGGTATCCACTACCTCGCATTGATGACCTATTCGACCAGTTGCAAGGAGCACAATTCTTTTCAAAGATCGATCTTCATTCTGGATATCATCAATTTGAAGATTAAAATCGAGGATATTCCAAAGACGCCTTGAGAACTTCGATGCGGGCATTATGAATTCTTAGTCATGTCTTTTGGATTGACTAATGCTCCTGCTGCTTTCATGGATATGATGAACCGTGTATTCAAGGAATATTTGGATCAGTTTGTTGTTGTCTTTATTGATGACATCCTCATCTATTCTAAAAGCCGTGAAGATCATGAGCACCATTTGAAGCTGATACTTGAAAGGCTTCGTGAAAACAAGCTTTATGCCAAGCTGAAGAAATGTGAGTTTTGGCTTGAGGAAGTAGCATTCCTTGGGCACGTGGTGTCAAAACATGGAGTATCTGTTGACCCGACAAAGATTAAAGCAGTACAAAGTTAGGAGCAACCAAAGTCGGTGACTGAAGTGCGTAGCTTTCTGGGCTTAGCTGGTTATTATCGGAGATTCGTGGAAGGATTTTCTCGAATCGCTACTCTGTTAACTCAGTTGACTCGGAAAGATACAAAATTTTTATGGAGCGAGGAATGCGAGAAGAGTTTCCAAGAGCTCAAGAGGAGACTCATTTCGGCACCTGTTCTGGCAATACCATCTGGTACGGATGGATTTGTTATATACAGCGATGCTTCAGGCAAAGGGTTAGGATGCGTTCTCATGCAACATAGGAAAGTCATAGCCAATGCCTCACGACAACTCAAAGAATATGAGAGGAATTATCCTACTCATGATCTAGAGTTAGCGGCGATCGATTCGCATTGAAAATTTGGAACACTACTTGTATGGGGAGAAAGTGGAGATTTATACGGACCATAAAAAGCCTCAAATATTTCTTCACCCAAAAGAACTCAACATGCGGCAATGACGTTGGCTCGAGTCATTGAAAGATTACGATCACACTATTCAATATCATCTGGAAAAGCGAACGTAGTAGTGCGCGCATTGAGTAAAAGATCATATCGCGAGTACGAGTGCGATATTGTCAATGCAAAGGCCCATTCAGTATGACTTGCAAAGGATGGAGGTAGAATTAAAGACTCGAGGGACCCACATGATGATGGCGAATATCACGAGTAGAACCGAATTTAATCGATAAAGTTAAAGCTTTGCCAAACTACGGACACGGAGGCGTCATATGAAGAAGAAAGTGCAAGAAGGAGCTATTCGAGCGAGAATCGATGAAGAAGGAATACTTAGATTCAACTCCAGACTTTGTGTTCTAACGATTCGACTTGAAGCATAGAATCATGATGGAGGCACACAACACCCCATTTGCAATCCATCCTGGGAGTACCAAAATGTATCATGATATTCGACATACATTTTGGTAGAACAATATGAAGAGAGAGATCGCAGAGTTTATCTCGAGGTGTTTAACTTTTCAATGTGTAAAGGCGGAGCATCAAGTGCCAAAGGGTCCATTACAACCACTTGAGATTCCGAAATGGAAGTGGGAACACATTACTATGGATTTCGTTCTGAGTCTTCCCAAAGTTTCTCAAGGCATAGATGCGATTTGGGTTATTGTTGATAGATTAACCAAGTCCGCCCATTTCTTCTGGAAACGTGAGACTTATTCCTTGAACGTCTTGCTCGCATGTATGCGTGAATGAGATTAATGAGATTGCATGGCATGCCAAAAGATCCATAGTTTCGGATCGTGACCCAAGATTCACTTCACGATTTTGGGTTAGCTTGCGAGAAAGCTATGGGCGCGGTTTATGATTCATTTCGGCATGCCATCCTCAAACTGACGGACAATCAGAGAGGACTATTCAAACCCTTGAAGATCTATTAAGACTTTGTGTCCTAGATTTTAAAGGAAGTTGGGATAAGTACTTGCCCCTGGTGGAATTCTCCTACAACAACAGTTATCAAGCAAGTATAGGCATGGCTCCATTTGAGGCGTTGTATGGATGAAAGCGTCGTTCTCCATTATCTTTGGGGCGAGGTGGGAGAAAAGAACGTTGTTGGGACCAGAATTAGTACGCATGACTATAGAAAAGATCCAAATGATTCGACAACGTATACAAACGTCACAAGATCGACAAAAGAGTTATGCAGATCTTCATTGAAAAGACGTGGAATTTAATATTGGGGATCATGTATTGTTACGTGTTGCACCATAGAAGAGAGTTACAAGATTTGGGAAGAGAGGAAAGCTCAATCCACGATTTGTTGGTCCATTTGAGATTCTTGACCGAATAGGAAATGTGGCCTATAGACTCGCATTACCTCCAAGTATGTCTCGTGTTCATAATGTTTTCACATATCCATGCTTCGTAAATATGTGAAAGACCCGAACCATATTATTAACGTTAGAACCGAGACGAGATAGTCAAGATTTAACGTCTGAAGAAGTACTTGTTAAGATCTTGGATAGGAAAGAGCATGTCCTACGCACCAAGGTTATATCACAAGTTAAGGTTTTGTGGAGAAACCATGCTATTGAAGAAATAACGTGGGAGTTGGAATCAGAAATGAAAGCGAGGTATCCTCACCTTTTTGAAACACCAGGTACATATGTCAATTTCGAGGACGAAATTTCATAAGGAGGGGAGGTTGTAAGACCCCAACTTATTATAAATAAAATCGAATTTCCTCTAATTATTATTGTCAATAATAAGGTATTAATTTGATATAATTCTCCGGTTATGGGTGAAATGTGCAATTTTTACAAAATATGCAAGTGGTTATAAAATAATCATTGTTGTCGGGGAATATTCATTTGGTCGTGGAATATTCTTGTTGTCGGGGAATATTCATACGACAGTAGCGATCATTTGTGGGCCCCATAATGAATAATAAGCTGTCGGATGAAGAAAATGACAAGTTTGAGTTTTATAAATAATTCAGGCGTGGTTATTCTGAATTAACACTTTGTTGAAATACCCGTGGTTAAAATACGATGTCTGGCGTGGATGCAGATTTGATGAATTATTGATCCTTACGTGAAGGCACTACTCAATAATTGTTATAGTAGTTCTTTATTCAATATTTTATTTTATTGATTCAATAATTGTTGCGTTGATATTTTATATTATTGTTGTTTCAATAATTGTCAACGCACATTATTTCCCATTATCGATCAATAATTCATATTATTTGAATAATATTATTAGATAACATTATTGACAATGTCTAGAAAATTACATCAAGGAGAGGTTTGGTCACCTAATTGCTTGCATGATAAGGAGAAATTCTTATTGAAAAGCTCCTCTTCCACAGGAACAACTGCATTTATCATAAATGTGATTCTGTAATATTATTTGTGAATAATTAATTATTGATTCATATGATAAGGAAATATTTATTTTATGTGGATATAAATGTTGGATATATTTATTATGGTTAAAAATGAAGGAGTTAATGTTGAGGTATTTTATCAGTATTTTTGTTGGAATAGAGGTATTAAAAATTAAACCAGTATTTTTGAGATATATTGCATGAGTTATAATTTTTAATCCGACCGTTGGATCGTTGTAATTTTTGGATATGTTATACATATATAAGTTGAGTATATGTCCACAAATTTTGAACCATTAAAAATGAACGTATGATTTGTTATGAATTTTAAGAGGTGACTGGTTCAGAAATTGTTGAAGTATCCGAATTTAGCATTTTGGTGGAAAATTCTAGAATTGAGTGGGCCCCACTTGTGGTTGGTGAAGAAATGTGCTGAATTTATTTCAAATGTGGTGGTGGAATAGTAGCGTGTAAAGCCATCGTTGCGGAGTTAAGTCTCGCTAATATTTTCCTATAAATAGAGGCTAAGTTAGAATTAAAAATCACACAGTAAAACAAGTTTTCTCTCTTTCTCTCTCAGTTATTGAGTGTATTTTGTGAGTATTTAGATACTTTGTGAGTTTTTATTCATCAGTGCAAGTTTCCTTCAGCCTTATACCGATATTCCGATCAGAAGTACTGATATTTTGAGGTAAGGGATGTTATTTTCTTCATATATGATATTATTTCTTCAATATCATTATGCCGAAGTATTGATCTGAATTTTTATCAAATTTGGAACTTTTTGTGTCGGGGTTACTATTCACGTATACGGCACTATTCACGAATACGGCACTATTCACCGAAAAATAAAATTTTCTTCTTTTTGTCCAAGATGTCTATTATGGTATCTATGAAATATTATTGATCTTGGATAAACTGTTATACGAATCCCTACTATTTGTCCTTCCGTTTCACTGGATTCGTTTTCTTTAAAATATTTTTCATCATCCTCAGTCCTAAATGATGATATTACAAAATATCTTCGGCCTGTAGTGCAAAGATAAATGATTAACTGATGAATATCTTTGGCCTGTAGTGTAAAGATGAACAGGTGTTGAGATGAACATGACCAACTGGTGATACAAATAAATATTTTGGCCTGTAGTACAAAGATGAATATTTAATTAAAGATGTATATTGATTGTTGTTACAGGGATAAAATATTGATGATGGACTTTTAAATCTTAGAAGATAGTAGAACTCATTCTCTACTTGACTCTTCTAATGGATTGTTATTTCCACTGCAGTTGTTGATCAAAAACTTATTGGCTATTATATTTTATCAGATCTTTCCCTGTTGAAGACTAACAATAATTTGTTGTATATTATCTTAGTCATAATATTCTTTACTGGGCTAGTTTAGCTCACCCTTTTCCTTTTGTTCCATTTTTCTTAGGAGGTGAGAACATAGCGAGGAACTAGTCGAGTACTGGAGTGATGGTTCTAGAAAGATGTTTTAGCGATCCTCACTATTTCGTAAAATAGTGTTTGAATAATTGTAACGAGGACTTATTTGTGTGTGGATATTGTCTAGAAGACAATATTTGTATTTAAACTCACAGTATGTGTTGTCGTATTTTGCAGGATAATTGTATTATTGAAGTTGTAGTTTGCTTTCTGTACCATGTATTTGGCGACTCAGAATGGGTGTTGTATACCTATTTTGGGGGTGTCACAAATTCTATATGAATTATAATACGAAAATAATACATGAACTATATGTATGCGTATTACGAAATGTTAATGGACTTAGATGATTGGTTAAACAATTATATACAAGTCCAAGTGAATTAAAGAGAGAAGCCCAACTATAAATTAATGAACCAACTAGTGTTTGTTAATATAAGGCCCAAGGATTTATTAATCCAAGCCCAAGCTAGAATCCATGAATTGTATAACCCGTGGGGCAAACCATATTGATGTGGTTAATATGTGGTGACCAAGTGATGTGGTGATCAAGTAAGTGTGATGATCAAGTAGGAGTATTAACCAAGACTTTGAATTAATGGCCAAATAAGAGATAAGAGAGTGGCTAGCAAGTAATGAATAGTAAGGAGGTGGCTTAAGGAGGTGAGATGTTTTAAAGACCAAACTACCCTAACCTTGGAAAGTCTATAAATAGAAGAGATTTGCTAGTCATTTGTTGGTTGATCAAATAATCCAACACTTTTAAAGTGCTTAAGTGTTAGAGAGAATAAGCTACACATAAGTCATTCCATAAGTAAGAAGAAGAAGCAAACTACTTACCAAGACTACAAAAGAGTAAGACTTCTTCTCAATTATCTTCTATCTCTACCATGATAGGATGACAAGAAAAGTTGGATTAAGAAACATGAATGAATAAGTAAGGAACTTAAGCCAATTAAGTTGGTAATAATTCATTTAAGCTAGCATAAGTTATAAACTTATGTGAAAATAATATGAACTTGTAAGAAGTTTATTAAGAGAAATGATATGAATGTAAAAGAATTTATATGATCATATGTGTCATCCATACCTAAGTAAAGTTATATGTGAAGAGTATGTAAAGTATGATGATTAAGAAACATTAATTGTCATAAGTCATGAATAATCAAATCTTAAGTAGTTTATAATTCGACAAGTTATAAGCTCATGAAGAATAAGTCAAAATCCAACAATGAATATAAGTTGTTGTATTAAGTATGTTAAAATGTTCACATGATGAATGGAAGTCATTTGTAATGTTGAACAAATCATAAGAATGAAGAATTGCCGGAATTTGCACGATTGGACGATAAACGTCGAATACGTAAAATTCTCGGAATGGAAGTCAAATTTTGTGTTGGATCATGAAACCATTGTTTTCCAATAGAAACAAGTTATAATTGGCATTTAAGAGTTACGGACTCGAAAATGACTGGATTCCGACTTAGAACGAAGAAACGAGCGTTGAACGTTCACGAACGTTTATCGTTTACGTTAAAAATGAACCAATAGGTAAATTTTTAGCAAACGAAGTCAAATAGATAAAATTCTTGAATGATCATGTAGAGTACGTAAATTGTGAACCGTAGGCTTTTGAACGAGCTAATTAAGACTTATAACGAAGAAGTTATGCGTATGGGAAGTTCACAAAATTTCAAAACTGAAATTGATATCTGGTGCATAGAGTTGGCGTACCACAAACCCTAGAAAAAAAAGCCACCCAGCAATGTGTGAAACGAATCGAGCATCTCTGCAAGAGTTCGCGCATCGCGAACCTTAGTTCAATAAGTGGGCGCCATTTTCATGAAACGATGACAAAATCCTCTAGAGTGTGGCGTATGCCGTATGGCCCATTAAGTAAGGACTTCATGGCCATGCGGCCAAGTCCGGACGATTATACATTAAGCTTCCATATAAGTAGCGAGATGTTGGTATAAAAAATGGCCAAGCAGGCCATTCTCGAGAGGCGAAGATAGTAATGAAATTTTCTAAGTATAAAGAAAAGAAATGGAAGTAAACATAACTTAAGGAAGGTAATGTAACATTGTTTAAACTTTGTTAAACCTTATGGAATGTAATGTAAAGGTTGAGATAACCTAGTCAAATATAATGCAAGCATAATGACAAACTGAAACGAATAGTAAATGAATCTAATACACAATTAGATTGAAATGAAGGGTATGATATAGTCATATACATACTGGATTATATGTGACCTAATCTAAGGCATTATGTGATCATGTATTGTAGAGACTTGAACGACTTGATCATAAAGTTAAAATACCATAGCAGACGCTAAAGGCAAGTATTCTTACTCTTGTCTCAGTTTAATCTGAACAAGTTTTTGAGGTTCATGTATTCTTTCGCATGAATTGAGGTATGTTGAAGTTGAAGCCAATTCCTTTGGCTAGACTTGATGAATTAATAATCTATTCCTGTATTATCAAATGTTGATATCTTTTGTCAACTACTTGATATGGTTTTCAAAAGAAGACTGAAATGTTAAACAAATATTTTGTTTGGTAAAAACAACAGCACGTCACGGTTGCCAAATGCTTAAACGTACATCGTTTAATGGATGTAGTGTTGATCAACATAGAGTACAATAAGGTGATCACCTAGAAGTGATCGTAAGTGATAACAAAGCTACGGACTTGATTAGGGTTGTCCTTTTCCAATAAAGAATGAATACTCGAGGTCTCGACGAGTGAATGTTTTACTAAATCATTGTTGTTATTGTAAAACATTTTGAAAGAAAAAGATGAAGTGCTATTTTGAATTATCAATAGTACTTCATAACTATTGTTCGATTATCGAAGATATCGATTTGTATGTGTCCAAGCATGTTGTTATTAAATTGTTATACTTCTTTGAGCTAGTTATGCTCACTCTTGCTTGAACCATATGAATGCAAATAAGGCCGAGCGTCTCAGAAAGATCGAAAAAGGATAAGGGAAAAGATAAAGCGATTACTAAAATTTGTCTTGTAATAGTATAGGTCTATTGTTGTAATTTAAATCGATATTATGACAAAGAACCTTTGTAACGAGTTTAGAACTTGGGAAATATAAATATTACTTTAAATATATAGAAGTTATATTCGTTCTTTGAGACTTTTCAAATTTAATGAATGTATGAATGTTGTACAGTATAGCACCATCTGTCGGGTTGGAAGATACCCGGAAGATACCTAGAAGCATGGCCTCCCATGTACGAAAGTTTCCTTGAGCACTTCCCAAAGATTCTAATTTCTAAAACAGTTTTTGAATATACCTTTATGTAAGGTGTCATTGTGACGTGCTATCCAAGGTTGGGATGAGAGTCACAGTTGGTATATATTTGTATCCAAACTCACAGCATATGTGTTGTTATATTTTGCACGACAATTGTTGTAATAAAGTTGTAGTTGTTTTCTGTACCATGTATTTGGCGACTCAGAATAGGTTGGATGGAATGGACCTATTTTGGGGTTGTCACATTTGGTATTAGAGCCATAAGTGTGAAGAAACCCGAGCCTCTCGCTGGTGACTTCCTATTGATGGGGAATGCATCGAAGCCAGACTCTCCGTAGGGGACGCCGTCTTTCGGTGGCAAGCTGATAGGTATCATTGTGAGGTGCTGACACAAGTTGGTGTCTAGAGTCACATTTGGTATCAGAGCTTAGGGATATGATCTATGGCGGAGATCGGGGAATAGAACTAGGAGGGGAGAGATGAGTAAATCCTTCGTTAGTGTGTCCTACCTAAGCTTATTTGTTGGTCAGTCATAATATCGGGATATTATGTGATATGTTAATTTGTTCAATAAACCCTTTTTTTAAAGCTAATGGAGAAATCATGATGACAGGGAAGATGGAATCTGAAATGAAAGCAAGGTATTCTCAACTTTTCGAAATACCATGTACGTAAATTTCAGGGACGAAATTTCATAAGGAGGGGAGATTGTAAGACCCCGAATTTTATGAAATAAAAGTATTCAATTTTTCTATTCAGTAAATGATTAAATTGATAAAAGATTAAAGTTAAGGGTGATATATGAAATTTTTCAAAATACGCAAGTGGTTATAAATGAAGGAGTTAATGTTGAGGTGTTTTATCAGTATTTTGTCGGATTGGAGGTATTAAAAGATCAAATCGGTGTTATTACAGCTTTATTGTGTGAGTTATAATATTTAATCCAACCGTTGGATCGTTGTAATTTTTGGATATGTTATACATATATAAGTTGAGTATATGTCCACAAATTTTGAACCGTTAAAAATGAACGTATAATTTGTTATGAATTTTAAGATGTGACTGATTCGGAAATTAGGTTATAAATAATTTTGGTGAAAAATTCTAGAATTGGTGGGCCCCACTTTTGGTTGGTGAGAAATGTGCTCAATTGAATTTTCAAATGTGGTGGGTGGAAATAGTAGCAGGTAAAGCCATCAGGTTGCAGGTTAAGTCTGCTTCGGCGTGCTAACATTTTCCTATAAATAGAGGGCTAAGTTAAAATTGAAAATCACATCAGAATTAATAAGTTTTCTCTCTTTTTCTCTCTAGATTATCGAGTGTATTTTGTGAGTATTTAGATACTTGGTGAGTTGCTATTCATCGGTGCAAGTTTCTTTCAGCATCATATCCGATATCCAGTCAGAAGTGCTGCTCTTTTGAGGTAAGGGATAGTAAGGGATAGTAAGGGATGTTGTTTTCTTCTTAAATGATATTATTTTCTTCAATATCATTATACCGAAATATTGGTATGGATTTTATTGTGGAAGTTCTAGCTTTTGGAGTCGGGGTTACTATTCACGTATACGACATTATTCACGTATACGACACTATTCATGTATATGGCACTATTTACGTATATGACATTATTTACGTATATGGTACTATGTACGAATACGGAGTACTATTCACGAGTTACTATTCATAAGTTACTATTCACGAGTTACAATTCACGAGTTACTATTCACGGGTACTATTCACGACAAAAATTGGTTTCTTTTTCTGACCAAATTATCGTTGATTTATGATTGTTGCTCTTGAAATTAAATGCAGTTGTTGATCATATTATTTTTATTATCATATATAACATTTTTATAACCCTAGTGATGGAATTTTTCTTTGACTTAAGTGTAAAGATGGGTAAATTATTGGTATGATTGTGACTATGGGTTCTCTTTGGCCAGTAGTGCAAAGTTGAATTGTTGACTGGTATGATCATGACCATTGAATTACAATTGAATATTTTTAGCTTAAGTGCAAAGGTGAAATGATCAACATGATTATAATTATTGTTTATATTAATTCTGAAATAATTATATATTTCTTTGAGATATTAATATATTTGGCATGTAGTGCAAATATGAACTGTTGATGAATATATTTGGCATATAGTGCAAATATGAACTGTTGATGAATATCTTTGGCCCGTAGTGCAAAGATGAATTGTTGATGAATATCTTTGGCCCGTAGTGCAAAGATGACCTGTTGTTGAATATCTTTGGCCAGTAGTGCAAAGATGAACTGTTGATGAATATCTTTGACCCGTAATGCAAAGATGAATTTATTAGTATGATTATGAACTGGAACTGTGATTTGGTATAACCATGATCTTTGATGTTTTAGGTAAAGACATGTGATGAAAATTATCTTCGTCCTGGATGCGAAGAGGAATTTAGAATTTCAATTATGATTATGAGTTATTCATATAATTGTGGAAAGGAACTGTTGATTAATGTTATAGGGATAAAACATTGTTGGTGGACTTTTAATGTGGAGAAGATAATAGACTTTATGGTCTATTTGACTCTTCTAATGGATTGCTCGTTCCGCTGTAACTATGGTTGAAAAATTTATCATCTACCATATGTTCTAAATCTCTGATTTATTACTGATGAAGGCTATTGATAATTTAATTATCTTTAGTCATGATATTCTTCACTGAGCTAGTTGTGCTCACCCTTTTGCTTCACAATTCCTTTTAGGTAATAAAAGTGTAGCTGGGTCGAGCGGGGGATAACAGGGGAATAGAACGGTGGTCTATAGTTGTTGAGGTTCTCCCTAAATAGTATGAAAATAATTTTATTGAGACTTTAGATAAGTGTGTATTATTATTATATCGTCATTTGATATTTAATTTTGGTGAACCGAATAGGGTGAGGTGAACTCAACTTTGGAAGGGTGTTTTGCCACTATCATACAAGATGTCTAATGACATACAAACTCGTGTTATCATAAGACAGGGTTGTGCACATCCACTTGCGGAGTATATCTACGAGCACTACCTATATAATCTTGGTGTTTGTTTGGAGTATAATTCTCAATTAGAGACAGTGGAGATAATTATATGTCAAGAGAAGACTCACCATTGGAAAGAAGATGATAGTAATCTTCTCATTTTTGTTTGGGGTCTATTGGGTCAACCAAGGATAATTCTGTGGCCATGTGATATCTATCATAACCTAGAAGCATGGCCTCCCATGTACGAAGGTTTCCTTGAGCACTTCCCAAAGATTCTAATTTCTAAAACAGTTTTTGAATATACCTTTATGTAAGGTGTCATTGTGACGTGCTATCCAAGGTTGGAATGAGAGTCACAGTTGGTATATATTTGTATCCAAACTCACAACATATGTGTTGTTGTATTTTCCACGACAATTGTTGTAATAAAGTTATAGTTGTTTTCTGTACCATGTATTTGGCGACTCAGAATAGGTTGGATGGAATGGACCTATTTTGGGGTTGTCACAATAAACTCATAGTTTTAAGCAATACTTTTAGAATAATGATGATGATCATTCTAATGAGATCTAAATTCTTAGAAAGCTTAAAACTAAAATAGTTCCCAATCATTGGATTACTAAATTGGGGATTAGTGAATCCGGATAGATTGGTACATATATTGCTTGCTCATTGGATGAGGATGATTGATCTCATGATCATTTGTGTGAAGACATTAAAGCAAGTATGTAGGTGCTTATTAGAGAATAAGTTCACTGAACGTGGCTCGCTAAGGAATACCTAATGGAGTTTTACTTGCTTGTCAATAAGAATTCCTGTAGTGATAGTAATACAAGTGATTCTTAGATTTGAGATCATAATAGTATCTTACGTATGATGAATTATACTTTGACTTATTCCTTAAGACCCTTAGGGTATATCAAAGGGTATGCTTGGGTATAATAAGTTGTACATGGAGATAATGTATGATCAATAAAGAATCTACCGCTTCTAGTAAAAGAAGAGAAATGTCCTATGTGATTCGATAAATGACAACCTAGTAGCCCTTGGCCAAGGCAAAATGAAATTAGAAAGGAGTTTCTAATTTGCATTATTTGGTGTTGTGCATTTAAGAATCGAAATACATATAATTAAATAAAATAAGACTTGACAATAATTTCATGTTTTATATTTAATTGAGACATTATATGGTGGAAGGATTGAATTGTACGGTAACTATTTACTCAAAGGTTATTTTATGATTAATGTTGAAATCTATATTATCTAGAAAGTCGTTAATCGCTAGGGAGGCTTATCCCTATTGTAGAATAAATATTATTTATTTAAATAAATTAATATTTTAATTTATTTATTTAAATAAGATTAGAATTGTTTTAATTGATTTATTCACAACCAGTTTAATATGGAGAACGTAAAGGGTCACACCATAAAAGGAAGAATAATTATTTAAGAAGCAAATGACATAATCGTAATAATAAGTTAAGTATATTTAATTTAATCTATGGTCATGGAATAAATTAAATAGCTTAATATTTATTATTTAATATTTTGAAAATATTAAATATAAATTAATAAGAGGAGTCTTATTATTATTATTATTATTATTATTACTACTATTATTATTTAATTCCTAAAGGAGTTTGGGAATTAATAAAAGTACTCTCATATATCCTAATGAGATTAGGAGACTAGTTAATTAAAAGAGTTTAATTAATTATTCCTAATAAGATTAGGAGCCTAATTAATTAAAGGAGTTTAATTAATTAAAATAAAACCCAATTCCTTAATTGTTAAGGAGGGTTGCCCATATTTATAAATAAGATGAGTCTTATTATGGGTGAGAGTAGTTAACACTTTTATAAAAAACACGTGAATACGAAATTCCAATAGTTGGGAGAGTACACCATTTTCTATGAGAGATAGAAAACTAGGGTTTTTCCAAATACCCATCTTCTTGAATCTTTCTTCTTCCTTGGTGGATCACCTCTGGAGGCCAAACACTTGGGTGGCTAACGTTGATCAAATGAAGGAACCAAACCCGGTGGATTCAAGTTGAACGCGAAAAGAATTTGGAGGTGAACTTGTACCTGAGAAAACTCGAATCTTCAAGGGTATGATTCTTGTTCTTTATCTTTTCGTTTAAATAATAATTGTGCATAAATGATGATCCGGGTATATGGTTTGTAAAATTTTAAAACTCTGATTTTTCCACGTTTTCGCTTATTTTGTGCAATTTGATTGCGTTCATAAATATTACAAACCTAACATAAACACCAAAAACACATAACAGACAAAGATCTATGAGGTCTGACATTCGGTTGTCAGATCTCATTTTAAAAATTTTCCAGATTTTTGAAAACATCAAATCCGAGCCTATAGATGTTATGGATCTAACATCTAGCAACCCAGATCATCTATTTACACCTTATACAACACGGTTTAACACAAAATCATAACATCTAACACATCATTAAGGGCCAGATTCCTAGTTTGGGTTTTATACTTTTATGAACAAATTCTTGATTCTAGGCTCCTGATTTGTTATGAGTGTTAATGGGGCTTGATTTGGGGACTGAAATGCCAAAGGTTTTCGTGAGTTTTAGAGATAGAGGGTCTAGGTTGTATATTGGTCACCAAATGGGCAAGAATATGACTTTTCTCTGTCTTTGATCTTATAAATAATGTGGTGTAATGTATTTGCTGAGATACAAGATGGCTGAGATGTGTATAATTCAGTCACATGGAAGTTAAAGGTGGTTCACCAACTAAAGTGTTGGCCAATTTTGCAAGTTAGCTACAAAATAATGCATGAAGGGAATAATTGTCTTTTGGTTTGTGATTTTTATGGCAACTTTGTAATCTTGGAAAACCCTTAGGGTTTGACCCTTAGGATTTAACCCTAAGGTTTTCAAAAATTTAGTTTTCTAGATTTCAATTTAGGGTTTAAAAAAATAAAAATTTAACTTTCTAATTTTGAAAATTAGGGTTTCCTTATTGTGTTTAATTTTTTAATTACATAGCACATGCAAATTAGATTTAAGCTTTGCAAATTATAATTAAGATTACTAATTTAGTAATTAGGCTTACAATTTGATAATTAGGGTTTTCAAATAACAATCAGGGTTTCAAATTTTAGAATTTAGGGTTTCTAATAATTAGGGTTTTCCCTAATTAAGTATAATACCTGACATTATTAACATTAACACGACTATATAACGACTTAACAAATTCTTAAAGTCATATTTGACCTTTTGAATTAGGGTTTATTAGCAATGCTAGGGTTTTGTCATGTTACACCATAATTGACCAACCATTATCAGTCTATACATACAGTACATATTTATAGTATTGAAATATAATTAATATAATATTATTATTCTCATTCCTTAGTAAAAATCCAGAATTAGGGTTTGGATTCCATATCTGATTTATCTTGCGCAAATAGCATTATTAATTAAGTTAAAATAATTAACTTAACTAATCCGAATAAATTCACATAATAAAATAATTATTATAATAATTCTATAATAATTTCATATATTATTTAAATAAAATAATAATCATATTTTCATAGAAATTAATGAATTAATAAAAATATTTCTACTATAAAATTAATTACTATAAGAATATAATTTATAATGATTAATAATTCTTAAAAAAAATTATTTGTAATTATTCAGGTAATAAATAATTTTTTATTTATCACAAATATACATACATATTACCTGGCACATATTCCCACCTTTAAAATAAAAAAACATTTATATGCAAAATTTTTATTTACTTATATAAAAAATATCGTGTTATTACATTCACCCTTCCTTATAAAGATTCCATCCCCAGAATCACCATTTCAAAACCTATACACCCTAGGATAAATAGCATACACATTCATTTCAAGTATATTTCGATCAGATTCGATCGGACTGATCTTTAACTATTCAACATAAAGTTTGTCTATCTGATTAAACGGAAATTTGATTTCTAAAAGAACTCAAATTTTTCCTTCAAAATTTCTTTATAAAATAATTTACTATATATAAGAAAATTATATATACTAAAATATAATTTATTCGAATAATACCTAGAGTTCCATCCCCAGTTGCCACGGTATCTTCGACGGTCATATTGAAGACTCTTGCAGTTGACTTTGTTAGTTTGTTGGTTGAAGTTGGTCCTGTGATCGCCAGAGTTCCGTTGCCTTTCCCAGTAGTCACACTCCCTGCCTCTATTCTCCTTTTCGGACAATCTTTCACCTTATGCTCCACTGACCCATATAGAAAATACCCATTGTTCATCCTTGGATTGGGGCAGTTAGGAGAGATATGGCCCTCCTGCCCGCACTTGTAACATACAAACTTACCTTTCAGACACTCACCGTAATGATTCTTTCCACAGTTCCCACACTGAAGCACCTACTTCTTCACACCTTTCTATTTCACCTGGATATTTCTAAAATTGTTCCCCTTCCTCTTTCCATTTCCACTCCTACTCCCACTATTAGTTTCCACCTTCATAGCTCCTTTGACTTTGCCTCTGCTCCTTTTCTCCTTATTGTAGAGGCTCATGGCCTCACTTCCCTCCTCGGCTATGATAGCCTCTTCTAAGAGTGCTACAAATGTAGAGATCTACAACACCGCCACCATATTATAGAGCCAAGGTTTTAATCCCAGCTCGAACCTCATTGCCTTCCTATCCTCCGTGTCAACTTGATGCGAGCAAACCTAGCCAATTCGTTAAACTTTGCGGCATACTCTGCAACTGTCATGTTGTCCTACTTTAACTCCAAATATTTTTCCTCCATCCTAGCCTGCATACTAGCTGAGAGATAGTTTTCAAAAAATAATGTCTTAAACCTAGCCCAAGTAACTACACCTTCTCCTGCCCTAACTTGATTTGCCTCCCACCAAAAGTTCGCCTCCCCTTTCATCATATAGGTGGAAAAAGCTGTCTTTTTCCCCTCATCTACCCTAGTAATTACGAATGCCTTCTCTATTTCTTTAACCCAAGTTTGGGCTTCTACAGGGTCAGTTGTTCCCCTAAATTCTGGTGGTTCAACCGCTTTGAAGTCTTTGAAAGTTTGCCAATCGAATTTTTGGCTGGTTCCCTGCTGCTGGCATTCCCTGCTTCATAGCCTGAGCTACCATGTTTGCAAAGTTTTGCATCGGGTCTGGTTGTTGTCCTCCAACGTTGTTGACATATTCTCCTGCCCTTTAATTTTGAGTTTGACATCTTTACGGCATTATCTGATTAAATAAAACATAATATATACTATATTAACTTACATTCTAAACCTTATCGTATAAGTTTTATATATTAAACTTGTTTCATTACTCAAACATAGATTCACATTCATTCAGCTAATTCATAGTACTTAAATAACACATACTGATATCCCTTTTGTGACAATAAAAGTCAGGATTTACTGCTACAACTTGTACAAAAGTTTGAGAATATTATATTATACATACATACTTATCATAGAACACATATTGAACACGCATAATCTAATAGTACTTATAGTACTGGTTCACTACATTTTTTTCTGGATCTTGGACAACCTTTCGCCTGATGACCTTCTATCCCACAAATAAAACATACACCTTGCTTCGGATTGTGACAATGAGGAGAGATATGTCCCTCATGTCTACAATTGTAGCAAACATTTTCCCCTTTCCTACATAAGCCTTAATGTTTCTTGTCACAGTTTGTACACTTTTCTATTCTGTTAAGGTTCCCTTGGTTGTTATCAGAATTTCCTTAGTCACGGTCTTTCATCTTTCTTTTCCCCTTCTTGTTCGGAGTTGGACCTGATTTGTTGCTTTTAGCTCCCATCTGATCAATTTGGATTTTCAGATTATCTTGTTCTTCCATTGTTTCTATTAACGCTTTTTGCAATTTACTATTTAGTAACTTTTCTATTTCCCACAGCTTTTCCAGAGAAGAAACCTTGTTCTTCAAATTTTGCACCTCCATTGATGCTTGATCAGCTCCAACTTTAGTGTCTGAATCGATAACTATCAGTTCTATGGTTTCTGGGTCTGGTACAATATTTTCCAAAATAACCACCTCATTTCAGTTGCTTTCAATGTGAGCCTCTATTTTAGCTATTGGCTTTGATATTGGCTCGGTCATGAAGATTGGCTCCTTCTTTACAATCTGAGGGTATCCTAATCCTTTTTCACCTGACATCTACACATAAATTATTTTGATTATAATGTAATAAATACATATAACAAATAATAGGTTTTATATAAGTTAGCTTTTATTTTGTTTGACGATGAATTTATGAAATTCATCTTCTTTTTAAACTCTATTTGAGTTATTTGTATTTTCAACGTTTCCCTCTGTCCTAAAGGTTATAGCCTAAGGTCTATCCCTACCTAAGGTTTCTAACCTAAAGCTCTGATACCAACCTATGATGCCCCCAAATTCAGGTACTTGAAATCCGAACTCGGTGCTTCACGATACAATTTCTTTTAGCGGAATAATAACAATAATATAAATACAAAACTTAATTTACATATTATATCTGTCTAAATCCCAGGTACGCGACCTTTAAACATTCATTACATGATAGATAATAAATATCATCGTCTTAATAAAGTCTAATTATTACATAAGATATCATAAGTTTATTCGGTCAGCTTTCCTTTCCCTTTGTTCTTGCCTGAAACTTCAAGTTGATCACGCTTAACTGAAAACATTTAAATTTAAAGTAAGAATGAGCATTTGATTGCCTAGCAAGTAATATCAACAATAATTATTAGCTGAAAGAAGTAAATGTTTTCTTTGAATAACACTTCTACAACGAATCAACAGTTGTGAAGTAAACTGAACCAATAATAACAACATATCAATTCTATATCAAAAGTTTGAAATTACGTACTGACTATAAATGGAGAGCAGTCGACAAACTATGAACTTTGTTTTCAATTTTTGATAAGGTTTAACGAGACTTCATATATGTAAACCGTCATAACTTACGAGCGCGGGGTGATCAACTCCGTTATTGCGACATGACCCCCAAATCCGTGTACTTCAATTCCACGGATTTGGTGTTCATTTGTACAAATATCATCTATCTATCTACCCATAATAAATGCAAACCATGCAATAGATAGATATAAAATCTTCCCCTTAAGGGTTACAACATCCGAATAATAATACAATCGTAGGTTAAACTAACCTTAAACATCTGTGCGGAAATATAAACAATAAGTCTTAAGTAACATCAATTCTAATTCCATCACATAAATAATCAGTCTTCATTACTTGATAAGCTTGCCCTTGCCTTTACTAGTGGAAGGTTCGTCTGCCCTTTCATTCTTAACTGCAATGTTATTATTACGCAAGAGTGAGCACGATTGCCCATAAGTATAACAATATAACAATGAATAATAACATGTGAGAGAACTAATAACTTCTGAAATAAAAGCTCAACTTTTGAATCAAGAATGAATAACAAGACTCAAAAGATTTTTGAGGGTCATAAGACCTTGAACTATGTCCTAGGTTATCAAGGGTTATACTTGAAACCTTTAACAGTCATAAGACTATGGACCTTTCTACTCGTACTTAGGGGGATCAGCCCTTAGTCCCATACTGTGCACAATATCTTAACGCTAACGCATAAGTAAATCCTTTTGCAGGGTTGTTCATCTCAGTTTGACATTGAGTCCGCACCAAAGGAAGTTTGGCTTGGATAATTCAATAAGGGTTCTAAAATTTAGAACATTCATCAACTATGGACTAGTCGAATCAATAAGGTTCACTAGTCTAACAAGGTTCAATAATAATGATATTCAAATTGAATAATAATCTCAAGAAGTATACAATAGAACAAATATTGTATAACAATTTCATATGTTGAAAGGATAATAAATCTTTAATATAACAATTCGAACTTGAATAATAGTAATGAGGATTTACTCAAGGTAATTAATAAACTTGAACAATGATAACAAGTAGGGGTAGGAAACTTGCCTTGTGTGTAGATTACACTTTAATTAAACTCGTTCTTTGATTTAAATCCTACATATCATTTACATTCACAACTCTAGTTAATTATAATATAATTAACCATCATAAATTCATTCCTTTATCTAAACTTTGTTTATGACTATACTTAGTCAAATATCACACTTATTGTCACATAATAACACTCCATGAATAATAGGCTACTTATGTATTTCATAATTCAATCCACATGCAATTATGTTATTTACATGTTAAGTATCTATTTTAATATCTCATTATACTTCTAACATATTTTTATGTTCATTACATTAAGTTACTAACACATTGCTAGGCTTAACATTTAAAAATAATTCATTTCTGGACATTATGTAGAGTGGTATTATTTTCCACTTTTGTATATAGTCTTCATGTCTGCAAGACTGGTAACGCTGCGGCTTGAGACACTTGAGCTTATGATTTACGAAGGTGGCTGACATATAGGACATAAGACATAAGACATAAAAGACTTGCGCATGGCATTAACAGACGAAAGGCCTGTATACGTAAAATTGCGAAATTGCATAACCAACCAAAAAACTCCAATTAAATTTTACTACAATTATTTAATCATACCCACATGTTAGAATTCGTATATAAAAATTACTCAACATCTATAGAATGATTTAAACCCATTAAAACACATAATTACAGAATTAAAATGTATAAATTTCATTGTTCTTTGTGTTCTTGAAGATTTTCAACAAAAACATAAAATTTTAACACTACGGATTCGTTATAATACCGAATCCGTTCATTTAAGGTTTGGTCTCTTCGTAACAACATGCATAATCAAATAAGAGTGGGAATTTTATAAAATTTTTTATGTTTGACACATTAAATTTACGTATAAGGGCCATATGGCCATAACCCAAACTCTGTAATTTTGAAGCAATCATATACGGTGTAATATAATGAAACTGATGATAGGGAATCATGCAATATATATATATATATATATAACATGCTATACTACTCGAATTATTACATATATCCATATAACAACACAATTTCCCAATTACAGAGACTTTATAGGATGAATGAAAGCCATTTTTATAAAAACTTTAATACGTAATTTAAAATTTGGGAAGGAGGAGATTACTCACAGCTTAGTGTAGATAGAAGAGATGAACTTTCTCAATTAATCAAACAACTAACAATTCTCTCAAATTCTTAATTCTCTCTCTGTGATTTCCTTGTAGAACTTAGAAAATGAAGAGAAGAAGAATACGTATAATAATAATAAGGGAAGGAATTGACGCGTTGTGGTCAGTTACCCAGTCATGGGTAACTTCTCTCAACTCCCACTAAGGCCATGTTTGGCTATCATTTTAAAAGCTTATACCCCATTAATTTAATAAAACCTCTTATACTATAGTTAAATAATGTCACACTCATTTATAAAATAAATCAGTATCTTATTTAATTTACTTTAAATAAAATATAATAAATTCTCATAAATTCACATAGTCACATAATTAAATTTCTCATTAATAAATAATGTCAAATTATTAACTCTCTAATTAATAATTAAATTAATTAAAATAACATTAGGCTTATTAAATATTTCTTTTAATACAATAAGCTCACATAATGACATACTTGAATAATAAAAATTCTCCACATTAATTTAATAAATGTAACACATATAATTAAATTAATCTACCACAACTGCATCAATTAATTATTTAATCTAATAATTAAATCATTGAAAATATTTATCTACTTGAATAAATATTAAGAATTAAATTACAAAAATCTCGTTCGTCACATCTTTCAATCTCTTTTACGTATAACCTCGCCAACTGATCTAAGTTGAATCTGATTTTGATCGGAAGAAAGTTATGCGGATTTAAATCGATCGGTCACGATAACCCATACTGCGTCGTAGCCTTTATGAGTCATCGAAAGGCCAACCACGAAGTCCATTGTAATATGTTCCCATTTCCATTCTGGGATCTCTAACGGTTATAGCAATCCACTCGGTCTCTGATGTTCTGCCTTCACTTTCTGACAGGTCAGACACTTGGCAACACATTCTGCAACATCACGTTTTAAATTTGGCCATTAGAAATGTTGTTGAAGATCTTGGTACATTTTGGTACTACCAGGGTGAATCGAATATCATGAACTATGAGCCTTGCTCAAAATATCTTCCTTAATATCTTGTACTGGCGGTACCCAAATTCTACTCTCAAATCTCAGTATTCTTTCTTTATCCATCTTAAATCTCGATTCAGTTCCTTCAGATATCTTCTTTGTCACCTTTTTACATTCTTCGTCCTGAAGCTGAGCCTCCTTTAATTTATCTAGTAGAGTTGTACTAGATTGCATCTGAAATAGCTTCTCATCAATCTCCATAGGATACTTCACTTCCAACTCTAGTTTCTCCATTTTGAAATTAGCTCCTCCTGACGATCGATCAACATCATCAATTTCTCACGACCCTTTCTACTTAAGGCGTCAAACCACATTGCTTTACGGATGGTATAAAATCTCACAATCGTAATCCTTAATTAATTCCAACCATCTTCTTTGACGCATATTCAAATCCTTCTATGTGAAAATATATTTGAGACTCTTATGGTGCATATATATTTCACACTTATCCCCGTAGAGGTAGTGCCTCCAAATTTTCAAAGCAAAAACAATCGCATTAACTCTCTAAGTCATGGGTCGGATATCCCTTCTCGTAATCCTTCAATTATCGTGATGCATACGCAATGACTTTGCCGTTTTGCATCAGCACACAGCCAAGTCCTTTATGCGACACATCACTATAAACAACAAAATTTCCGGTATCATCCGGAAGAGATAACACAAGGGCCGTACTCAACCTCTTCTTCAATTCTTGAAAACATTCCTCACACTTATCCGTCCAAACAAATTTCACAGCTTTTCGAGTTAAATTCGTTAACGGAGTTGCGATCTTGGAAAAGTCTTGTATGAACCTTCTATAATATCCCGCCAATCCAAGAAATCTTCTTACTTCTGACGGCGTTCTCGGCTGATCCCAGTTAATCACGGCTTCAACTTTAGATGGATCTACCGAAATTCCATTTTTATCGATCACGTGACCAAGAAATTGTACTCGTTCAATCCAAAATTCGCATTTTGAAAACTTGGCATACAACTTTTCCCTTCTCAATACTTCCAATGTTAATCTCAAATGCTCTTCATGTTCTTCCTTGGTTTTCGAATAAACCAAAATGTCATCAATAAATATCACTACGAACTTGTCCAAAAATGGCTTGAACACACCATTCATTAGTCCCATAAATGTTGCATGAGCATTCATAAGACCAAACGACATTACTAAAAATTCGTAGTGACCATATCGCGTTCTGAACACTGTCTTCGGTACATCCTCTGGCCTCACCTTCAGTTGATGATAACCGCTTCTCAAGTCTATCTTGGAAAAGTATCTCGTTCCCTTCAATTGATCAAGCAGATCGTCGATCCTCGGTAATGGATATCTATTCTTAATCGTGACCTTATTCAGTTCTCTGTAGTCAATGTAGAGCCGCATCGATGTATCCTTCTTTTTCACAAACAACACCGGTGCTCCCCACGGCGATACGCTCGGTTGAATGTACTTCTTGTCCAACAATTCTTGTAGTTGTACCATTAGTTCTTTCATCTCTACTGGTGCCATTCGGTATGGTGTCTTCGATATTAGAGCAGTTCCGGGCGCCAAATCGATCACGAAGTCTACCTCTCTATCTGGTGGAAGTCCTGGCAAATCGTCTGGAAATACGTCGACAAAATCCTTCACAATCGGTATTTCTTCTACCTTCGGATTCTCTTTTCGACTGTCGACTATGTAAGCTAAGTATCCTACACAGCCTTGTCTTAACAACTTCCTGGCCTGCATCATCGTCAGACAACTCGCTTGTCTAGGCGACTTGCTACCATAAAACACAACCTTTGACGGGGTCATAAGGTTAATACGCTTCTTTTGGCAATCAATTACAGCCCCGTAATTGAATAACCAGTCCATTCCCAAAATAACGTCAAATTCCCCAAGTTGAATAGGGGTAAGATCTACGTTCATGATATTACCCTTAGTATCCACTATACAGTTCTTATGTACGTACTTAACATGGATTATTTCTCTATTCGCAATTTCTATGTTCATGGGGTAATCCAATTCATTCTTAGGCAAATCTAAATTCTTGGCAAAATCATGGGATATAAAGGAACAAGTAGCACCAGAATCAAATAAAACATAAGAATTAGTTTTATTGATCGAATGATACCTGACACCACATCACGAGATTGAACTGCATCCTGCACCTTCATGTTAAAAGTCCTGGCGGTTGGTCGGTTTGTTGCGGTTAGTCCGGTGATAGTTAAGGCATTTCCACTATTGTTTCCCCGGTTTCCTCCTGATCATGACCCTCCCGGTCCCTTCTTAGGACAGTCTCTTGCCAGATGGTCCTTTGAACCACAAGTGAAACAAGCACCCTTCTTTGGGTTAGGACAGTTAGGTGTTTTGTGGCCTTCCTGACCATAATTGTAGCACACTCTTTTTCCTCTCATACAAACTCCCAGATGGGCTTTTTCGCAGGTTGGGCATGCTTCGATTCTTTTCTTCTGACTACCTTGCTGATTCCCCGATGATGAGTTGTCATTCCACCTTTTCTTCTGATTAAAATTTCCACCTCCTGTGCCACTTCCACTAGCCTTGTTATTTACTTCACCTTCACTCTTCTTCTTCTTCTGATCTTGATTATACTTGGTCACCGCATCGCTTCCACCTTCAGCGAGGATGGCCTTTTCTAGTACTCTGGCAAATGTGTTTATCTGAAACATTGATACTTTACTATATACCCAAGGCTTTAGTCCTTGTTCGAATCTTCTGGCTTTTCTCTCATCCGTGTGTACTTGATACGGGGTGAACCTCGCTAACTCATTGAATCTAGCCGCATAATCAGGTACGCTCATATTTCCCTGCTTCAATTTCAGAAATTGAACCTCCATCTGGTTCTGTGAGCTAGTTGGGAAGTACATCTCGAAAAACATTTCTTTAAATCTCTCCCAAGTAATTACACCTTCACCTCCACGAACTTTGTTTGCTTGCCACCAATAGCTAGCTTTGACTTGAAAGATAAATCTTTAAAGCGGTCTTCTGGTCTTCTCTAACCTTAGCAACGTCAAAAACCTTCTCCATTTCCATAACCCACGTTTGAGCCTCGATCGAGTTCATCGAATCAATAAGGTTCACTAGTCTAACAAGGTTCAACAATAATGATATTCAAATTGAATAATAATCTCAAGAAGTATACAATAGAACACATATTGTATAACAATTTCATATTTTGAAAGGATAATAAATCTTTAATATAACAATTCGAACTTGAATAATAGTAATGAGGATTTACTCAAGGTAAGTAATAAACTTGAATAATGATAACAAGTAGGGGTAGGAAACTTGCCTTGTGTGTAGATTACACTTTAATTAAACTCGTTCTTTGATTTAAATCCTAAATATCATTTACATTCACATCTCTAGTTAATTATAATATAATTAACCATCATAAATTCATTCTTTTATCTAAACTTTGTTTATTACTATACTTAGTCAAATCAAATATCACACTTATTGTCACATAATAACACTTCATGAATAATAAGCTACTTATGTATTTCATAATTCAATCCACATGAAATTATGTTATTTACATGTTAAGTATCTATTTTAATATCTCATTAAACTTCTAACATATTTTTTTGTTCATTACATTAAGTTACTAACACATTGCTAGGCTTAACATTTAAAAATAATTCATTTCGGACATTACAGAGAGTGGTATTTGCTTTTTCACTTTTAATATAGAATCTTATTGACTGCATGCATCTGTGGTAGTGACATGGCTGAGACTGGCGCTGTATGCAATGAAAGCGAGGCTGCTCGCAATTTGCGAAAATTGCAGAACACAGCCAAAAAAACTCCAATTAAATTTTACTACACGAATTTAATCATACCCACATGTTAGAATTCGCATATAAAAATTACTCAACATCTATAGAATGATTTTAACCCATTAAAACACATAATTACAGAATTAAAATGTATAAATTTTACTGTTCTTTGTGTTCTTGAAGATTTTAAACAAAACATAAAAAATTTAACACTATGGATTCGTTATAACAAAGAATCCGCTTCATTTAAGGTTTGGTCTCTTAAATAACAACATGAATAATCAAATAAGAGTGGGAATTTTATAAAAACATTTATGTTTGACACATTAAATTTACATATAAGGGCCATATGGCCATAACCCAAACTCTGTAATTTTGAAGCAATCATATACGGTGTAATATAATGAAACTGATGATAGGGAATCATGAAATATATATATATATATATATAAAACATGCTATACCACTCGAATTATTACATATATCCATATAACAACACAATTTCCTAATTATAGAGACTTTACAGGATGAATGAAAGCCATTTTTAAAAAAAACTTTAATATGTAATTTAAAATATGGGAAGGAGGAGATTACTCATAGCTTAGTGTAGATAGAAGAGATGAACTTTCTCAATTAATCAAACAACTAACAATTCTCTCAAATTCTTAATTCTCTCTCTTTGTGATTTCCTTGTAGAACTTAGAAAATGAAGAGAAGAAGAATACGTATAATAATAATAAAGGAAGGAACTGACGCGTTGTGGTCAGTTACCCAGTCATGGGTAACTTCCCTCAACTCCCACTAAGGCCATGTTTGGCTATCATTTTAAAAGCTTATACCCCATTAATTTAATAAAACCTCTTATACTAGAGTTAAATAATGTCACACTCCTTTATAAAATAAATCAATATCTTATTTAATTTACTTTAAATAAAATATAATAAATTCTCATAAATTCACATAGTCACATAATTAAATTTCTCTTTAATAAATAATGTCAAATTATTAACTTTCTAATTAATAATTAAATTAATTAAAATAACATTAGGCTTATTAAATATTTTTTTTAATACAATAAGCTCACATAATGACATACTTCGATAATAAAAATTCTCCATATTAATTTAATAAATGTAATACATATAATTAAATTAATCTACCACAACTGTATCAATTAATTATTTAATCTAATAATTAAATCATCGAAAATATTTATCTACTTGAATAAATATTAAGAATTAAATTATAAAAATCTCGTTCGTCACAGTTATGCCCTGTATTGATCAATATTACATGCAAGAATGATATTTTCGTTCATCTTATCCGCCTTCGGCGCACAAAAGTTTTTCCATGTTCGAGATGTTCATACTTTGTCGGGAATCCAAACCAAAACAATCCGGTTGAATACAATAAAGTTTTATCTTGTTCAACAGTATTTTTAAGTTTGTGTCTAGCCGAATCAAATAGCCTAAACGGCTTTTAAGTCAACGTATACATATTGGAAACCAATAAGTATGTATCAACATGTGATTAAATACAATGATTATCCAAGTAAGTACACTTGTCTAACCATATTTAGAAATTAACGAATAAAATAAATATATGGATTATACAATAATACTATGTTGATAAACAATGATGGAATAATTTAAGAACTTGTATGAATACGAATGATTGGATACAAAATCGATAACAATAGAGTTAATAATCTGGCATAATGATGATATAATTCTGAAACTTTCTTACTCAAGTCCATTGCATAAAGTAAATGCAAAGGTTAGATACTTGCCTGAGCTGCTGCTTACAATTACGTAACTTAGTTTTTATCTTTTATACTAAGACTTATCATTCATAAGATCATTCGTTCGATTAAAATAACATACTATAACATATAATACTACCATTTGCAGTCAACACATAACCTAATCATATTGTCACATAAGTTTAGCAGTCATTGAATCACAAACAAACACGTATCTAGTCAAACTATCTAAGTCTAGATCAATTTCTGAAACATTTCGGTGTACCGACGGCTTTATCGGGTAATTATCGAGTCTAAAACTCTAGTCTGTAGTTCAATATTCAATTAGATAATTAAATATCAGTCATATTATTTTTAAATAACTTATAATAAAGTTTAATTAATGATTATAATTTATCATGATTTTTTAAACACTGGAATCATTTTTAAATGATTTAAATAAAAAATAATTCTATTATTATTAATATTTAAATAATAGTAAACTATTAATGAAACAATTGCCAAAATATTAAAGTTATTTATAATAACTCAAAATATTTTAAAAGTATTAATATTACCCTTAAATGATTTTTAAAATAATTAAAATCATTTTAAATAATTACCATTAATATTTAAATATTAATGCATTATTTATCAAAATATTAAAAGTCATTAATTATAACTTAAAATATTTTTAAAATATTTATATCATTTTAAATGATTTTTAGATTAACAAAACCATTTTAAACTATTTATTTAATATAATTATTAAATAATTTTAATATCATTAATAGTAAAATATTAATGAAATTTACCTTTAAAAATTAAAAGTTATATTTTATAACTTCAAATATTTTTAAACACTTTATTTTCATTTAAAATGATTTTTGTAATATTAAAATCATTTTTAAACTAATTATTTAATATAATTATTAAATAAATCTAATATCATTAATATTAAATAATTAATGAAATTTATCTTAAAATATTAAAATTTATGTTTTATAACTTAAAATATTTTAAATACTTTATTATCATTTAAAATGATTTTTAATATAATAAAATTATTTTAAATTAATTTATTTAATGCATTAATTAAATAAATTAAATATCAATAATATTTAAATAAATACTAATATTTGTGGAAAATATGCCAAATTATTAAAAGTTAATTTTTATAACTTAAAATAATTTTTGAAATTTTCAGAAATTAATTTCTATTTTTAAATGATTTTTTGGAAATTAAAATAAATAAAATTATTAAATCCGTCGCTATAGCCTTTAGCGATAGAAACCGTTGCCTAAAGTGTTCATGAGCACCAAGAACACTGACAACCAGTGTTCAAGGGTCTCATTTTGACCATGAATATATGTAAGATCGTAATGTTTCTGGGCAAGATAAAGGTCAGGTCATGTAGAACTAGTGTAATACTACAAAATCCAACAACAAACATAATCAGAAAGCATAATACGAATGAGATCTAAGCATACAAAGTGGTTGTCAAAGCTTTTCTTCATTTTTTGGGTTACCCAGAAATGAAGAACAGTTCGAGTATGCTTATTTGGGCTTCCACAACTTGAAATCCGTGTGATGTTTTTGTGATTTAAAGGTTTCAATGTGTAGCCAGCATGCATGTGAACATACTTGACACATAAAGTTGATCTAATAACATCACAATAGCTAGATCCATGCTGGTCAAACCTTGTCAGGAATAAGGTTCAAACGTTTTCTGGGTTACCCAGAAAACTGTTTTCATGATTGTTTTAGTTACTTTGACCGGCTACTAGATCCAACATATTTGATGTTTAGGTGTTCTATTATCATGAATCTACACTCCGTCTACCAACCTACAACTTTGATACAACAACGAAAAAATAGCAACAAACAACTGACAGATCTGGACGCATGAATATCTTGTCAGACGATTCTGGGCAAGTTCTGGGTTACCCAGAATTGTCCAGTCATGGCCGGTCAACGGCCTTTGACCACTAATAACTTGTAATATATACACGATCTAAGCATGCTTCCAATTCCATATCAAAGCTCGCATAACATACTACATGTTCAGACCTTTAAACAACAAAAACACATAGCATACAAAGATCTATGAGGTCTGACATTCAGTTGTTAGACTTCATTTTAAAAAATTTCCAGATTTTTGAAAACATCAAATCCGAGCCTATAGGTGTTATGGATCTAACATCTAGCAACCCAGATCATCTATTTACACCTTATATAACACGTTTTAACATAAAATCATAACATCTAACACATCGTTAAAGGGTCAGATTCTTAGTTAGGGTTTTATACCTTTATGAACAAATTCTTGATTCTAGGCTCCTGATTTGTTATGAGTGTTAGTGGGGCTTGATTTGGGGACTGAAATGCCAAAGGTTTTCATGAGTTTTAGAGAGAGAGGGTCTAGGTTGTATATTGGTGACCAAATGGGCAAGAATATGAATTTTCTCTCTCTTTGATCTTATAAATAATGTGGTGCAATGTATTTCCTGAGATACAAGATGGCTGAGATGTGTATAATTCAGTCACATGGAAGTCAAAGGTGGTTCACCAACTAAAGTGTTGGCCAATTTTGCAAGTTAGCTACAAAATAATGCATGAAGGGAATAATGGTCTTTTGGCTTGTGATTTTAATGGCAACTTTGTAATCTTGGCAAACCCTTAGGGTTTGACCCTTAGGATTTAACCCTAAGGTTTTCAAAATTTAGTTTTCTAGGATTTCAATTTAGGTTTAAAAAAAATAAAAATTTAACTTTCTAATTTTGAAAATTAGGGTTTCCTAATTGTGTTTAATTTTCTAATTACGTAGCACATGCAAATTAGATTTATGCTTCACAAATTATAATTAAGATTACTAATTGAGTAAGTAGGCTTACAATTTGATAATTAGGGTTTCTAAATAACAATTAGTGTTTCAAATTTTAGAATTTAGGGTTTTTAAAAATTAGTGTTTTCCCTAATTAAGTATAATACCTGACATTATTAACATTAACACGACTACATAACGACTCAACAAATTCTTAAAGTTATATTTGACTTTTTGAATTAGGGTATATCAGCAATACTATGGTTTTGTCACGTTACACCATAATTAACCAACCATTATCAGTCTATACATACAATACATATTTATAGCACTGAAATATAATTAATATAATATTATTATTCTCATTCCTTAGAGTCAAAATCCGAATTAGGGTTTGGATTCCATATCTAATTTATCTTGCACAAATATCATTATTAATTAAGTTAAAATAATTAGAATAAATTCACATAATAAAATAATTATTATAATAATTCTATAATCATTTCTTATATTATTTAAATAAAATAATAATCGTATTTTCATAGAAATTAATTAATTAATAAAAACATTTCTACTATAAAATTAATTACTATAAGAATATATATAATATATAATGATTAATAATTCTTAAAAAATTATTTGTAATTATTCGTAACAAATAAATTTTTATTTATCATAAATATACATACACATTACACCCGCACATATTCCCACCTTTAAAACAAATATATATATATATATATATATATATATATATATATATATATATGCAAAATTTCTTATTTATTTTTTAGAAAATATCGGGTTATTATAATGACTTAAATCAAAGGTTGTGTTTTTATGGCGTGAAGTCGCCTGAGACAAGCGAGTTGTCGCAGCGATGATGCGAGCTGAGAAGTTGTTAAGACAAGGCTATGTGGGATATTTAGCCTACATAGTCGACAGTCGTAAAGAGAACCCGAAGATAGAGGAAATACCAATAGTGAGAGACTTCGCAGACGTATTTCCGGATGATCTACCAGGATTTTTGCCAGACAGAGAGGTTGAGTTTGTGATCAATTTGGCACCAGGAACGACTCCAATATCGAAGGCACCATACCGGATGGCTCCAGTAGAGATTAAAGAATTGATGGTACAACTGCAAAAGTTATTGGATAAGAAATACATTCAACCGAGCGTATCGCCATGGGGAGCGTCGATGTTATTTGTGAAGAAGAAGGACGGAACGATGCGGCTCTGCATCGATTACAGAGAATTGAATAAGGTCACGATTAAGAATAAGTATCCATTACCAAGGATTGATGACCTGTTTGATTAGTTAAATGGAGCGAGATACTTTTCAAAGATAGACTTGAGGAGTGGTTATCATAACCTGAAGGTGAGGCCAGAGGATGTACCGAAGACAGCGTTTAGAACTCCTTATGGTCATTACGAGTTTCTGGTAATGTGATTTGGTCTAACGAATACTCCTGTAGCGTTTATGGACATAATGAACATAGTGTTTAAACTATTTTTGGATAAATTCATGGTGGTGTTTATTGATTACATTTTGGTATACTCAAAAACGAAGGAAGAACATGTAAAGCATTTAAAGGTAGCGTTAGAGGCGTTGAGAAAGGAGAAGTTATACGCCAAGTTTTCAAAATGCAAATTTTGGATTTAGCAGGTATAATTTCTCGGACATGTGATTGATAAGGACGGAATTTCGATGGATCCCTCCAAAGTTGAAGCTATAAAATTCGTTTGGACGAAGAAGTGTGAGGAAAGCTTTCAAGAGCTTAAGAAGAGGTTGAGTGCAGCACTTGTGTTATCACTTCCGGATGATACAAGAAATTATGTGGTTTATAGTGATGTGTCGCATAAAGGACTTGGCTGTGTGCTTATGCAAAATGGCTGGGTCATTGCATATACATCACGACAATTGAAGGACTATGAGAAGGGGTATCCGACCCATGATTTGGAATTAGCTGCGGTTATATTTACTTTGAAGATCTGGAGACACTATCTCTATGGGGAGAAGTGTGAAATATATACAGAACACAAGAGTTTGAAATATATTTTTACACAGAAGGACTTGAATATGAACCATAGAAGGTGGCTGGAGTTAATTAAGGACTATATTTCCGAGATTTTATACCATCCGGGTAAAGCAAATGTGGTTGGCAACGCCTTAAGTAGAAAGGGTCAGGGGAAATTGATGATGTTGACCGCTCAGGAGGAGCTAATTTTAGTGATGGAGAAACTAGAATTGAAAGTGAAGTATCCTATGGAAATTGATGAGAAGTTGTTCTAGATGCAAGCTGGTACAACTTTGCTGGATAAAGTTAAAGAGGCTCAACTTCAGGACGAAGAATGTGAGAAGGTGAAAAAGAAGATATCTGAAGGAACCGAACCGAGATTCAAGATAAATAGTGAGGGACTACTGAGATTTGAGGGCAGAGTTTAGATACCGCCAGTGCTAGAGATTAAAGAAGACATTTTGAGCGAGGCTCATAGCTCACAATATTCGATTCACACTGGTAGTACCAAGATGTACCAAGATCTTCGACAATATTTCTGGTGGCCAAATTTGAAATGAGATGTTGCAGAGTGTGTTGCCAAGTGTCTGACATGTCAGAAAGTGAACGTAGAACATCAGAGGCCGAGTGGGTTGTTACAACCGTTAGAAATCCCAGAATAGAAGTGGGAACATATCACGATGGATTTTGTGGTTGGCCTTCCGATAACTCAGAAAGGCTATGATGCAGTATGGGTTATTATTGACCGATTGATGAAATCCGCACACTTTATTCCAATCAGAATCAGATTCAATTTAGACCAGTTGGCAATGTTATATGTAAAAGAGATTATTTCAAGGCACGAAGTTCCGATGTCAATTGTTTCCGATAGGGATCCGCGCTTTATGTTGAACTTCTAGAAGCGACTACAAGAGTTCATGGTGACGCAGTTGAGAATGAGTACGACATATCACCCTCAGACAGACGGGCAGAGCGAAAGAACGATTCAGACATTGGAGGATATGTTAAGAATGTGCATCATGGATTTTAAAGAAAATTGGGATGATCACTATCCGCTCGTTGAAATCGGTTACAACAACAATTACCATGCTAGAATTGGCATGCCGCCTTACGAAGCGTTATATGGCAGAAAGTGAAGAACTCCACTTTACTGGGATGAAGTTGGACAGAGACAATTACTAGAACCAAAACTGGTACAGGAAACAACAAAGATAGTCAAAGTAATCCTGAAGAGACTAGTAGTAGCTCAGGATAGGTAGAAGAAATACGTGATCCACACCATAAGAATGTTGAGTTTGAATCCGGTAGCTTGGTATTTTTAAAAGTCTCTCCCTTGAAAGATAAGATCAAATTCGATAAGAATGGAAAATTGAGCCCGAGGTTCATTGGACCCTTTGAAGTTTTGCGAAGAACTGGTGAAGTTGCCTATGAGGTAGCCTTACCTCCGACCTTAGAACATATCCATAATGTTTTCCATGTTTTTATCTTACGACCTTATAAGCCCGATTACAAGCACATTATCGAATATGAACACCTACAATTTGAGAAATATTTGTCCAACGAAGAAGGTCCTGTTCAGATAGTAGACAGGAAAGAGCAAGTACTCAGAAATAAAGTAATACCTTCTATTAAGGTAATTTGGAGGAACCACAACGCTGAAGAAGCTACATGGGAACTCGAAAAACAAATGATGAAGAATTGCCCTCATTTATTTGCTTAATATATGTGTAGCGATTCTGGGGACATAATCTTTGTAAGGGGGGAGTGTAACGACCGAGAAATTCGGATCTTTTGTAAAATAATTTTATTTAATTTAATAATGAATAAAATCATATTATTTGTTATTATTATGTGGTAGTAAGATGAATGTCGTTCTATAACCTAGAAACGTCGGAAAGTCGTAGTATTTTAACTACGTGAAGGAATTAAAGTGTTTGAATTTCCAAGATGAAAATAAAAGCTTTCCGAGAAATTTTTTGAAAAACACTATTCATCGATTTCTGCTCAGGAATTATTTTTGAACTTCCAAGAAATACGTAACGATAGAATATCGTGGTGAGATGGATTATGTAATAATAATTCAAGTATGGAAAACATAATTTTTCACATGCAAACTTAATTTGAGAATGTTAGGGAAAATAAAGCGTTAGAAGCTAATGTGATGATCGTATGATACTCATGTATTGTACGAGGTAATGAATACGAGTATGATACGAAGTATTATATGAGTATGTATGAATGATGGTATATCGTATATTATGAATTAGTATACGAGTTAGAATACGAGAATAATACGTAGAGTATACGTGATAAGGCTTTAAGCCAAATGAAATGGACTTGTTGGATTATGTAAGAAGTGCAAGTCCAATAGGAATTAATATGCAAGCCCAAGATTATGCAATGTTAAAGCCCAAGTAGTTGTTAAAGTAAAGTCCAAAGTAAATTAATGCAAGCCCAAAAGCTTAAGTTAACTAATTAAACCTAAGCCCAAGTTATTGATCCAATGGGTTAGGGTGACCCATGGGGCGACCTATAAGACCCCGAATTTTGTGAATAAAGATTAATTTTCTCAAAATATTTTTTTAAAGTATTATTGTGTGGATTTGATATAATGTTATAGTTGTGGGTAGTATTTATAAATTTTGCAAAGTATGCAAGTTGTTATAAAATATTCGAATGGTCGGGGAATATTCATTTTAACAGGGAATATTTATACGATGACACAATCATTGGTGGACCCTGCAACGAAATTATTGTCGGAATGAGAAAACGACAGAAATATCTTTTTATGAAAAAAACAGCGGAAGTTTTACCGTTAACTGTTGAAATACCCGGTGATAAAAGTATAATAATACGCGTGGTTGTCGTAAGGAATATTATTTTCGTTCAATATTCGTAAGGAATATTATTTTCATTCAACAGTTGTAAGGGATATTATTTTGTTCAATACTCATAAGAAATAATATTTTCTTCCATACTCTATAGTATTTAAGTAATATTATTTCATTTCAGATTCTGAATTCTATACTCATTTTGTTAAGTTTTGGCTTCTATACTCCATGAAATTAGTAGAATATCCTTGAAATTTTGCGCTTCATCCAGTATCTTTTCATGGAAATATTATTCTGAGCATTCTTGATAATTTTTTATCTTTTCATGCCAGAGTACTATTCACGGGGTACTATTCCCGAAGTACTATTCACTCGAGTACTATTCACCCGGGGTACTATTTATGACAAAAATTGATTTCTTTTCGATCTAAATCATTTTTGATACATTATTATTCTTGAATTTTACTACACAAAGAAGTATCATGTTGATAATTTAGATATTCTTGAATTCTGGATAAATTACATTATAAAGTCTTTAATATTTATCCTTGATCTCGTTTGATTGAATTTTTATATCATTGTCATCATCCCCATGATTATATTATGATGAAAGTCATCTGTGGTCGTAGTGCATAGATTGACTTGGTATGATTATAATTATAAGTAGGTTTAATACCTACTTATCCGGTATCTATTACTTGAATTAGTTGCTTAAACCTATATTTGTAGTTACTTTGCATGCATTGTGTGTTCATTTCATAAATCTTATGTTATTTTGTAGGTTACGACACAACATTGGCATGAAGAAGCAAGGAAAAGCAATTAAACATCTTTTGGACAAAAATATGCAAGCAAGTGTAAGAAGGGAAGATTGTAGGGCTTTTAACACCAAGTGGGATGCATGTTCTTGGCTTGGAACTTAGATTTTATTGTATATCTACTTCTTAGCTTTCCAGAACATCTTGAATCATCCAATCAGAGTTTGGATGCGAGCGTTATGGCTTTTTATCAACAAAGATCAAAGTTAAGAGTTGTCATGGTTGTCATTTGAGCTAGAATAGGATTCTTTGTTGCCTAACATGCTAGAGTATCTATTAGAACTATAAATACATGATGAGAGGCATAAAAGATGATATAGGCTAAGTTTCGGAGGATTCCATTAGATTAAATTAGAGTAGATTAGGAGCAAAACCCTAGTTCTTAGGAGATTTGGGGATTGAAGCAACTTGGAGACCATTGAAGATCAAGAGCAGGAGCTTGAGGAAGATGGAGATTTGCTGAGAACAGATTTATATCTTACTATACTCTTATTTTTATCTTTTAATGTGTATTCAATTGTTAATTCTTAATTTTAATTCAATGAGCTAATTCTTTGTTTGAGATTACAATGGATCTTATTGTGTAGTTTATTTTAATATGCTTCGCTATTAATTATTATGTTCTATCATGAGAATTGTCTATTGTGATTTGGACTTAATTGTTTAATTGATTGGCCATCAATTACCATGATAATCTATATGAACTCGAGAGATGAAGTATATATTTAGATCTGATCATGATAACATGTGTTTGTGATTTATGCATAGATGGAATTCATGAGTCGTGTTTAGGATAGAAATATGTCTTTACGCCATATGTAATCTTATAGAGAACTTGTGCTTTAAATCCTTTTGAATTGTAATTGACATAGAGATATAGTAGATTAGTTAATTAGGGTGTCCTTCTTAATTCTATCATCTGTGGATTTAAGTGAGTATGGGTATTATCCATCGAGAGGTGGTTTATTCTGCTTTAGTGTTCTTGATTAACAATTCAGGAAAGAGAATAATTGATGAGAAGTGTGTTAACTTAAATGAAGCAATAAGTGAAGTTATGATTTTAAATCTCCGTAATCTTAATTTAACTAGTGGTAATTAGAATTAGTTTACTTATAAATTGAAGTTCATTCGTTTAAATAAGATTGAGTTGCTTACGAGTTAGTACTTGGTGATTTTTATTAAACAATTCCTCATGGGAACGATACTCTACTTTCACTTTATTACTTGTTGACCACTTATACTTGCGTGTTGTACATAATTAGATTTTACCCAACAAGTTTTTGGCGCCGTTGCCGGGGAATAATTAATATATTTTTGTCAATATTAGATTCAATCAAATTAGTCTTAATTTAAACATTTTTTTATTTAATTCTCTTCCTATTTTTCTATCTTTTCAGGTACCATGGCAGAATTTAATTATCAATGGACGTATACGAGAATGACTCAGCCGAGGGGAGTGGGGATTGATGGTCTCAATGCATTTTCTGCATTATCAGCGCAACTTGAGACACTTTCGAGGAGGTTGGACGTTGTTGCAACCCAACATAATCGAAGGATAGAAGTTAATTATAATTATTGTGCTGGTAATCATCCGAGTCATCAATGCACCGGTCAGTTTTGGGCCGGGACAACACGGTGGTGAATACCTCAATGATTATACATGTGCTAATTATCATCAAGTTTGGTGGTATCACCCGGATTCGTCATGGAGCTATACTTATGAAGACCAATACTACGCTCCAAATCCATCATACACACCGGAATTTTCATGTCCACCTCCATTTCCACAAGATGAAAAGCCAAATTCGAGGGATGTAATATTGAAGGGCATATCAAACCTAGAGGAGATGAGGATTAGCCAAGGGATGTTAACCCAAATTTTTAATAATCGGATGCAACAACTCGTCATTACCTCAACCAATGGTCCTCAATACATGGCTTCAGAGACTCAGATAAATAATTCAAGGTTGGAGGAATTGTTGTCCAAGTTCTTAGCAGCAAATGAGGAGAGGAGGATTAATCAAGAGCGGTCAATTCAGAATCAAGAGATATCAATTCAAAATCTGCAGAACCAGATGGATCAAATGCTCAAAGCCTTGAACAACTGTCCTCAAAACAATTTGTGTTATGACGAGGATTCCGAGATTGTTGAAGTGCCCGAACAAAATCTACAACTAGATGAGACACGAGATGTTGAAAAAGAGGAGACAAGTGGGGATGAACTAACTATGAGTACTAACGAGGATGAGACGATGTTATTAATGCCTCAAGTGCCTTCTCCACCAAAGTTCAAGGATCCGATTAGATTTGCAAAACCTTGTCCGCTAGGTAGTCATTTCGTTGGCAATACTCCTTGTGACGTAAAAGTGAGTACAACTTCGAAGCCATTGTGCGATGAGTTGGAGAAGATAGAAGAAGAGATTATTGTGTCTGACAAGCTTCAATGCCAGAATCTATTCGCAGACACAATGGAGAAAACACCTAGATGTTGGACGTTCTTGAATGAGATCTTATTTAAACAAAGCATGTTAGGTGACTTTAATTCTCTAGCCATCACAAATGGGAACCTACCAAAAACTATATTATTTCTGATGGATGGAGGATTCCTCAATTATCGAAGAGGAATTGGATAGTCTTTGACGCACAAAGTCGAACTTACGACGTTAAAACTAGCGCTACTTGGGAGGCAACCCAAGCTCTAAACCTTTTCTTCCTTATTTATTCTTTATATTTTAGTTTATAGTCTAGCTCAAATATTTAGTTTTTAAAGAATAATGACTCCATAATGGTATGCTCACAGGTAAGGTAAGAAAAAGAAAGTCACCAAGCTACTGGCCCCATAGCGCGGGCCGCGCCACCTAACATCTGAGACGACGATGCGAGCCGCTACTACTACTCGAACCCATCTGACCCTATATAGCGTAGGCGCCCATCCGAGGCATACATACTACAAGGTCATTGCCACTCTAAATCCAAGGCGTTAAAAGTGTTTTAATTGCAATGATAGTCAAGTCTAACTCAAGTGTGGTTCCCAATTTATTCCAATTTGTCTGGCCTATTCTTTAGACTTAGCAGACAAGGAGGAAAATGTTGTATTTTCAGGGAAGTCCTCCCTTTTAATTTTTCCTATCTTAGCCATTGAGAACAATGTCTGTTTTAAGTTTGGGAGGCATTTTAGTGTCGTATTGCATATAATTAGTTATTTACAGTTTAGTTCATATAGTTACATTTAGTTTTTGCATTCAGTTTCTTGAAATAAAAAAATTGAAAATTTTAAAAAATAAGTAGTTAGTTTACAATGTTTATATAGCGTTTAGTACATCTTGCATGAGTCCAGCTGTTTGATATTTACAGTTTGTTTTGGCCAATGATGAGATTGGAATTGGGTAGACAAGTATAATGCAGACTATTAGAGCTTTGATGTGATTTCTTATTTTGAATTGAGTCTTTTTCTGTTTGAAACTGGTATAATAAGGATAACACAGTAAAAATAACTTGTTAAATGATTGAGTTTAAATTGATACATAATCGGACTTAAGGATAATGCTAGTTTGAATGAAAGAATGACAAGAATAAGTAGTGATGGCTAAAGTTAGACAAAAACCTAAGTTTGGGGGAATATTTGGGATATATAAGCTATAAAAAAAAGAAAGAAAAAAGAAATTAAAAGAAAGTATGAATAAACACCGTGACGTGCTTGTCTAGTTTTGTGGTCTTTGTTACTTGAGTAAGTAAGCCCGAGGGGATTGTCTTTACACCTAGCGCCCTAAGGTCTTAATGTTCTGGGAGTCGTTGGTCGAAAGCTCGTTAAGGTAGCATTGAAAAGCCTAAGGGAATAAACCATTACATAGCTATGTGTATATAAAAAAAATGAATAAAACGGGAAATAAGAGCAAAAAGCCCCCGTAGATGAAAAATGAAGCATAAGTATTCCATGTTGACCCTCGATATTGGTAAATGTTTAATTTTAGTTGGATCTAGCTTGTTTTTGGATTTCTTGAGTTTACACTGTATGATGCCTTCGAAGAGACTTAGTATGTGTTAAATTTGATTTTATATCAGTTAACATTGTTGTGGAGCACACACGCACTATATTAGTGCTAACAGTCAAAAATTTGATGATTAATTGGGAAATTAATGATTTGTTTTGATATGATGTATTATCATGTTTACTTGATTTCTCTACTAGGTTGAATAGACTTGTTTATGTCATTACTTTGTTGGATTAAATGAGGCATGTAGATTAGTTGCATTGCATATCATTATTGTTTTATGTTTTTGCTTGAGGACAAGCAACTGTTTAAGTTCGGGGGTATTGGATAAATAGGTTTTATACATACTTATCCGGTATCTATTACTTGAATTAGTTGCTTAAACCTATTTTTGTAGTTACTTTGCATGCATTGTGTGTTCATTTCATAAATCTTATGTTATTTTATAGGTTACGACACAACATTGGCATGAGGAAGCAATGAAAAGCAATTCAAACATCTTTTGGACTAAAATATGCAAGCAAGTGCAAGAAGGGAATATTGCAGGGCTTTTAACACCAAGTGGGATGCATGTTCTTGGCTTAGAACTTAGATTTTATTGTAGATCTACTTCTTAGCTTTTCGGAACATCTTGAATCATCCCAATCGAAGTTTGGATGCGAGAGTTATTACCTTTTTATCAACAAAGATCACAGTTAAGAGTTGCCATGCTTGCTATTTACATAGCATCTACTTCGAGCCCGATTTTGGTCTTGATCCAGACGGAATCTGTCAATCATCATGAAATGAAAGTTATAGATCTCAATCAATATCTTCGATTTGATAGGTGTGAGGCCTCGTAACTCCTAGCGGTTGAAAAGTTATGCTTGTTTTACCAAAGGACGTCGCAGGAGAAAAACAGTATACGGACACACTTTAAAGACGACTAGGAAATGCTGCAAGACCACCACCTTATTTTGCACATGCGCTAGGTCCAAAATAACCTAGGGACGGTCAAGAAGCAAGACTTGATTCAATGGGAAAACAAATTTTAGGGTTATTTGGTGTCCAATTTGAGCTAAAATAGGATTCTTAGTTGCCTAACTTGCTAGGGTATCCATTAGAACTATAAATACATGATGAGAGGAATAAAAGATGATATAGGCTAAGTTTTGGAGGATTCCATTAGATTATATTAGAGTAGATTAGGAGCAAAACCCTAGTTCTTAGGAGATTTGGGGATTGAAGCAACTTGGAGACCATTGAAGATCAAGAGCAGGAGCTTGAGGAAGATGGAGATTTGCTGACAACAAATTTATTCTTTACTTTACTCTTAGTTTTATCTTTTAATGTGTATTCAAGTGTGGATTCTTAGTTTTAACTCAATGAACTAATTCTTTGTTTGAGATTGCAATGGATCTTATTGTGTAGTTTATTTTAACATGCTTCGCTATCAATTATTATGTTCTATCGTGAGAATTATCTATTGTGATTTGTACTTAATTGTTTAATTGATTGGCCATCAATTATCGTGATAATCTATATGAACTCGAGAGATGAAGTATAGATTTAGATCTGATCATGATAGCATGTGTTTGTGATTTCTGCATAGATGGAATTCATGAGTCGTGTTTAGGATAGAGATATGCCTTTACGCCATATGTAATCTTATAGAGAACTTGTGCTTTAAATCCTTTTGAATTTTAATTCACATAGAGATATAGTGGATTAGTTAATTAGGGGGTCCTACTTAATTCTATTATTTGTGGATTTAAGTGAGTATGGGTATTATGCATCGAGATGTGGTTTTATCTGCTTTAGTGTTCTTGATTAACAATTCAGGATAGAGAATAATTGATGAGAAGTGTGTTAACTTAAATGAAACAATAAGTGAAGTTGTGATTTTAAATCTCCGTAATCTTAATTTAACTAGTGGTAATTAGAATTAGTTTACTTATAAATTGAAATTCATTCGTTTAAACAAGATTGAGTTGATTACGAGTTAGTACTTGGTGATTTTTATTAAACAATTCCTCGTGGGAACGATACTCTACTTTCACTCTATTACTTGTTGACCACGTATACTTGCGTGTTGTGCGTAATTAGATTTTACCCAACAAGTTTTTTGCGTCGTTGCCGGAGAATTAGTTAATATATTTTTTCTAATATTAGCTTCAATCAAATTAGTCTTAATTTAAACATTTTTTTTTATTTAATTCTCTTCCTGTTTTTCTTTTTTTCGTGTACAATGGCGAATTTAATTATCAATGGTAGTATCTAGAGAACGACTTCAAATGATGGGAGCGGGGATTGATGGTCTCTATGCATTTTCTGCATTATCAGCGCAACTTGAGACACTTTCGAGGAGGTTAGACGTTGTTGCAGCCCAACGTAATCGAAGGATAGCAGTTAATTGCAATTATTGTGCTGGTAATCATCCGAGTCATTAATGCACCGTTAGTTTTGGGTAATGGACCGTAACATTCCGTAATTTTAAATTGTAATGTTTAAATATTTATCGAATCATATAAATATTTAATGGATGTGTTTATCGTTAAATATTTGTTTAATTGATTTGATTTTATTTGGTTAATTATTTGTTAAATAAATAATTAATGAGTTAAGAAAATTTTTATATTGATATTTCAATTTGATGGTTAATTATTTGTATTGTGTTATGTGATTAAATGATTATTTAATAAATTGTTATTTGAATTAATTAATTAAGTATGAAAACTTAATTAAATATAGTGTGATAAATAACTATATTATAAGAAGTATTAAAATAAATTAAAGTAGTTTTAATTGAGTTTACCCAAACAAGGCTTAAGTATATTAAGTCTTTAATTTTAAAGAGTTTTGCCAAACGGAGCCTTATGGCTTTTGGATTTTTAAAATTTGAATTTATAATATAATAAATAAAATAAATTAAAATAATAAATATAGTATATTTATAATTTATACGTTTGTTTTTGTAACTGACATTTTATTAAATTTGGCGTATTAAGGTTATCAGTTTTATTTTTATTTTACGCATAAGGTTTATCAGTTGGGTTTTGGCCATTTGCTAAGAACACTGAGAATTTCAGAGAGAATTGAGAGAATTGAGAGAGAACTTAAGCAATTTCCAGCGATTTTTGTGACGAACGAGATTTTGTAAATTAATTTTAATATTTATTGAATTAAATAAATATTTTTCAATGATTTAAATTATTAGATTAAATAATGAATTGATGCAATTGTGTTAGATTAATTTAATTATATGTGTTACATTTATTAAATTAATGTAGAGAATTTTTATTATCGAAGTATGTGATTATGTGAGCTTATTGTATTAAAAGAAATATTTAATAAGCATATTAAGTATTTTAATTAATTTAATTATTAGTTAGAGAGTTAATAATTTGACATTATTAATTAATGAGAAACTTAAATATACGACTATGTGAATTTATGAGAAATTATTATATTTTATTTAAAGTAAATTTAAATAAAATATTGGATTTATTTTATAAGGAGTGTGACATTTTCAAACTATATTATAAAGGTTTTATTAAATTAAATGGATTTGAAACCTTTTCTTGCTAGCCAAACAAGGCCTTATTGAAAGTTGGGAACAGTTGCCCATGATTGGATAACTGACCACATCGCGTCAGTTCTTTATTTCAATTGACGTCTTCTTTTTCTTTCTTCATTAATTGCCTAAGCCTAGAGAATAATCTGAGAGTGTTTGTCAGAGATATTTATAATATTGAAAAGGAGATTAAGAGTGAGTGATTGAAGAAACATTTGAGTTTTCTAAATCTACGCTTTATACTCTACAAGTAATCTCCTCCTTCCCAAATTTACAAGTTACGTTATTTAAGTTTTGATAAAAATGGCTTTCACAGTTTTCTGTAAAGTCTCTACGATGGAAAATTGTAAGGCTTATATGAATATATAGGTTAAGATGTTATCAAATCATATTTAATTATATATATATTTTGCAAACCATATCATTTGTTTCATTAAAATACACGTCGTATATGTTTTTCAAAATTACAGAGTTTGGGTTTTGGCCATATGGCCTTATACGTGATATTTCATGTGTTGATCGTATATTATCCCTAAATTTTTCATTCTTATGTTGTTATGCATGTTGATACGAAGAGACCAAAGTTTAAATAAACGGATTCGGTGTTATAACGAATCCGTAGTGACAATTTTCATGTCTTATTTTCAAAACCTTCAAGAACATCAAAGTCAGTGAAATTGCATGCTTAAACTCTGTGATTATGTGTTTTAATGGGTTAAAATCACTTTATAAATGTTGGGTAATGATTATATACGAATTCTAACATATGGGTATGATTAAATTCGTGTAGTGATAATTTAATTGGAATTTTTTGGTCCGTGTTACGCAATTTTCGTAAATGCAGAACAATTTCTGATTCGCCATACTGCCATTCTTGATTCCAACATGTAAGGCACACATAGACCTACTGCACCATGATTCAAGTGTTCTAAGCTGCAATGCCACGTAGCCAGCAGATGCAAGACCTCTAGTATAAGCGTGGCAGTACAATACTACTCTATAATGGTCCGAAAATGTAATTTTTAAAGTGTTAAGTCTAACAATGTATTGTTAACTTAATGTAATGAACATGTAAACATGTTAGAAGTATAATGAGATGTAAAATAGATGTTTAACATGTAAATAACATAATTGCATGTGGATCGAATTATTGAATACATAATTAGCTTATTATTCATAAAGTATAAATTATGTGACAAAGTGGTAAATTAATAGTTAATTATCAAAGTAGACAAAGAGAATGAGTTTTGACGATTAGTTAAGTTATAATTAACTGGTATTGTGAATGTGAATGGTATGTAGGATTTAAATCAAAGAACGAGTTTAGTTAAAGTGTAATCTACGCACGAGGCAAGTTTCCTAACCCTACTTGTCATTATTGTTCAAGTTTATTAGTTACCTCGAGTGAATTATCATTGTTATTATTCAAGTTCAAATGTTATATTAAAGATTGATTATCTTTTCAAAGCCTGATTCAGTTATACAATAATTGTCCTATTGTATACGTCTTGAGATTATTATTCAAATTGAATATCATTATAGTTGAACCTTATTAGACTAGTGAACTTTATTGATTCAACTAGTCCTTAGTTGATGAACGTTCTAAATTTCAGAACCCTTATTGAATTATCCAAACCAAACTTCCTTTGGTGCGGACTCGAATGTCAAACTGAGATAAACAACCCTGCAAAGGGATTTACTTATGCGTTAGCGTTAAGATATTGTGCACGTGATAGTACAAAGGGTTGATCCCCTAAAATGCGAGTAGAAAGGTCCATAGTCTTATGACTGTTAAAGGTTTCAAGTATAACCCTTGATAACCTAGTACATGGTTCAAGGTCTTATGACCCTCAGAATTCTTTTGATTCTTGTTATTCATTCTTGATTCAAAGGTTGAGCTTTTATTCAGATGTCTTTGATTTACTCGCATGTTATTATACTGTTATTTCTTTATTGTACTTGTGGGAAATAGTGCTCACTCTTGCTTAATAATAACATTGCAGTTAAGAACGAAAGAACTGATGAACCTTCCACTAGTAAGGGCAAGGGCAAAGTTAGCAAATGATGAAGACTTGTTATTTTATTTGATGATGTATTTATGTTAGACTTGAGTTAATGATGTTGTTTAAGACTTATTATTTATATTTCCGCACAGATGTTTAAGGTTAGTTTAACCTGGGATTATGTTTATGATTCAGATGTTGTAACCTTATAAAGGGAAGATTTTATTTCTATCTATTGCATGGTTTGTATTTATTATGGGTAGATAGATAGATGATATTTGTACAGTGAACACCAAATCCCGTGGAATCGAAGTACCCGGATTTGGGGGTGTCACATGTTGGTATCAAAGCTGTATGTTATGAACCTTAGGTGGGGGAACAACCTTAGGTAGTAGCCTTATAGAAAGAAGATAGTGTTGGAAAACTCTTATCGAGTTATAAGAAATGAATTTCTGTAATTCATTGAAGATAATAAAAGACCTTATGTGGTTATGTGTTAAAGTATGCGTTAGATGATACAACTTAGTAACTAAAACTTAAAATTTTGTTGTCAGGATGTCTAATGCTGGAGAAGCTAGTCAAGCTGGGGAGGAAGAACCCCGTGTAACTATAGTACCTACTAAGGAGGAACCCCGTGTACCTATAGTACCAACAGAGGAGGAGCCCCGAGGCATTCATGTCATTAGGGAGCAGCTAGTGCAGAGGGAATCATCTCCATTGATCACCGTTGTTGGTCAGGAGCATGAACCTGAGACTGATCCTGAGGAGGATCCTGAGGAGGAAATTGTTGAGGAAGAGGAAGAAGAGGAGTTACCACGGTACACCGTTGATGCTGAGATGTATGACACATTATACGACCGTAACGTGGAGTTACGAGATGAGGTGCAGGATCTGACTGAGCGAGCTATTATTAAGCAGATTACTTTAGAGGAGAAGGAGAGGGAGATTTCGACTCTTCACTCATGACTGGGAAATGTAGAATGGGATTTGTTCCATGAGAAGGGTCAAACTGAAGATAAGATCGAGGAGATAGAGAAGCTGAAGAAGGAACTGAAGGAAACCTCCGAAAGGCTGAACATAGCAGAGGAAGGCTGGGTAAGAGAATCACGTCGAGCTGATCGTGCAGAGGATGATAGTCGTGCAAAGAAAGCGAAGATTGGGGAAACTTAATCTACACTTAATAAGGCAATGAATGAGACTCAAGATTGAGTTTTGAGGTACTCGATCCAATTCGAAGGACTACCATTGTACATGATGGATCGCAGGACGATGTATCGCATCTTAGAAGAAGAGCGTAGCAAGGCTAATCAGTACCTTGACCGACAATGATATGATTTGTTTAATTATATGAAGAACTTAATTAGTTTTTAGATGTAAATTCTGACGTGTTTATGAACGAAAGAATATTTGAATGTTTTAAATCTTGTGGATTCTTTATTCCAGGATAGTTGATGTAAATAGCAGTTATGCTATCGTTTAAGGTTAAAACTTTTGATTTGAATGAAAATATATCAAGTTGTTGAGATGATGTGTTAAATGAGTATGTTAAATTGTTAAGTAATGCCTTAACTATTTAAAGAAATAAATAAAGTTCTAATAAGCGTTTATTTAACAAAAATATGCCACCAACGAGAAGACAACAGCGTTAACCGGCTCAGGAAGAGTCAACCAATAATAACAATAATGCCAACGCAAATCCCGTTCAACTGTTAGTTAACTTACTGACTGGAGCCATGAATAATCAACCTCAAGCTCCACCAAACACAACGTTTAAAGATTTCAAGGCGGTGGGACCTTGATTCAAAGGTTCCATGAACCCAATCGAGGCTCAAACGTGGGTTATGGAAATGGAGAAGGTTTTCGACGTTGCTAGGGTTAGAGAAGACTAGAAGACCGCTTTTAACGCGTTTATCTTTGAAGTTTGAGGCTAGCTTCTACGGTGGCAAGCAAACAAAGTGCGAGGAGGTGAAGGTGTAATTACGTGGGAGAGATTTAAAGAGATATTTTTCGAAATGTATTTCCCAACTACTTCGCAAAATCAGATGGAGGTTTAATTTTTGGAACTGAAGCAGGGAAACATGAGTGTACCTGACTACGCGGCTAAATTCAACGAGTTGGCAAGGTTCGCCCCGTACCAAGTAAACACTGACGAGAGAAAGGCCAGAAGATTCGAACAAGGACTAAAGCCTTGGGTATACAATAAAGTATTAATGTTTCAGATAAACACATTTGCCAGAGTTTTGGAAAAGGCCATCCTCACTGAAGGTGGAAGCGATGCGGTGACCAAGTACAATCAAGATTAGAAGAAGAAGAAGAAGAAGAAGAAGAGTGAAGGTGAAATTAATAAGAAGGCCAGTGGAAGTGGCACAGGAGGTGGAAATTTTAATCAGAAGAAAAGGTGGAACGACATCTCATCATCGGGAAATCAACAAGGTAATCAGAAGAAAAGAATCGAAGCATGCCCGACCTGCGGGAAAGCCCATCTGGGAGTTTGTATGAAAGGAAAAAGAGTGTGCTACAATTGTGGTCGAAAGGCCACATAGCACCAAACTATCCCAAACCCAAAGAAGGGTGCTTGTTTTACTTGTGGTTCAATGACCATCCGCAAGAGATCGTCCAAAGAAGGATCGGGAGGATCGGGATTAGGAGGAAACCGAGAAATAACGGTGGAAATGCCTTAACCATCACCGACCAACCGCAACAAATCGAATCGAAATAGCCTTGGACTTTCAACATGACGGTGCAAGATGCGATTCAATCCGCGATGTGGTGTCAGGTATCATTCTGATTAATAAAGTTAATGCTTACGTATTATTTGATTCGAGTGCTACTTGTTCCTTTATATCCAATGATTTTTCCAAGAATTTAGATTTGCCTAAGAATGAATTGGATTACCCCATGAACATAGAAATTGCGAATAGAGAAATAATCCTCATTAAAATGCATATAAGAATTGTAGAGTGGATATTAAGGGTAATATCATGAACGTAGATCTTATCCCTATTCGACTTGGGGAATTTGACGTTATATTGGAAATGGACCGGTTATTCAATTACGGGGCTGTAATTGATTGCCAAAAGAAGTGTATTAACCTTATGACTTCGTCAAAGGTTGTGTTTTATGGTAGCAAGTCACCTAGACAAGCGAGTTGTCTAGTGATGATGCATGCCAATAAGTTGTTAAGACAAGGCTGTGTAGGATACTTAGCTTACATAGTCGACAGTCGAAAAGAGAATCCTAAGGTAGAAGAGATACCGATTGTTAGGGATTTCGTCGACGTATTTCTAGACGATTTTACAGGACTTCCACCAGATAGAGAAGTAGATTTCGTGATCAATTTGGCGCCCGGAACTGCTCCAATATCGAAGGCACCATACCGAATGGCACCAGTAGAGATGAAAGAATTAATGGTACAATTACAAGAATTGCTGGACAAGAAGTTTATTCAACCGAGCGTATCGCCGTGGGGAGCACGGTGTTGTTTATGAAAAAGAAGGATGGATTGATGCGGCTCTGCATTGACTACAGAGAACTGAATAAGGTCACGATTAAGAACAGATATCAATTACCGAGGATCGATGATCTGTTTGATCAGTTGAAGGGAGCAAGATACTTTTCCAAGATAGACTTGAGAAGCGGTTATCATCAACTAAAGGTGAGGCCAGAGGATGTACCGAAGACAGCGTTCAAAACACGATACGGTCACTACGAATTTTTAGTAATGTCGTTTGGTTTAATGAATGCTCCTGCAGCATTTATGGGACTAATGAACGGTGTGTTCAAGCCATTTTGGACAAATTCGTGGTGGTATTTATAGACGATATTTTGGTATATTCGAAAACCAAAGAAAAACACGAAGAGCATTTGAGATTAACATTGGAAGTATTGAGAAGGGAAAAGCTGTATGCTAAGTATTCAAATGCGAATTTTGGATTGAACGAGTTCAATTTCTTAGTCATGTGATCGATAAAAACGGAATCTCGGTAGATCCATCTAAAGTAGAAGCCGTGATTAACTGGGATCAGCCGAGAACGCCGTCAGAAGTAAGAGGTTTTCTTTGATTAGCAGGATATTATAGAAGGTTCATACAAGACTTTTCCAAGATCGCAACTCTCTATTACTTAATTTAACTCGTAAAGTCAGGAAATTTGTTTGGACGGAGAAGTGTGAGGAGAGCTTTCAAGAATTGAAGAAGAGATTGAGTACGGCACCTGTGTTATCCCTTTCGGATGATACATGAAATTTTGTTGTTTTTAGCGATGCGTCGCATAAAGGACTTAGCTGTGTGCTTATGCAAAACGGCAAAGTCATTGCGTATACATCACGACAGTTGAAGGATTACGAGAAGGGATACCCAACCCATGACTTTGAGTTAGCTGCAGTTGTTTTTTCTTTGAAAATTTGGAGGCACTATCTCTACGGGGAGAAGTGTGAAATATATATGGACCACAAGAGTCTGAAATATATTTTCACGCAGAAAGATTTGAATATGCGTCAAAGAAGATGATTGGAATTAATTAAGGATTACGACTGTGAGATTTTATACCATCCGGGTAAAGCAAATGTGGTTGCCGATGCCTTAAGTAGAAAGGGTCGTTGTACGCCCCTAAAATTAGGTATACATCACCCATCTTGAGTCACCAAATATATGGTACAGAATTCAACTACAACTTAATAATACAAATGTCGTGTACAATACGACAAAACATAAACTGTGAGTTTGAATACAAATATTGTCTACTAGAGATTATACAAACTCAAAATGAGTCCTCATTACAATTATTATCACACTATTTCACGTAATAGTGAGGACTACTAATGCACCATCTAGGACCATCACTCCGCTTCCCGACTAGTCCCATTCACGCTTCTCATTTCAAGAGAACGGTGAAAGAAAGGGTGAGCTCAACTAGCCCAAAGAAGAAATATTATGACTAAGATAATGCGAATAATTTATCATTAGCCTTCAACAAAGGTTAAAACCGATAAAATATAACAAACATCAAGTTTAATCTACAATGAACAAGCAATCCATTAGAAGAGTCAAGTAGAGAATAAAATCTACTATCTTCTATGATTTAAAAGGTTTTTCATGACTTTTATCGCTGGGACTCAGCTTAATAAATAATCCATATCATCGAATCACCCCTGCACTACGACCAATGCTATTCTTTAGTATCACGACCACAAATTATCCATGCACTACGGGCCAAAGATGTTTGTGTATTCATTAATGGTCATGATCATGCCAACAACTGTCCATCAATGCACTACGGGCCAATAAGGACTTTTACCACATCATTTGTAACATTACGATCATGATTACACCGAATAATCCCTGGTCATAATCATACCTAGTCCATCTATGCACTACAGGCCACAGATGACTTTCAACATAATATAAACATGAGGATGATGACAATGATATAAGAATTTAATAAAACAAGTTCAAGAATTAAGTTATTCAGGAACTAATAACGTCCAAATTGCCAACATGATACTGCTTTGTAGAGTAAAATTCAAGAATGCTCAGAAGAATATTTCCATAAAAAGATACTGGATGAAATGCAAATATCAAGGATATTTCACTAATTTCATGGAGTATAGAAGTCAAAACTTTAACCAAATGAGTATAATAACGAATGAAATAATAAAAGAAATCACCATGAATGCGGTACTTCCCATAGATATGTTATTCCAACGGAATAATAAATAATCGGAACCATGTCAAAGTAAATTAAGCACCGGCGTGATGTTCCAATAGAATAATGCATTTTAACCGAAGTCCCACAGTAAAAAAGCTCAAACAGGATATTCCAATGAAAAATAATAAAGACGGAACCAGTGTACTAGCAGAAAAATGCATGTATATGATATTCCAAATGTAATAATAATAAAGACGAAATAATAGAAGAATGTCACCAAGTATAGGGTAGTCCATGATATCTTTGTTTATTCCAAACAGAATAATAAATAATGGAATAATGTAAGTTCTCTTCATGAATACAAAATAAATAATACCCCTTACCGTAAAAAGAAACCTGAAAATAAGAAGCGGGAAGTAGCATAATACTTTTCTTATTTCTCTATAATTTCTCTCTCTGAGAGTTTCGAAAGAATTCGTAAGAAATAATGAAGGAATGAGCTTATTTATAGAAAAATGGACCCATAAGAACTAATTCATGAACGGTCCAGTTGATTTACTTTAATCTGACTGTCCATATTTAAAGTAAAATCTTTTAAATAAAATATAATATATATAATAATAATAACAATCACAGTACTCCCCCGTGAAACCAATAATTCAATTCTTCTGACAATTTTTTCAAAGCAGTATATATATATATATATATATATATATATATATATATATATCAGTTCAAATGCAGCATGGACACATTATATATATAATATATAACACATGATCCCACTATCATTATATACATATAATGCTAATATCTAGTCATTCCCCTCCCGACAATGTAATCCCCCCCTCCCCTTTAGTTAATCTTCACATGCTAATTATATTATATATATATATAATATTACAACATCACTAACACCCATCAAATTCTCCACCACAACGCACTCACCCATATATAACATATAAAAATACTTATTATTCACATACACCACAATATTATATATATTCCACATAATATTATATATATAAACTCCCTCAATATTTTTAACAACATTTTATCATCAATATTATAATTCACAATATTAATCGACCAGGTCGTTCACAGGAAAGAGGGGGCTTTCCAATAAGGATTTCTCCCCATTGGCGCGTAATTAGGTGACCAAACCTCTCCTTGACAGAACTTCTAGACATCGTTAATATTGCAAATAATAATATTAATAACTTTGTCATCTCAAATATTGATTATAAAATATTGACAATAATTGAATCAAGTAACGTGAGATACTATGCAGCAATTACTGTAACAATAATTGAACAAAACTGAGTGACTTCTCACGTAAAGCATCAATAATCAATACTGAAGTGTACTCTTTGTAACTCACGCCAGACATCGTGTACTTTTAACAATCGTGTTTGAACAGCTTAACTGTAAAACTTCCGCCGCTATTTTTATAAAGTATTTTTGTCGCTTTCTCAATCCGACAATGAATTCCGCCGGGGTCCACCGAATTGATGATTGTCAGTTATGTCGAATATTCCCTGTTAAAACGAATATTCTCCGACCAATTGAATATTATATAACTTGCGTAAATTTATAAATATTACTCATAACTATAACATTATATCATATTTACTCCATAATATTCAAAAATGATATTTATAGAAAATTCATCTTTATTTATAAAATTTGGGGTCTTACAGTCGTGATAAATTGATGATGTTGACTGCTCAGGAGGAGCTAATTTCAGAAATGGAGAAACTAGAGTTGGAAGTAAAGTATCCTATGGAGATTGATGAGAAAATATTTCAGATGCAATCTGGTACAAACTCTACTAGATAAAGTAAAGAAGGCTCAGCTTCAGGACGAAGAGTGTATAAAGGTGACAAAGAAGTTATCTGAAGGAATTGAACCGAGATTTAAGATGGATAAGGAAGGAATACTGAGATTTGAAAGTAGAATTTGGGTACCGCCGGTACAAGAGATTAAGGAAGATATTTTGAGCGAGGCTCATAGTTCACGATATTCGATTCACCCTAGTAGTACCAAGATGTATCAAGATCTTCGACAACATTTCTGGTGGCCGAATTTAAAACGTGATGTTGCAGAATGTGTTGCCAACTGCCTAACCTGTCAGAAAGTTAAGGCAGAACATCAAAGACCGAGTGGATTGCTACAACCGTTAGAGATCCCAGAATAGAAATGGGAACATATTATAATGGACTTCGTGGTTGGCCTTCCGACGACTCAGAAAGGCTACGACGCAAAGATGGGTTATCGCCGACCGTCGACGAAATCGCAGACACTACTTCCTTCCGATCAAAATAAGATTCAACTTAGATCAGTTGGCGAGGCTATACGTAAAAGAGATTATTTCGAGGCACGGAGTTCCGATGTCAATTGTTTCAGATAGGGATCCGCGCTTCACATCAAAATTCTGGAAACATCTTCAGGAATGCATGGGTACGCAATTGCGAATGAGTACAACATACCACCCTCAAACAGACGGACAGAGCGAGAGAATGATTCAAACGTTAGAAGATATGCTAAGAGCATGTGTGATGGACTTCAAAGGAAATTGGGATGATCACCTACCATTATTAGAGTTCGGCTACAACAACAGTTACCATGCTAGTATTGGCATGCCGCCGCCTTAAGCGTTATATGATGTAGTGCGTAACTCCACTTTCATCGGGGTAAAATTGGTGAGAGACAATCACTAGGCCCGAAATTGGTACAAAAGAGACTCACAGAAATAGTCAAAGTGATCCGAGCACGACTGGTAGCGACTCAAGATTGAAAGAAGAAATATGCTGATCCACATCATAAAAATATCGAGTTTGAATCAGGTAGTTATGTTTTCTTGAAGGTCTCTTCCTGGAAGGGAAAGATCAGGTTCGAAAGAAAGGAAAATTGAGCCCAAGATTCATTGGACCATTTGAAGTACTGAGAAGAATCGGAGAAGTAGCGTACGAGGTAGCCTTACCTCCATCACTCGAGAATGTCCACAACGTCTTCCATGTTTCTGTATTACGACCATACAAAGCCGATTACAAGCATGTAATTGAATACGAACCCCTGCATTTTGAGAAAGACTTATCTTACGAAGAAATTCCCCCCAAATTGTCGATCGAAAAAGAACAAGTTCTCGAAATAAAGTTATACCTTCATTAAGGTAATTTGGAGGAACCACAACGTTTGAAGAAGCTACGTGGGAACTCAAGAAAATATGATGAAGAATTACCTCATTTATTTACTTAATCATGTGTGGCGATTCTGGGACAGTAATCTTTGTAAGGGGGGAAGAATGTAACAGGTCGAATTTATTGAGTCGTGATTCGGGGACATAATCCTTTTAAGGGGAAAAGATGTGATTTAACGAGATTTTGTAAATTAAATTTAATATTTATTGAATTAAATAAATATTTTTCGATGATTTAAATTATTAGATTAAATAATTAATTTATGCAATTGTGGTAGATTAATTTAATTATATGTGTTATATTTATTAAATTAATGTAGAGAATTTTTATTATCAAGTATGTGATTATGTGAGCTTATTGTATTAAAATAAATATTTAATAAGCATATTGGTATTTTAATTAATTTAATTATTAATTAGAGAGTTAATAATTTGACATTATTAATTAATGAGAAACTTAAATATACGACTATGTGAATTTATGAGAATTATTATATTTTATTTAAAGTAAATTTAAATAAAATATTGGATTTATTTTATAAGGAGTGTGACATTTTCAAACTATATTATAAAGGTTTTATTAAATTAAATGGATTTGAAACCTTTTCTTGCTAGCCAAACAAGGCCTTATTGAAAGTTGGGAACAGCTTGCCCATGATTGATAATCCACCACATCGCGTCGCTACGCTTCTTTATTTCAATTGACGCCTTCTTTTCTTTCTTCATTAATTGCTAAGCTTAGAGAATAATCTGAGAGTGTTTATGGAGATATTTATAATATTGAAAAGGAGATTAAGAGTGAGTGATTTAAGAAACATTTGAGTTTTCTAAATCTACGCTTTATACTCTACAAGTAATCTCCTCCTTCCCAAATTTACAAGTTACGTTATTTAAGTTTTGATAAAAATGGCTTTCACAGTTTTCTGTAAAGTCTCTACGATGGAAAATTGTAAGGCTTATGTGAATATATAGGTTAAGATGTTATCAAATCATATTTAATTATATATATATTTTGCAAACCATATCATCTGTTTCATTAAAATACACTATATGATGCCTTCGAAGAGACTTAGTATGTGTTAAATTTGATTTTATATCAGTTAACATTGTTGTGGAGCACACACGCACTATATTAGTGCTAACAGTCAAAAATTTGATGATTAATTGGGAAATTAATGATTTGTTTTGATATGATGTATTATCATGTTTACTTGATTTCTCTACGGCCGGTTGAATAGACTTGTTTATGTCATTACTGTTGGATTCGTAGGCATGTAGATTAGTTGCATTGCATATCATTATTGTTTTATGTTTTTGCTTGAGGACAAGCAACTGTTTAAGTTCGGGGGTATTGGATAAATAGGTTTTATACATACTTATCCGGTATCTATTACTTGAATTAGTTGCTTAAACCTATTTTTGTAGTTACTTTGCATGCATTGTGTGTTCATTTCATAAATCTTATGTTATTTTATAGGTTACGACACAACATTGGCATGAGGAAGCAATGAAAAGCAATTCAAACATCTTTTGGACTAAAATATGCAAGCAAAGGTGCGAAGGGAATATTGCGGTATTTTTAACACCAAGTGGGATGCATGTTCTTGGCTTAGAACTTAGATTTTATTGTAGATCTACTTCTTAGCTTTTCGGAACATCTTGAATCATCCCAATCGAAGTTTGGATGCGAGAGTTATTACCTTTTTATCAACAAAGATCACAGTTAAGAGTTGCCATGCTTGCTATTTACATAGCATCTACTTCGAGCCCGATTTTGGTCTTAATCCAGACGGAATCTGTCAATCATCATGAAATGAAAGTTATAGATCTCGTCAATATCTTCGATTTGATAGGTGTGAGGCCTCGTAACTCCTAGCGGTTGAAAAGTTATGCTTGTTTTACCAAAGGACGTCGCAGGAGAAAACAGAGTAGCACGGACCGCACTAGACAAATGCCAGGGCACACCGGGCCACCGCAATTTCGCACATCAGAAGGCGGTATGCTGGCCCAAAATAGTTTAGGACAAGGTATGGGGCTTATTTGCCGTCGGCGGGGAAAACAAATTGCTTGGGTTATTTGGTGTCCAATTTGAGCTAAAATAGGATTCTTAGTTGCCTAACTTGCTAGGGTATCCATTAGAACTATAAATACATGATGAGAGGAATAAAAGATGATATAGGCTAAGTTTTGGAGGATTCCATTAGATTATATTAGAGTAGATTAGGAGCAAAACCCTAGTTCTTAGGAGATTTGGGGATTGAAGCAACTTGGAGACCATTGAAGATCAAGAGCAGGAGCTTGAGGAAGATGGAGATTTGCTGACAACAAATTTATTCTTTACTTTACTCTTAGTTTTATCTTTTAATGTGTATTCAAGTGTGGATTCTTAGTTTTAACTCAATGAACTAATTCTTTGTTTGAGATTGCAATGGATCTTATTGTGTAGTTTATTTTAACATGCTTCGCTATCAATTATTATGTTCTATCGTGAGAATTATCTATTGTGATTTGTACTTAATTGTTTAATTGATTGGCCATCAATTATCGTGATAATCTATATGAACTCGAGAGATGAAGTATAGATTTAGATCTGATCATGATAGCATGTGTTTGTGATTTCTGCATAGATGGAATTCATGAGTCGTGTTTAGATGTAGATATGCGCTTTTACGCCATATGTAATCTTATAGAGAACTTGTGCTTTAAATCCTTTTGAATTTTAATTCACATAGAGATATAGTGGATAGTTAATTAGGGGGTCCTACTTAATTCTATCATTTGTGGATTTAAGTGAGTATGGGTATTATGCATCGAGATGTGGTTTTATCTGCTTTAGTGTTCTTGATTAACAATTCAGGATAGAGAATAATTGATGAGAAGTGTGTTAACTTAAATGAAACAATAAGTGAAGTTGTGATTTTAAATCTCCGTAATCTTAATTTAACTAGTGGTAATTAGAATTAGTTTACTTATAAATTGAAATTCATTCGTTTAAACAAGATTGAGTTGATTACGAGTTAGTACTTGGTGATTTTTATTAAACAATTCCTCGTGGGAACGATACTCTACTTTCACTCTATTACTTGTTGACCACGTATACTTGCGTGTTGTGCGTAATTAGATTTTACCCAACAAGTTTTTTGCGTCGTTGCCGGAGAATTAGTTAATATATTTTTTCTAATATTAGCTTCAATCAAATTAGTCTTAATTTAAACATTTTTTTTATTTAATTCTCTTCCTGTTTTTCTTTTTTTTTCAGGTACAATGGCGGAATTTAATTATCAATGGCCGTATACGAGAATGACTCAGCCAATGGGAGCGGGGATTGATGGTCTCTATGCATTTTCTGCATTATCAGCGCAACTTGAGACACTTTCGAGGAGGTTAGACGTTGTTGCAGCCCAACGTAATCGAAGGATAGCAGTTAATTGCAATTATTGTGCTGGTAATCATCCGAGTCATTAATGCACCGTTAGTTTTGGGCCGGGACTGTAACATTCCAGAATTTTAAATTGTAATGTTTAAATATTTATCGAATCATATAAATATTTAATGGATGTGTTTATCGTTAAATATTTGTTTAATTGATTTGATTTTATTTGGTTAATTATTTGTTAAATAAATAATTAATGAGTTAAGAAAATTTTTATATTGATATTTCAATTTGATGGTTAATTATTTGTATTGTGTTATGTGATTAAATGATTATTTAATAAATTGTTATTTGAATTAATTAATTAAGTATGAAAACTTAATTAAATATAGTGTGATAAATAACTATATTATAAGAAGTATTAAAATAAATTAAAGTAGTTTTAATTGAGTTTACCCAAACAAGGCTTAAGTATATTAAGTCTTTAATTTTAAAGAGTTTTGCCAAACTAGAGCCTTATGGCTTTTGGATTTTAAAATTTGAATTTATAATATAATAAATAAAATAAATTAAAATAATAAATATAGTATATTTATAATTTATACGCTTGTTTTATAACTCGACATTTTATTAAATTTGGCGTATTAAGGTTATCAGTTTTATTTTTATTTTACGCATAAGGTTTATCAGTTGGGTTTTGGCCATTTGCTAAGAACACTGAGAATTTCAGAGAGAATTGAGAGAATTGAGAGAGAACTTAAGCAATTTCCAGCGATTTTTGTGACGAACGAGATTTTGTAAATTAATTTTAATATTTATTGAATTAAATAAATATTTTTCAATGATTTAAATTATTAGATTAAATAATGAATTGATGCAATTGTGTTAGATTAATTTAATTATATGTGTTACATTTATTAAATTAATGTAGAGAATTTTATTATCAAGTATGTGATTATGTGAGCTTATTGTATTAAAAGAAATATTTAATAAGCATATTCGTATTTTAATTAATTTAATTATTAGTTAGAGAGTTAATAATTTAACATTATTAATTAATGAGAAACTTAAATATACGACTATGTGAATTTATGAGAAATTATTATATTTTATTTAAAGTAAATTTAAATAAAATATTGGATTTATTTTATAAGGAGTGTGACATTTTCAAACTATATTATAAAGGTTTTATTAAATTAAATGGATTTGAAACCTTTTCTTGCTAGCCAAACAAGGCCTTATTGAAAGTTGGGAACAGTTGCCCATGATTGGATAACTGACCACATCGCGTCAGTTCTTTATTTCAATTGACGTCTTCTTTTTCTTTCTTCATTAATTGCCTAAGCCTAGAGAATAATCTGAGAGTGTTTGTCGAGATATTTATAATATTGAAAAGGAGATTAAGAGTGAGTGATTGAAGAAACATTTGAGTTTTCTAAATCTACGCTTTATACTCTACAAGTAATCTCCTCCTTCCCAAATTTACAAGTTACGTTATTTAAGTTTTGATAAAAATGGCTTTCACAGTTTTCTGTAAAGTCTCTACGATGGAAAATTGTAAGGCTTATGTGAATATATAGGTTAAGATGTTATCAAATCATATTTAATTATATATATATTTTTCAAACCATATCATTTGTTTCATTAAAATACACGTCGTATATGTTTTTCAAAATTACAGAGTTTGGGTTTTGGCCATATGGCCTTATACGTGATATTTCATGTGTTGATCGTATATTATCCCTAAATTTTACATTCGTATGTTGTTATGCATGTTGATACGAAGAGACCAAAGTTTAAATAAACCGATTCGGTGTTATAACGAATCCGTAGTGACAATTTTCATGTCTTATTTTCAAAACCTTCAAGAACATCAAAGTCAGTGAAATTGCATGCTTAAACTCTATGATTATGTGTTTTAATGGGTTAAACTCACTTTATAAATATTGGGTAATGATTATATATGAATTCTAACATGTGGGTATGATTAAATTTGTGTAATGATAATTTAAATGGAATTTTTTTGGTGTTACGCAATTTTAAATTCATCGAACAGTTTTTGTTCATGTATCGCTACGCCACCAACGCTTTTGAAGGCAAGCGCCAGATGCATACAAGGCCATGTATGTGATATGTCCTAGTGTCATATACTACTACAATACCCTGATGCCAAGACCTAGTATAAACGTGGCACCGCAGCGCCACTATGCAGAATGGTCTAGAAATGTAATTTTTAAAGTGTTAAGTCTAGCAATGTATTGTTAACTTAATGTAATGAGCATGTAAACATGTTAGAAGTATAATGAGATGTAAAATAGATGTTTAACATGTAAATAACATAATTGCATGTGGATCGAATTATTGAATACATAATTAGCTTATTATTCATAAAGTATAAATTATTTGACAAAGTGGTAAATTAACTAAATATAGTTAATTATCAAAGTAGACAAAGAGAATGAGTTTTGACGATTAGTTAAGTTATAATTAACTGGTATTGTGAATGTGAATGATATGTAGGATTTAAATCAAAGAACGAGTTTAGTTAAAGTGTAATCTACGCACGAGGCAAGTTTCCTAACCCTACTTGTCATCATTGTTCAAGTTTATTAGTTACCTCGAGTGAATTATCATTGTTATTATTCAAGTTCAAATGTTATATTAAAGATTGATTATCTTTTCAAAGCATGATTCAGTTATACAATAATTGTCCTATTGTATACGTCTTGAGATTATTATTCAAATTGAATATCATTATTATTGAACCTTATTAGACTAGTGAACTTTATTGATTCAACTAGTACTTAGTTGATGAACGTTCTGAATTTCAGAACCCTTATTGAATTATCCAAACCAAACTTCCTTTGAGTGCGGACTCGAATGTCAAATCGAGATGAACAACCTCGCAAAGGGATTTACTTATCGTTAAGCGTTAAGATATTGTGCATACGATGATGGTACTAAGGGTTTGATCCCCTAAGTACGAGTAGAAAGGTCCATATTCTTATGATTGTTAAAGGTTTCAAGTATAACCCTTGATATCCTAGGACATAGTTCAAGGTCTTATGACCCTCAGAATTCTTTTGATTCTTGTTATTCATTCTTGATTCAAAGGTTGAGCTTTTATTCAGATGTCTTTGATTTACTCACATGTTATTATACTGTTATTTCTTTATTGTACTTGTGGGAAATAGTGCTCACTCTTGCTTAATAATAACATTGCAGTTAAGAACGAAAGAACTGATGAACCTTCCACTAGTAAGGGCAAGGGCAAAGTTAGCAAGTGACAAAGACTTGTTATTTTATTTGATGATGTATTTATGTTAGACTTGAGTTAATGATGTTGTTTAAGACTTATTGTTTATATTTTTGCACAGATGTTTAAGGTTAGTTTAACCTGGGATTATGTTTATGATTCAGATGTTGTAACCCTATAAAGGGAAGATTTTATTTCTATCTATTGCATGGTTTGTATTTATTATGGGTAGATAGATAGATAATATTTGTACAGTAAACACCAAATCCCGTGGAATCGATGTACCCGGATTTGGGGGTGTCACAATTTTAGAAAGGATTACAAGCTAAGTGAAGGTATTTTATCTAAACCTTGGTTATATATATATATATATATATATATTTGAGTTTTACGGCATGAAGTTTCATACTCTATGAATTTCATAGGTTTATAATTGTTGCTATATAATTCAATTATGATGATTACATGTGTTTATGATGATTAGAGATTATGTTTAAACAAGGAAATTGCATGTTAATTTGGGATAAAAGTAGAAAAAATATGACAGTGTATGTTCGTATGAATATTTTCTTATGTGGCTTGTGTAAGTATCAATTTTGATGTCAATTCATATGCTAAATTGCAAATTGAAGTTTGTTTATGCTAGTCTACTAAGAAACGAAGATAACATAATTTGAATGAAGCAATTTGGACAAGAATCGTCTTTACAATGTTGATTTTGTCTAAGGAACTCAACAATGGTGTTTATGTATGAAAATATGAAATTTGAGAAATTAAAATAGTTTTAGTTGTTGTTAAATTGTTCTAATTGGTGGAATATGTTAACAAACATGTTTATGATAGTTTTATATTTATTTTACGTGTTAATATTACTGTTTAGTGGGTGAAATTCGTGTGTGTTGGGCTAAAGTCGACTCATCGCTCATAGCCAACTCGCTATCGTTCTGCACCACCAAATATTTACTGCTTCCTCGGTGCTGGCTAAAAATCTGCGTACTGTCAATACCATACACATCGATCCGAGGCAGAGCCTTCTGCTGCTGCTGCAGATTTTGGGGAAGCCTTGCCACTTGGTTTAAGGTTATGTTAATGTGTCAAATATGTAGTACGAAGGTTAAAACAGAACCATGATATGTAATTGATAAATTCAAAGTTTTGAATTATTAATAAGTGATGAACGTGGTATATTAGAACTTAATGAGCATGATGATTAGTAAACAAGTGTTGTGAAGGTTAACACTTGTAATTTCTGATATTTGTATGGTAGCTTAAGACTTGTGTTAAAATAATAAGTCTAACTAAAAATGCGTGTTATATTGGAATGTGAATGTTAGTATATCTAATAGATGGTGATTCTAAACCTATATGTAGGTGAATGTGAGTTTAATATTATAGCATACACTCGAGGCAAGTTCTTTAACTCTACTTTTATAATAATTGTGCAAGCTTCTAAATTTCATCTATTTACATTGAGTATGTTTTAATCTTAAGTTATTGGAATTCTAATCATTGATGGCTTATTCTAACTTGTTTATAGTTAAACAAGTTTCTCTAGTTCATTCTTTTATAATAAATGTTTCTTGAACTTTAATTCCTGTGTTGAATTATTCAATCACTTTGTAACAATTATTACCATGTGGAGTAAGCATTGTTTCCAGCTTGCTATCAATTAGTGCATATTCGGTAACTAAATTTCTAATTTGGCAAGATCACAGACCTAGCTTATTATTGTTCAAGCCAAGGTTTATCATTTTCTTCATTTTGATCAATACTTATGCTCTCTAGTTATTTTCAAGCATGAATTTAGAATATAGTCAGTTCACTTATGATTCTCAAATGTTCTATGTTATGTTGTTATTAAACAATTGTTATGTTATCAAGCATTGTTGATTCAACTAGTTCCCTAGTTGATGATCGTTAAACTTCAAATTACCCTGGAAAGCTTATCCAAACTAAACTTTCTTTGGTGCAGATTTGTACTCTAAATACTGAGATGAACAACCCTATTATTAGGGGTTTATGCTTAGCGTTGAAATGTTTGTGCACAATACATTGTACGAAGGGCTGATCCCCCTAAGTACGTGGAGTCCTTATAGTCTATTGACTGTTAAAGTTAAAGTTGAAGATTACTTATAAATGTGGACATGGTTCGTGGTCATTAGACCCTCAGTAGTATATTTCAGAATGTTAATAGAACATATCATCCAGTTCTATTAAGCTTGTTATTTGGCAAATGTTGTAAAGTTTATCCATTCTTATTTCAAGTGAGCTTTGTTTGCTCACTCTTGCTTATATAACTATTACAGCTAAGGATGCAAAGGTAGATATACCTAGCACCAGTAAGGGAAAGGGGAAGATGAACAAGTATTGAAGACTTGTAATATGTTGACAATTATTCATCAGACTTTAATTTGATTGATGTAATGAAGTATTTATTTAATTTCCGCATTTGAATGATTGTACTTAAAGTTAGAGAACCTGAGAGATTTTTATTAATGTAATCCCTTAAGGGAAGGTTTAATATGCAATTTTTATTATGACTGGTAGTTAGATATGAATGTTTTGATTAAGTGAACACCAAATCTTGAGGTAATGAAGTACCAGGATTTGGGGGTGTCAAAAGTTGGTATCAAAGCCTTAGGTTATGAACCTTAGGTGGGGGGGAAAAGCCTTAGGAAGTAACCTTTGAAAAGATAGTGGTGATAAACTCTTATCGAGTTTTAAGGAAGAATTAATAAAACACTTATGTGCTTATGTGTTTATAAGTTATGTGCTCGTGAGTGTCAGGTAGTAATGATTAATAATTAAAACGTAAAATTTTGTTGTCAGGATGACTAATGTCGGAGAATCCAGTCAGCTAGGGATGAAGGACCTCAGATGCCTATAGAGGAGGAGCCTCGCGACATTCAGGTTGTTTGGGAACGACAACTGTCACGGGAGTCAGCCCCGTTGGTCATAGTGGTTGAAGAGGAGGTTGATGATGTGGAAACGGATGAGGAGGATCCCGTTGAGTTGCCATAGGAGGATGAGGATGACGAGGACGAGGAGGAAGAGACTCCACTAACCTCGATAGCCGCTCGTATGTACGATGAAGTCGACGACCGTAATGTGGAACTTCAGGATACTGTCGAGGAGTTGCAGGAGATAGTAGCTGAACAACAGACATCAATGGCACAGAAGGACGATGAGATCCAGGATCGAGATGAACATTTGAACAATTTCAAAGAGAAGCTGGTTCATACTGAAGGAGAGAAAGAACAACTGATCGAGGAGGTCGTAGAACTGAAGAACAAGCTGAAGGAAGAAGCTACTGAGAGGGAAAGAGCCGAAGATGCATATGAGGAAGCATTCCAACGAGTCGGGATAGCAGTAAAAGACGCACAAACAAAGAGAATGAAGATGGAAGATATGAATAGAGTATTCAACACCGTGATTAATCTAGCTCAGGATTGGGTCATGGGTTATCCGATTCAGTTCGAGACGCTGCCATCATACGTATTAGATCGCAGAACAATGTTCTGGATCATGGAGGAAGAACGTAGTAAGGCTAAGCAGTATCTTAGTAGAACATCGCTCGTAGTTATTATGCGATTAATAAAATGTTAAATAAATTGTAAATCCCAAGTGTTATGTAACCTATGGGATATGATGATGAAGTTGTCCTGAAACTTTTGTAGTTCAGGAAGGTTAATTTAGATAACAGTGATGATATTATTATGATGTTTTTAACAAGATTATGAATAAATAAAAGTTATTATTTCATTCAAAGTGCTACGTGTTATGTGATTATTTCTATTTGGACGCAAGTTAAGTAGAAAGTACTTAAAGAAGTTAGGTAATAATATAATGAGTGTATATTTTAACAGAAAATGCCTCCCAGCCGTCAACCACCATAACAGAGAACCACTGAAGGAACCAATAACGACAATGTTGATGCTAACCCCATTCAACAACTAGTGACGCTACTGACAGGAGAGTTGCAGAATCAACCACAGAACCAAGGTACAACGTTTAAGGATTCAAAGGCGGTTGGACCACCTGAATTCCGTGGATTCATAAATCCCATGGAGGCACAGACGTGGATCGTGGAAATAAAGAAGGTGTTTGATGTCGCTAGGGTAGGGGATGATTAGAAGACTACTTTTGCAACATTCATGTTGAAAGTAGAGGCTAGTTATTGGTGGCAGGCCAATAAAACCCGAGAAGGATAAGGAGTAATGACTTGGAATATGTTTAAGGAAATATTCTTCGAGACCTATTTCCCAAAGAGTTCAAAGAGTTAACTAGAAGTGCAGTTTTTGGAACTAAAGCAGGGAACAATGATGGTATCTGAGTATGCCGCTAAATTCAACGAGTTGGCGAGGTTTGCCCCATATCAAGTCAGTACGGACGAACGTAAGGCGAAGAGGTTTGAACAGGACCGAAGCCCGGTTGTCTGAAGAGGGTCTCCTGCTCCAATTGAAGACTTTCGCAGCAGTGATGGAGAAGGCAATACTCATTGAAGGTGGAAGCGAGGCAGTGACTAAGTTCAATCAAGAACAGATGAAGAAGAAGAAGAATGACGTAGAGAACAAGAATGGAGGTGGTAGTAGTGGAAACGACAACAACAATTTAAAAAGGAGGTGAAATGAGAACGTGGGTGCTGGGAACCAGCAGGGTAACAAACAAAATAAGAAGTTTGAAGCATGTGTTACATGCGGGAAGTTTCACAAGGGTGCGTTCTTGATGGGGAAACGTGTATGATTCAATTGTGGCCAGGAGGGTCATATCGCCCCAAATTGCACTCAACCTAAGAAGAACGTGTGCTTCACGTGCGGATCCAAGAATCACTTTGCTCGTGAATGCCCTAAGAAGAAGGCCGAAGAGACAACCAGAAGAAATGGAGGTAACAGTGGAGGTACATGGGCCATTGCCTGACCAACGACATCACAAAAACCCACAGCCAGAACCTTCAACATGACTGTGCAAGATGATGTGCAATCAAAAGATGTGGTGTCAGGTATTATCCCAATAAATGGTATTGATGCTTATGTATTATTTGATTCGGGTGCTACTTGCTCATTTATATCTGATGAATTTGCTAAGAAGTTAGAAATACCTAGTGAAGAATTGAATTTCCCTTTAAACATAGAAATTACGAATAAAGAAGTAATTCCTGTTAGGTTCGTATATAAGAACTGTAGGGTGAACATTAAGGGGAATATCATGGTGGTAGATTTAATCCCAATTAGACTTGGAGAGTTTGATGTTATTTTGGGAATGGATTGGCTGTTCAATTATGGAGCGGTAATTGATTGCCAAAAGAAATGTATAAACCTTATGACTCCGTCAAAGGTAGTATTCTATGGTAGCAAATCGCCTAGACAAATGAAATGTCAGACAATTATGCAAGCCAAGAAATTATTAAGTCAAGGCTATGTGGATTATTTAGCTTACATAGTCGATACTAAGAAGAAGGGTGTGAAACTGGAAGAGATACCAGTGGTGAAGGAATTTGAAGATGTGTTTCCAGAGGATTTTCTAGGACTCTCGCCTAACAGAGAGATTGATTTCGTGATCGACTTAGAGCCAGGAACAACACCAATATCGAAGGCCCCGTACAAAATGGCTCCGGTAGAAATGAAGGAACTGATGGTACAATTGCAAGAGCTGCTAGACAAGAAGTATATTTAACCAAGCGTATCACCGTGGGGAGCGCCAGTGTTATTCGTGAAGAAGAAGGATGGGTCAATGCGTCTTTGCATTGATTATAGAGAATTAAACAAAATCACAATTAAAAACAAAAACCCGTTGCCAAGAATAGATGACTTGTTTGATCAATTGAAGGGTGCTAAATACTTCTCGAAAATAGATTTGAGAAGTGGGTATTACCAATTAAAAGTGAGGAAGGAGGATATACCTAGAACGACATTTAGAACTCGGTATAGACATTACGAGTTTCTGGTGATGTCTTTTGGTTTGACCAATGCCCCTGCTGCATTCATGGATTTGATGAACAGAGTGTTTAAACCATTCTTAGACAAATTTGTAGTGGTATTTATCGACGACTTTCTGGTGTACTCCAAAACTCAAGAGGAACATGTGGAACATTTACGTTTGACGTTGGAAACACTAAGAAAGGAAAAGTTGTACGCGAAATTCTCTAAGTGCGAATTTTGGCTAGATCGTGTACAATTTCTTGGGCATGTGATTGATAAAGATGGTATTTCGGAGGTAAGGAATTTCTTGGGACTGGCCAGTTATTATAGAAGATTTATTCAAGAGTTTTCTAAGATAGCCACTCCGCTAACAAATTTGACAAGGAAAGCGATAAAATTTGTTTGGACAGAGAAATATGAAGAGAGTTTTCAAGATTTGAAGAAGAAATTAACTATGGCACCTGTGTTGTCATTACTAGATAATACGGAAAACTTTGTGGTGTTTAGTGATGCCTCACATAAAGGGTTGGGTTGTGTTCATATACAGAATGGCAAAGTTATTGCGTATGCATCAAGACAACTGAAAGATTATGAGAAAGGTTATCCGACTCATGATTTAGAATTGGCTGCAGTAGTATTTGCTCTGAAGATATGGAGACACTATCTATGTGGAGAAAAATGTGAGATCTACATAGACCATAAAAGTCTGAAGTATATTTTCACACAGAAGGACCTGAACATGCGTCAAAGAAGATGGATGGAATTGATAAAAGATTACGATTGTGAGATCTTTTATCATCCAGGTAAAGCGAATGTGGTTGCAGATGCTTTAAGCAGAAAAGGCCAGGAAAAGTTGATGTTGTTAACCAACCAAGAAGTGCTTCTTTCAGATATAGCAAGGCTAGAGTTGGAAATCAAATTTCCAAAAGAAACCGACAAAAAATTATACCAAATAAAAGCTAGTCCAACTTTGGTGGACAAAGTGAAGAATGCGAAACTACAAGATAAAGAATGTGAAACGATCAAAGAGAAAGTGCTTGAGGGTAGTGATGTAAAATATAAGATCGATACCGAAGGGTTACTACGGTTTAAGGAAAGAATTTGGGTTCTAGCAATACTGGAGATTAAAGACGAAATCTTGACCGAAGCACATAACACAAGATATTCGATTCATCCGGGAAGTATAAAATGTATCAAGATTTGCGGCGACATTTTTGGTGGCCAAATATGAAAAGAGACGTTGTAGAATGCGTTGTGAAATGTTTGACATGTCAAAGAGTTAAAGCCGAGCATCAAAGACCAAGCGGATTACTTCAACCTTTAGAAATACCGGAATGGAAGTGGGAACACATCACAAAGGATTTTGTGGTGGGTCTTCCAACTAATCAGAGAGGATGCGATGTGATTTGGGTGATAGTGGACAGACTGATAAAATCAGCGCACTTTTTACCAATAAAGATTAAGTTTAATCTTGATCAGTTGGCAAGATTGTACGTTAAAGAGATCATCTCGAGACATGGAGTACCAGTGTTAATTGTGTCAGATAGAGATCCGTAATTTACGTCAAACTTCTATAAGAGAGTACAAGAATTTATGGGAACACAATTGCGAATGAGTACAACATACCATCCGCAAACAGATGGGCAAAGTGAACGAATAATCCAAACGTTGGAAGATATGATGAGAGCATGCATCATGGATTTCAAAGGAAGCTGGGAAGAACATTGTGACGCCCCCAAATCCGGGTATCTTCCAACCCTACAGATGGTGCTCCACGATACTACATTTCATACAATCATTCCATTGAAGTAACAAAAAAATGAGTGTAATTACTATCTTTGTATTACATTCATAATAAATCCTTTCCCAGGTTCATAACCGAATACATTCGTTTTTCTTCATAAGTATATTACATACAAATATACTAGTCTATTACAGGACGATTAATTGTCCATCTTAGCCTTGCCTTTATCTCTCTTAGAACTCTAAGTTCGTTCGGCTTTAGCTACAAAACATATGGTTCAAGCAAGAATGAGCATAACTAGCTCAACAAGTCTTAACAACGAATCATATGAATATCACATCAACAAATACATGCTTTATTTCCATATCTAAACAATTATCTACGAAGCATTATGAAACATTTGACTAATACTTCTCCTACAATAATTCCAGAGCATATATAATAGCTTAGGAATAATGAACCGGTCAATAGACCATGAACATACTCTTTTCATTTTCATACTTGAAAAGGATATCCGGCACTAAGGCCATCCACCCGTCTTTACTTACGAGCACTTCTAGGTGATTAGCCTATTGTACTCTATGTTGATCAACACTCTTACGTTAAACGTATTTACGTTCAACATTTGGCAACCTCGCGTGCCCATCGAATAATCGATGAAAAATACTTTTGTTTATACATAGACAAACTTACCTTCTAATCCATACCAAATACTTGGCATATGATAGCGTTAGTAGTTCTATATCTACAGACTTGTAAACAATTCAATCTATTCTTCAATACTTGTCTAGCCAGGATAAAATAGGCATCGACTCTTTCCTTAATACCATTCATGCATTGTATAACATGCATCACATAAAACTTGTCTAACACGAAGATTAGGCAAGAGTTAAGAAAGACTTGCCTTCAAGCATCTTCGAATTTATAAATCAACTATTCTCAGTCTTTACAGGATCTACATGATACATTCACATAGCACACTATAATTAGTTATCAAACAAACTAACTGTGACGCCCCCAAATTTGGGTATCTTCCAACCAGACAGATGGTGCTCCACTTTACTAACATCCATACAATCATTCCATTGAAATACAACAAAATGAAAGTAATTACTATCTTCTTATTAAAATCAAAGTATAATCCTTCCCAGGTTCATAAACCGGTTACATCGTTCATTGTTCATAATGTATAATACATACAAACTTATTAAACTATTACATAATGCCTAAGCATCCATCTTAGCTTTGCCCTTATCATTCTTGGCATTCACAAAGACGCTCATCTTTAATCTGCAGCTTATATAATTCAAGCAAGAAGTGAGCATGACATTTCAAAGAAGTTTAATCAAGGATAACAGAATACCACATTCATGAATTATACAACAATTCCAACATAACTGAACAATAGTTATGAAGTATTCTGAATCAATAATACTTTAATAGTTCATAACATCAATTCCCAAAGTATAGAATAGATTAGAATTACAACCTAATTGATAGACCATGAACATTAAATTTCAGTTGTCATACTTGAAAAGGAGTCCAGAGCACTAAGGCCATTCATCCGTATAACTTACGAGCACTTCTAGGTGATCAGCCTATAGTACTCTATGTTGATCAACACTACATTCATTAAATGTATTTACATCCTTTACATGTTCATATAAGAATTCAACACTTTCGAATCCGTTAACTCATAATTCACTATTGAGTTCATTTTATATAACGTCAGAACGCGTTAATGAGCGCTCAATGCTCGCTTTCTTACGTTCTAAGCTCGAATCCGGACGATTCTCGAACCCACAACTCTTAATTACCCTATCTCACGTGTTGACATTGAAAACCCGTGTTTTCAAGTCGACGCGACAACTTTGACCTTTAATCTGGACTTTATGCGCTTTTCGACGCTTAACGCCTATTTCATAAAATTATTATAACTTCGTTATTATTGTTCTTTAAGCCAAATCACATGGAATACTCCATGGATTTCATATCTACATCCTAACCAAACAAGATGCATATACTAACATGTTGATGGAGCTCAATCGTTTATCAACAATCGATCTCAACTATCAATATTTTTATGGTTCAAAAACCATATCAAACCTTATTATTTTTATAATCTCATGACTTATAGAGATTGAATCTATGGTAAGTCATCTTTAAATCCTCACTCATGACATATACCACCCCTTCATGATTCTCTAAAATGAAAGAAAATCTAAAAGAGATGGAGATGAAAGGTTAGGAATATACCTTAAGAACTCTTATGAATTTCTTGAAAACTCTAAGTCCAATCTTCCAAAATATATGTTTTGGTTGAGTATAGCTCTCTTTCTCTCTCAAAATAATCTAGGTTGGTAATTGAAAAACTCTCAAATGGCCAACCTTGCCTTCTTATTTATAGGAAATGAGAATGGAGGGCAATTTGGACATTAAACCCCACCTCCTTACTATTCATGTGTGGTCAACAAGTAAGGTACTCGGTGACCAAGCCTTATGCTTGGAGTCCACACCAAGGTGGCCGGCCCACCTCCTTAGGTGACATCCAATGGGTTTTACCCATTCGGTGACCCACCATTTCGACCCACAGTTCGATTTTAATGAATTTGGTTTAACTAAATAAACATTGGGCCTTGACTTGGACTTAACCCATCCATCTCATTGGGCTTAGTCATTCAATTGATTGGGCTAATCATAATCCAATACAAGTGAATTACTCATTAATACATAGATTAATCCTATGATACGCATCATATTCTACACGTACAATTCACGTATTCCCTTCGTATACCATACGTACAATAATCGTATTGTACCTCGTATTTACTCAACGTATTATACATAGATACTAACTAGCATCACCCATTGTATAACACTTGAATTAAACCTAACACCATTTCTTTTACGCATATTATTTCCTCCTCGGAAATCAATATACTCAACCCTTAGGTTTTAAGTCCGCAGGCAAAAACTGCATTTTCCGTAAATGAAATATTATCAGATATTCCATCTTATCATGATATTCTATCATTACGCGTTTCCCGGAATTTCAAAATAATTCCCCGAACAGAAACGGATGAATAGTATTTTTACGGAAATTTCTCGAAAATAATTATTATCGTCTTGGAAATTCCAAACAACTATTTCTAACACGTAGGCAGAATACTAACCACGTTAGCACATTCTAGGTCATGTAATCGACCTTCACATAGCTTACTCACAAAGAAATCAATTAAATTCATTTAATTCACATAATCAAATAAAAATTTAATTGTCATTAAAAATCCGATTTTCTCGGGCGTTACATTATCTCCCCCTTATAAGGATTCTATCCCTAGAATCTTAGCTTATAATTACATAAACAAATGAGGAAAATCTTCCTTCATTTTACTTTCGAGCTCCCACGTTGCTTCTTTAGCATTATGGTTTCTCCATAACACCTTCACTGAAGGTATGACCTTATTTCTTAAAACTTGTTCCTTCCTATCAATAATTTGAATTGGAAGTTCCTCATAGGATAAGTCATTCTCTATCTGAATAGATTCATACTCTATCACGTGTTTATAGTCCGGTTTATAAGGACCTAACAACGACATACGTGAAACAAAATTATGATTGCGTTCCATCTCTGGAGGTAAGGCTACTACATACGCTACCTCCCCTATCCTTTTTAAAATCTCAAAAGGTCCTACAAACCTTGGACTTAACTTCCCTTTCTTTCCAAAAAGTATCTTCCCTTTCCAAGGCGATACTTATAACGACCGAGAAATTCGGATCTTATTGTAAAATGATTTTTATGAAATTAAATAATAATAAAATCATATTTCATGTGTTATCAAGATGGTTGTCATTGTATAACGGATTGATATTAGAATATCGTAGTATTTGGGCTACGTGGATGAATTAAAGTGTTTGGATTTCCAAGACGAAAAATAAAAGTTTTCTGAGAAATTTTCCTAAAAACACTATTCATTGGTATTTGCTCGGGGTATAATTTTGAGTTTCCGAGAAATACGCAATGATGGAATAACAAGGTAAGGTGGATTATGTAATAAAAATGTAGTTATGGAAAATGTAACATTTTGCTTGTGGACTTAATTTATGAACGTTAAGCAAAGCGAAATGTTAAAGAAAGTAATAATGGTATGATACTTGGTATTGTACAAAGTAATAAAAACGAGTATAATACGAAGTATTATACGAGTTTGTATGAAGGATGAAATATCATATATAAATTCTATATGAATTATAATACGAAAATAATACATGATCTATATGTATGTGTATTAATAAATGTTAATGGACTTGGATGATTGGTAAACAATTATATACAAGTCCAAGTGAATTAGAGAGAGAAGCCCAACTAATGAATTAATGAACCAATTAGTGTTTGTTAAAGTAAAGCCCAAAGATTAATTAATGTAAGCCCAAGCTAGAATCCATGGATTGTATAACCCATGGGGCAAACCATATTGATATGGTTAATGTGTGGTGACCAAGTGATGTGGTGATCAAGTAAGTGTGATGATCAAGTAGGAGTATTGACCAAGACTTTGAAGTAATGACAAAGTGTAGGATACGTTTTGGTGCCTTGCAAGTAATGAATAGTAAGGAGGTGCATGAGGAGGTGGGATGATTTAATGACCAATCTACCCTAATCTTGGAAAGTCTATAAATAGAAGACCTTTACAAGCCATTTGTTGGTTGATCAATTAATCCAACACTTTGAAAGTGCTTAAGTGTTAGAGAGAATAAGCTAGCAATAAGTCATTTCCATAAGCTAAGAGGAAGAAGCAAGCTACTTACCAAGACAACAAAAGAGTAAGACTTCTTCTCCAATTATCTTCTATCTCTATTCATGATGGGAGGATAAGAAAAGTTGGATTAAAAAACATGAATGAGTAAGAAATGAACTTAAGCTAATTAAGTTGGTAATAAGTCATTTAAGCTAGCATAAGTTATAAACTTATGTGAAAATAATATGAACTTGTAAGAAGTTTATTAAGAGAAATGATATGAATGTAAAAGAATTTATATGATCATATGTATCATGTATACCTAAGTAAAGTTATATGTGAAGAGTATGTAAAGTATGTTGATTAATAAACCTTAATTGTCGTAAGTCATGAATAATCAAATCTTAAGTAGTTTATAATTTGACAAGTTATAAGCTCTTGAAGAATAAGTCCAAAAATCCAACCATGAATATAGGTTGTTGTATTAAGGATGTTAAAATGTTCACATGATGAATGAAGTTCATTTGTAATGTTGAACAAATCATAAGAAGGAAGAATTGCCAGAATTTGCACGATTGGACGATAAACGTCGAATACGTAAAATTCTCGGAATGGAAGTCAAATTTTATGTTTGATCATGAAACCATTGTTTTCCTATAAAGACAAGTCATAATTGGCATTTAAGAGTTGCGGACTCGAAAATGACCGGATTCCGACTTAGAACGAAGAAACGAGCGTTGAACGTTCACTAACGTTTATCGTTTACGTTAAAAATGAACCAATTGGTGAATTTTAGCAAACGAAGTCAATTAGATAAAATTCTTGAATGGTCATGTAGAGTACGTAATTTGTGAACCGTAGGCTTTTGAACGAGCCAATTCGGACTTATAACGAAGAAGTTATGCGTCCGGGAAGGTCACAAAATTTCAAAACTGAAATTGATATCTGGTGCACAGAGTTGGCGTCGCGGTGCCAACCCTAGGCAAAGAGCTGCAACAAGCCGCAGCTTGAACAAGAATCGAGTATATCTTGCAAGAGTTTGCCACAAAGATGAACCTTAGTTCAATAAGTGGCGCCCATATACCATGAACGATGACAAAATCCTCTGAGGTGTTGCACGCAATGCACCCATTAAGTAAGGACTCGCGCCGCAACGCCAAGTCTGGGAAAATGGCATTAAGAGCTCGCGCCGCAGCGCCAATCTCAGAACAAAGATAGTAATGAAGGTTTCTATGTACAAAGAAAAGAAATCCTAAATGGATTTAAAGTAAACATAACTTAAGGAGGGTAAGATAACATTGTTTAAACTTTGCTAAACCTTAAGGAATGTAATGTAAAGGTTGAGATAACCTAGTCAAATATAATGCAAGCATAATGACAAACCGAAATGAATAGTAAATGAATCTAATACACAATTAGATTGAAATGAAGGGTATGATATAGTCATATACATACTTGATTATATGTGACCTAATCTAAGGCATTATGTGATCATGTATTGTAGAGACTTGAACGACTTGAACATAAAGTTAAAATACCGTAGCAGACGCTAAAGGCAAGTATTCTAACTCTTGTCTCGATTCAATCAAACAAGTTTTTGAGGTTCATGTATTCTTTCGCATGAATTGAGGTATGTTGAAGTTGAAGCCAATTCCTTTGGCTAGACTTGATAAATTGATAATCTATTCATGTATTATCAAATGTTGCTATCTTTTGTCAACTACTTGATATGGTTTTCAAAAGAAGACTGGAATGTTAAACAAATATTTTGTCGATAAAATGACAGGCATGTGAGGTTGCCAAATGCTTAAACTTGCATACGTTTAATGGATGTAGTGTTGATCAACATAGAGTACAATAGGCTGATCACCTAGAAGTGCTCGTAAGTGATATCGAGCTTATGAACTTGCTTCCGGGTTTTCCTTTTCCAATAAAGAATGAATACTCGAGGTCTCTGACCGGAGTGAATGTTTTACTAAATACTGTTGCTATTGTAAAACATTTTGAAAGAAAAGATGAAGTGTTATTTTGAATTATCAATAGTACTTCATAACTATTGTTCAGTTATCGAAGATATACGATTTGTATGTGTCAAGCATGTTGTTATTAAATTGTTATACTTGTTGAGCTAGTTATGCTCACTCTTGCTTGAACCATATGAATGCAGCCTAAGATTGAACGTCCCGAAGGATCGAAGAGAGATAAGGGAAAAGCTAAGGCGATTACTAAGCTGTCTTATAATAGTATAGGTCTATTGTTGTAATATAACTGATATTATGACAAAGAACCTTTATAACGGAGTTTAGAACTTGGGAAATATAAATATTACTTTAAATATATAGAAGTTATATTCGTTCTTTGAGACTTTTCAAATTGAATGAATGTATGAATGTTGTGCAAAGATAGCACCATCACATGTTGGAAGATACCGAATTTGGGGCGCTACAATACTTTCGAGAAAAAAAAGATCCTACATCAATTCTCTATTCTCTATGTGAGGATCTGCATACTTCCTTCTTAGGTCTTGAGCATGAACTAATCGATCTTGATATTAACTCTAACATGTCCGCCGTCTGTTTGAACCATCTCATGTCCCAACATCCGACGTTCACCCACCTCATCCCAACACAATGGAGTTCGACACTTCCTCTCATACAACGCTTCGTAAGGCGGCATGCCTATACTAGCGTGAAAACTATTGTTGTACGAAAATTCCACCAATGGTAGAAATTCGTCCCAACTCCCTTTGAAATCCATAACGCAAGATCTTAACATATCTTCAAGGGTTTGAATTGTTCGCTCACTCTGACCATCCGTCTGAGGATGATACGCCGTACTCAATTTTAACTGCGTTCCCATTTGCTCTTGCAAACTTCTCCAAAAGTTCGATATGAATTGTGGATCACGATTTGACATGATCAAAATAGGTACTCCATGTCTGGAAATAATTTCCTTGACATACAGCTTAGCTAACTGATCTAGGTTATACCTAACTCCTATTGGTAGAAAATGAGCCGATTTCGTTAATCGATCCACTATCACCCAAATAGCATCGTATCCTTTTCTGGTTGTTGGAAGTCCCACCACAAAGTCCATCGTGATGTGCTCCCACTTCCACTCTGGAATTTCTAGTCGTTGATGTTCAGCCTTAACTTTTTGACAAGTTAAGCACCTACTAACATATTCTGCTATCTCCCTCTTCATATTCGGCCACCAAAAGTTCTGATGAAGGTCTTGATACATCTTCGTACTACCGGGATGTGTCGAGTACCTCGAACTATGGTCCTCCATCATAATTTCTTCTTTTAATTCGGGATCATTAGGAACCCAAATTCTTCCCTCAAAACGAAGTAATCTCACCTTATCAAGGTTATACTCAGTCTTTTTTTCGTCTTCTATTCTCTTCTGCATCAGCTTGCACTCCTCATTGCTCAGTTGTACTCCCCTAACCTGCTCCACTATGGTAGGTTGGGTTTCCATGGAAAATAACATCTCTACCGCTTCCCCCGGTAACTTAACTTCTAGCTCCATTTTTGCCATCGCTGTTACCAACTCATCTTGAGTTGTTAACATTGATAATTTCTCTCTACCCTTCCTACTTAGTGCATCAGCTACTACATTTGCTTTCCCGGATGATATAAAATATCACAATCATAATCTTTTATTAACTCTAACCACCTTCTCTGTCTCATGTTCGATTCCTTCTGTGTGAAGATATATTTCAGACTTTTGAGGTCCGTGTATATCTCACATTTCTCACATAAAGATAATGCCTCCATATCTTTAGGGCAAAAACTACAGCTGCCAATTCCAGGTCATGAGTAGGATAGACCATCTCATAATCCTTCAATTAACGTGATGCATACGCAATGACCTTGCCATGCTGCATGAGCACGCAACCCAATCCTTTATGCGAAGCATCGCTACACACTACAAAATTCCCTGTATCGTCTGGTAAGGACAATATCGGTGCCTCACTTAACCTCTTCTTCAACTTTTGAAAACTGTTCTCACATGTTTCAATCCACACATACTTTACCGACTTTCTTGTCAGATTTGTTAACGGAGTAGCTAATTTAGAAAAGTCCGGAATGAACCTTCTATAGTATCCCGCTGACCCCAGAAAACTCCGAACCTCAGTTGGAGTTTTTGGTTGCTCCTATTCGTTAACTTCTTCTACTTTTGCCTGATCTACGGAAATGCCATCCTTATCAATAACATGCCCTAGAAACTACACCTTCTCAAGCCAAAATTCACACTTTGTGAATGTTGTATACAACTTCTCCTTCCATAGTGTCTCCAACACTATTCTTAAATGTTCTGAATGTTCTTTTGGCGTCTTTGAATAGACTAGAATATCATCAATGAACAATATGACAAACTTGTCCAAATATTGTTTGAACACTCTGTTCATCATATCCATAAATGCGGCTGGCGCATTAGTCAACCCAAACGACATTACCAGAAACTCGTAATGACCATAACGAGTTCTGAATGCCGTCTTAGGTACATCTTCCTTCCTCACCTTTAACTGATGATATCCCGTGCGCAAGTCTATTTTAGAAAAATACTTTGCCACTTTTAACTGATCAAATAGATCATCGATCTTGGGCAATGGGTATCGATTCTTAAATGTCAACTTGTTCAACTCTCGATAGTCGATACAAAGTCTTAACGACCCATCCTTCTTCTTTACAAACAAACACTGGTGCTCCCCAAGGAGACACACTTGGTTGAATGTACTTCATGTCTAATAGTTCTTGTAATTGAACCATTAACTCCTTCATTTGAGACTGGCGCCATTCGATATGATGCCCTTGAAACTGGTGCCATTCCCGGTAACAGATCAATTACAAACTCCACCTCCCTATCCGGTGGAATACCCGGTAATTCCTCCGGAAATACTTCCGCGAAATTTTGCACAATAGGTATCTGATCCAAGGATGTTCCCACTCTTTGGGTATCCACAACATGGCATAGATAACCTACACACCCTTTTCTCAACATCTTCCTAGCTTATGTCATGGATGCATAACAACAAGATCATCTCGTGAATTACTATCGAAGAACACTACCTTGGTTTTCTTAGAAAGTCAAGGTTTACACTTTTCCTATGGCAATCTATAATCGCCTCATGGTTCACCAACCAATCCATACCAAGAATTACGTCGAATTCTTTTAGCCTTATCAGTACCAAATCTACCGATAACTTATTCCCTCTAATTTCCACGCAACAATCCTTATGAATATGTTCAATGGGGATTATTTCCTCGTTCGCTACCTTAACGTATAAAGGTATAGGTAACTTTTCAGGGATTAAACCTAATCGCTTAGCAAATTCACATGCTATAAAAGATTAAGTAGCACCCGAGTCAAATAGCACATAAGCATTTATCTCATTGACCGGAAGGATACCTGCTACCACATCTGTTGATGCAACCACATCTTGAACAGTCATATTAAACGTACGAGCTGAGGGTCTACCCACTGATGGTGTTGGTCTAGTAATGGCTAATTTACCACTACCAGAACTCTTATTCCCCTCTAAACCCTTCTTCAGGCAATTTCTTGCCATGTGGTCCATTGACCCATAGAAAAAACACCCCTGGTTCTTCTTAGGGTTAGGACAACAATTGGACAAATGCCCTCCACCTTACAGTTGTAGCATATTGTTTTCCCCTTTAAACAGACTCCCATTTGAGATTTTTCGCATGTCTTACATGCTTCTGTTCTCCTTTTGGGATCTCCCTACTTTACGCCGGTATTCCCAAGGTTAAAACTCTTCCTCTTTGGCAAGTTGCCGCTTCTGCTGGCAACTTCAACCTTATTACCTCATTCTAACTTACTCTTAATCTTTCGCTCTTTGTGGTACTGAGACAAAGCCTCACCACCACCTTCAACTATTATCGCCTTCTCCAGAATGGTCCCGTAGGAAGTACTCTGGAAAACCGATATCCCTTTTAGAGCTGTGGTTTTAAGCCACCTTTCAAATCTCTGCTACCTTCCTTTCCTCTGTATCCACCTGATGTGGAGCAAATCTCGCCAATTCGTTAAACTTGGCGGCATACTGGGGAACTGTCATATCCCCCTGCTTAAGTTTTAGGAACTTAATTTCCATCCTACCCTGCATGCTAGTAGGGAAGTAGTTCTCGAAGAAAACCTTCTTAAACTGTTCCCACGTAACAACCTCTGTCCTAGCCCCACCCTAGTGAGCTTCCCACTAGTAGTTGGCTTCCCCCTTCATCATGTAAGTCGCAAAAGAAGTCTTTTGCGCCTCACCTACGTTTGTTATCTCAAACGCCTTTTCAATCTCTCTAATCCATGTCTGGGCTTCTAGTGGATCCGTCGTTCCTCGGAACTCGGGAGGACCCACACTTTTAAAGTCCTTAAAGGTAGTTGTTCTTGCTACCCCAGGAGCTACCAGAATCCCACCCCCCACTTGGTTAAACGCAGCCGTTAATAAATTAACGAACTCTTGCATAGGGTTGTTAGGACCCCCCTGATTTTCATTATGAGACTCGGCCTCTTGGTTCCGTTGTCTCCTTCTCGGCGGCATAATTCTAATTAAATAAATAAAGCTTCGTTATTATCTATTTAACTACTCGATTATCATTTTAAATCAACAACAACCATTCATACCACAATAAGCATGTTAAATAAAAACTTCATTATATAAATATGCTTTCATAGTCAGAACTATTTACATCATGTTCCCTTAGCCAAAAGCTATTACATACTATCCTGCGATTGCCTCCTACAAAAGTTGGGATTTACAAAAAGACTACCCTTAGTTATACAAAAGAGGGTTTTACGTCACTACTTATATACCAAAAAGATCTAGCAATCTACTAACACTGTCGAACGACATTTTCATATTTTTGATTTTCCAGAATCGACACTATATCTCGACTTATGGTATGTCGAGTTTGCCCGGACTCAATAGAATAACAAGCAATTTTCATCTTGAAATCCTCATGAGCGCATTCATGGATGTATGACATCCTAGCTATTTTTTGGTCTTTCTCAACCAGTTTCTGTTGTAGCTCAAGGACCTCATCCTTATAGTTATGAGCCTTATCAGTCATAAGCACTTTTTCATCGTGCTCCGACTCAAAGTCTGCCTCTGCAGATTCTTTTGCCTCATATAAGGCAGTTATTTCCTCGATTTGTGCCTCTACCTGAGTACGCAAATGTACATTCCTATGCAATACTGCCAGATACAATGCTCTAGTTGCATCCAGAGATCTGGCTCTTGAGTAGGTAACACTGTGTTAATCGATGTCACCTCCATTTCCTCCTCCACATCTAACATCTTGTTAAGGTATGATGTTAATCCCATAGTCTCCTCAGAGTATTCCTCCTCAGAGATGTACTCGTCAATGTCCGAGTCTTCTAGTACAACTATTCGGCACCTCCGCTGCCTCGGCATTGGTACAATCTCAACTTGGTTAACTGAGTCCTCACTTATCATTTCCACGTTTCTAAACATCAAGCTATCGGTTGACATCTACAAACACATAACACGTTGATTAGTACATAATACACAATAGTATAAGCATAAATTACATTTAATGTCTTTAAGATTAATTTCCATCTTTTAATTCTTTCGATACTGAGTTATCTCAATATCTTCTTAATTCAATGGACTTGAATTTCATTCCTCGGATCTCTACCTTCTTTATGAGGTTATTAGCCTAAGGTTTTTCTCCCCCCTTAAGTTTTATAACCTAAGGCTTTGATACCAACCTGTGACACCCCCAAATTCGGGTATCTTCCAACCCGATGATGGTGCTCCAATCAGTCTTAACATCCATACAATCATTCCATTGAAATACAACAAAATGAAAGTAATTACTATCTTCTTATTACAATCAAAGTATAATCCTTCCCAGGTTCATAAACCAGTTACATCGTTCATTGTTCATAATGTATAATATATACAAACTTACTAAACTATTACACAATGCCTAAGCATCCATCTTAGCTTTGCCCTTATCATTCTTGGCATTCATAAGATACGTTCATCTTTAATCTGCAGCTTATATAATTCAAGCAAGAAGTGAGCATGGCATTTCGTGAGTTTAATCAAGGATAACAGGAATACCACATTCATGAATTATACAACAATTCCAACATAACTGAACAATAGTTATGAAGTATTCTGAATCAATAATACTTTAATAGTTCATAACATCAATTCCCAAAGTATAGAATAGATTAGGAATTCTGAACCGGTCGATAGACCATGAACATTAAATTTCAGTTGTCATACTTGAAAAGGAGTCCAGAGCACTAAGGCCATTCATCCGTATAACTTACGAGCACTTCTAGGTGATCAGCCTATAGTACTCTATGTTGATCAACACTACATTCATTAAATGTATTTACATTTAATATTTTTGGCAAACTCGTGTTCCCATCGAATAATCGATGAAAAATACTTTTGTTTGTTCATAGACAAACCTTACCTTCACGTCCGTACCAATTACTTGGCATAGGATAGCGTTAACATTTCTATATAGAATGATATGAATAATAATCAATCTATAGCTTATGAATAGTCTAGCCGAGTTAAAATCTGGCATCGACCCTTTCTTTAAAATAAGTCTAGCAATTTAGTTTAACGAATCACATAAAACTTGGCTAACATGGAAGTTAGACAAGCGTTAAGAAAACTTTCCTTTCAGCGTCTTCAAATAACTTACTCGACTGACCACAACCTTTACAGAATCTACATGATATGTTCACATAGCACACTGTAATTAGCTATTAAACAACTATTCACATTGTTCCTACAAGCTTCTTTCTCTTCTATGTCTGTGTTAACTTAATATCTTTTTTAAAGTCAACATGACTTATTACCCTTCGTCCCAGTGTATCACTCTATTGACGTTTGTTAACCGTACTCAAACATCGTTGATAAAGTACTAACTTTGTTTATTTTACATATCTTGTTTATATGCATTTCATTCCTAAGTTTCATACTCTATACCTTAGTATAGGTAGTATAGGATTAGTCTTAGTACATTCATTGAGTATATAAACTCAACTCAGGTAGATCTCTAAACAACTGAAGTTTAAAACCTAACTTGGTCAACTTTTTCCCTCTTTATCATTGACAAGGCAAGGCATCCTCAGTATATTAGTGGCGCCGACGCCTTGAGTTAGCAGGTACTTACGTAGAGTCTCAACTTCATGGCGCCACCACTTTGTCTTTGGTTTTGGTATTTGCTGCAGCAGAAGTCTGTCGGCGATTGGCCAAACCAGTTTTGGTTTTCTAACGAAACTCCTGGCTTCCTAATTTGTTCGTTTTACATCCGAATTGACCCATTCGAATTCCTACAAGTTAGGAATTACATCCTTTACATGTTCATATAAGAATTCAACACTTTTGAATCCGTTAACTCATAATTCACTATTGAGTTCATTTTATATACGTTCGTAAACGTTAATGAGCGTTCAATGCTCGTTTGCTTCGTTCTAAGTCGGAATCTGACGATTCTCGAACCCACAACTCTTAATTACCCTATCTCACGTGTTGACATTGAAAACTGACATTTTCAAGTCACACGAAAACTTTTGACCTTTAATCCGGAATTTATGCGATTTCGACATTTAACGTCTATTTCCACAAAATTCGCTATAACTTCGTTACTATTGTTCTTTAAGACAAATCACATGGAATACTCCATGGATTTCATATCTACATCCTAACCAAACAAGATGCATATACTAACATGTTGATGGAGCTCAATCGTTTATCAACAATCGATCTCAACTATCAATATTTTCATAGTTCAAAAACCATATCAAACCTTATTATTTTTATAATCTCATGACTTATAGAGATTGAATCTATGGTAAGTCATCTTTAAATCCTCACTCATGACATATACCACCCCTTCATGATTCTCTAAAATGAAAGAAAATCTAAAAGAGATGGAGACGAAAGGTTAGGAATATACCTTAAGAACTCTTATGAATTTCTTGAAAACTCTAAGTCCAATCTTCCAAAATATATGTTTTGGTTGAGTATAGCTCTCTTTCTCTCTCAAAATAATCTAGGTTGGTAATTGAAAAACTCTCAAATGGCCAACCTTGCCTTCTTATTTATTGGAAATGAAAATGGAGGGCAATTTGGACATTAAACCCCACCTCCTTACTATTCATGTGTGGTCACCAAGTAAGGTACTTGGTGACCAAGCCTTATGCTTGGAGTCCACACCAAGGTGGCCGGCCCACCTCCTTAGCTGACATCCCATGGGTTGCCCCATGGGTTTTACCCATTCGGTGACCCACCGGTTCGACCCACGGTTCGGTTTTAATGGATTTGGTTTAACTAAATAAACATTGGGTCTTGAGTTGGACTTAACCCATCCATCTCATTGGGCTTAGTCATTCAATTTATTGGGCTAATCATAATCCAATACAACTGAATTACTCATTGATACATAGATTAATCCTATGATACGCATCATATTCTACACGTACAATTCACGTATTCCCTTCGTATACCATACGTAGAATAATCGCATTGTACCTCGTATTTACTCAACGTATTATACATAGATACTAACTAGCATCACCCATTGTATAACACTTGAATTAAACCTAACACCATTTCTTCTACGCATATTATTTCCTCCTTGGAAATCAATATACTCAACCCTTAGGTTTTAAGTCCGCAGGCGAAAACTGCGTTTTCCATAAATGAAATATTATCATATATTCCATCTTATCACGATATTCTATCATTACGCGTTTCCCGGAATTTCAAAATAATTCCCCGAATAGAAACGGATGAATAATGTTTTTACGGAAATTTCTCGGAAAACAATTATTATCGTCTTGGAAATTCCAAACAACTATTTCTAACACGTAGCCATAATACTAACCACATTAGCACATTCTAGGTCATAGAACGACCTTCACATAGCTTACTCACAAAGAAATCAATTAAATTCATTTAATTCACATAATCAAATAAAAATTTAATTGTCATTAAAAATCTGATTTTCTCGGACGTTACACTAACTTTACGGTTCTAACCAACTTCTTTCTCTTCTATGTTTTATTTGAATTAACTTTGTTATTAAAGTCGATTCAACTTTTTATACATCGTTACATTTCATTAACGTTCTTACGTCCTTAGCCGACATTCGATCATTATTGGTTAACTAACAACGTTGAACGTCATTCACGGTTCACTTATTATGTCTTTGTGTTCTTCGTTTAATTTCTATTAAACCTTACTAGATCTTCTTACATTAACACCTTATAAGTGATTTAAGGTAAGTCTTATCATGTACATTAAGTACCTTCAATGTCTTACTTTAGGTCAACATTCAAAATGGATCAAAAACTAACTTGGTCAACATTTTTCTCTTTGTCAATGACGTGTGCCAACATCCCATACATTACTGATGGCTGCTGCGAAGATCATTCTCTCGAGAGTTTTTCCGGACTTGTATTTGCACAAGCAGTCCATGTATAAACTCTCGTGACATGCCATGAGTCTCCAGACGTTTTCATTTTCTCTCAGCCATACATGGCGCTACGGCGTGGCAGAAAACACTGGGTTTGGCGTTGTGGCGCCGAACCTGTTCACCAGTTAGCCAAAACAGTTTGGTTTCCTAACGAAACTCCCGGCTTCCTAATTTGTTCGTTTTACATCCGAATTTACCCATTAGAAAACCTACAAGTCACAAATCACATCCTTTACGTGTTCGTATAATAATTTTACATTTTCGAATCCGTTAACTCGGAATTCACCTTTGAGTTCATTTTTAAGCGTTTGTTTAACGTTTTCGTCCATTCAATACTCGTTTTCTTCATTATAAGTCGAAATGCAACGATTCTTTCGCTATAACTTCGTTACTAATGTTCTCTAAGCCAAATCACATGGAATACTCCATGGACTTCATATCTACATCCTAACCAAGTAAGATGCACATATTAACGTATTGATGGAGTTCAATTGTTTATCAACAATCAATCTCAACAATCAATAATTCATGATTTTAAGCTATATCAAGCCTTATGATTTCTATGATCTCATGACTTATAGAGATTAAATCTATGGTAAGTCACTCTCATTCTACCATACAAGCCATAGCCCACTCATTTCTGTTTCTCCATGATAAAAGAAAACCAAAAGAGATGGAATTAGAAATGAAGAGTATTACCTTAAGAACTCTTAGTGTTTTTGTTGAACTTCTAATGAAAAAGCTTCAAGGTAGAAGAATGGTTTAAGTCTAGCTCTCCTTCTCTCTCAATAATCTAGGTTGGTAATTAAAAAACTCACAAAAGACCAACTCTTGCTTTCTATTTATAGGCAATTGAAATGGAGGGCAAAATAGGCATTAAACCCCCACCTCCTTACTATTCAACACTTTGTCACCAAGTAAAATACTTGGTGACCAAGTGCTATGCTTGCCTTGCACACCAAGTGGCTGGCCCACCATGCCCATGGGTCATCCCCATGGGTTGCCCTATGGGTTTTACTCATTCGGTGACCCACCGGTTCGATCCACGGTTCAGTTTTCTTGCATTGGGCTTAACCAATCTAATATTGGGCCTTGACTTGGGCTTAACACTTAATCCCTTGGGTTTGCTCATTCAATTGATTGGACTAAACATAATCCACCCAAATGAATTAACATTAAGTCTTAACTTAATTCTAGAATACAAATCGTATTCCCTATGTATAATTCACGTATTCTTTCCGTATAATACTAGTACGATTATTGTATTGTACTCCGTATTAACTCATCATATTATACATAGATACTAAGTAGCATCTTAATTGTATAACACAGGCCTTAACCATAACGTAATTCCTTCTACGCATTTCATTCCCTTATCGGACATCAATATACTCAACCCTTAGGTTTTAAGTCCGCAGGCAAAAACTTCGTTTGCCATAACAGAATTATTATTGAATATTCCATAACATCTTCATATTCTATTATTATGTGTCTCAGAATCTCAAACCCTAGCTCCGAACGAAATTGGATGAATAGTGTTTTTACACAAAAATTCTCGAAAAACCTTCGTTCTCGTCTTGATAATTCACAACAATTAATTCTAGCACAAAGCCAGAATACTAACAACATCCGCACATTCTAGGTCATAGAACGACCTTCGAACATCTTACTCACATAATAACTGAATTAAATTCATTTAATCCACATAATCAAATAAAAATTTAATTCATTGAAAACTCAAAATTCTCGGGCGTTACATTCTACCCTCTTTATTAGGATTCTGTCCCCAGAATCTCGATATTCTTACATAAACAAATGAGGAAACTTTTCCTTCATTTTACTTTCGAGCTCCCATGTTGCTTCTTCAGCATCGTGGTTACTCCAAAATACCTTTACTGAAGGTATTACTTTATTCCTCAAGACTTGTTCCTTCCTATCAATAATCTGAATCAGAATTTCTTCATACGTTAAGTCTTTTTCTACATGAATAGATTAAAACTCTATTACGTGCTTGTAGTCCGGTTTATAAGGACGCAACACAGACACATGGAACACATTGTGTATTCTTTCCATTTCTGGAGGTAAGGCTACTTCATAAGCTACCTCCCCTATCCTTCTTAAGATCTCAAAAGGTCCTACAAACCTTGGACTTAACTTCCCTTTCTTTTCAAAATGTATCTTCCCTTTCCAAGGCGATACTTTTAGAAAAACATATGAACCTACTTCAAACTCCCTCTTCTCTCGATGAGGATCTGCATACTTCCGTTATCTATCTTGAGCCGCTACTAATCGAGCTCTTATCAGTTTTACCATGTCTGCCATTTGTTGTACCATCTCCGGTCCCAACATTCGACGTTCACCTACTTCATCCTAACAAAGTGGTGTTCTGCACTTCCTCCCATACAACGCTTCGTAAGGCGGCATGCCTATACAAGCGTGAAAACTATTGTTGTAAGCGAATTCTACCAAAGGTAGATGCTCGTCCCAACTCCCCTTGAAATCCATAACGCAAGATCTTAACATATCTTCTAGCGTTTGAATTGTCCGTTCGCTTTGTCCATCCGTCTGTGGATGATACGCCGTACTCAATCTCAAACTGCGTTCCCATTTGCTCTTGCAAACTCCTCCAAAAATTTGACGTGAATCATGGATCACGATTGAACACAATCGAAACAGGTACTCCATGTCTGGAAATGACTTCCTTGACATAAATCTTAGCTAATTGCTCTAGGTTATACCTAACTCCTATTGGTAGAAAATGAGCCGATTTAGTTAACCGATCCACTATTACCCAAATAGCATCGTATCCTTTTCTCGTCGTTGGAAGTCCCACCACAAAGTCCATGGTGATATGCTCCCATTTCCACTCACGGAATCTCCAAAGGTTGTATCAATCCACTCTCGGTCTTTGGTGTTCAAATTTCTTAACTTTTGACAAGTTAAGCACTTACTAACGTATTCTGCAATCTCCCTCTTCATGTTCGGCCACCAAAAGTTCTGACGAAGGCCTTGATACATCTTAGTACTACCAGGATGTATCGAGTACCTCAAACTATGTGCCTCACACATAATCTCTTCTTTCAACTCGAAATTATTTGGAACCTAAATTCTTCCTTCAAAACGAAGTAAACCTTCTTTATCAAGGTTATACTTAGTCGTCACGTCATCCTTTATTATCTTTTTCACACACTCGCATTCTTTAGTACTTATCTGTACTTCCTTAACCCATTCCACTATCGTTGGTCGAGTCTCTATTGAAAATAACATCTCTGTTGTTTCACTTGGCAACTTAACTTCTAATTCCATCCTGGCCATCTCTATTATTAACTCATTATGAGTTGTTAACATTGACAGTTTTTCTCTACCCTTCCGACTTAATTCGTCGACCACTACATTCGCCTTCCCCAGATGATATAAGATATCACAATCATAATCTTTTATCAACTCTAACCACCTTCTATGCCTTATATTCAACTCCTTCTGTGTGAATATATATTTTAGACTTTTATGGTATGTGTAAATCTCACATTTTTCCCCGTATAAATAATGTCTCCATATTTTTAAAGTAAACACTACAGCTGCCAGTTCTAGGTCATGAGTAGGATAGACCTTCTCATAATCCTTTAACTGACGTGACGCATACACAATGACCTTGCCATGCTGCATAAGCACGCAACCTAGTCCTCTATGCGAAGCATCGCTATAAACCTCAAAATTCCCCGCATCATCTGGTAAAGATAATATAGGTGCCTCACTCAACCTCCTTTTTAGTTCTTGAAAACTATGCTCACACTTTTCTATCCATACATACTTCACCGACTTCCTTGTCAGATTTGTCAACGGAGTAACTAATTTAGAAAAGTCCTGAATGAACCTTCTATAGTATCCCGCTAACCCCAGAAAACTCCTAACTTCGGTTGTCGTTTTTGGTTGCTCCCACTCATTTACAGCTTCCACCTTCGCTGGATCTATGGATATGCCATCTTTGTCTATAACATGTCCTAGAAACTGCACTCGTTCGAGCCAAAATTCACACTTAGTGTTCGCATACAACTTCTCCCTCCGTAGTGTTTCCAACACTATTCTTAGATGTTCAGCATGATTTTCTGGCATCTTGGAATAGACTAGAATATCATCAATGAACACTACGATGAACTTGTCCAAATACTGTTTGAACACTCTGTTCATCATATCCATGAATATGGCTGGTGCATTCGTCAACCCAAATGACATAACCAAAAACTCGTAATGCCCATAATGAGTTCTGAACGTCGTCTTAGGTATATCTTCCTTCCTCACTTTCAGTTGATGATACCCCGTGCACAAATCTATTTTAGAAAAATACTTTGCCCCTTTCAACTGATCAAATAGATCGTCGATCGTGGGCAATGGGTATTTATTCTTAATCGTTAACTTGTTCAACTCTCGATAGTCGATACAAAGTCGTAACGATCCGTCCTTTTTCTTTACAAACAATACCGGTGCTCCCCAAGGAGACACACTTAGCTCAATGTACTTTCTATCTAATAGTTCCTGTAACTTAACTCCTTCATCTCAACTGGTGCCATCCTATATGGTGCCTTTGAAACTGGTGTCGTACCCGACAACAAATCAATCACAAATTCTACATCCCTATCCGGCGGAATACCGGGTAACTCCTCCGAAAACACATCCGTGAAATTCTTGAACTACCGCTATCTGCTCCAATGATGTTCCAACTCTTTGGGTATCTATCACATGACATAGATAACCCTTACACCCCTTCTTCAGCATCTTCCTAGTTTGTGTCATGGTTAGACAACAAGAACGTCCCGGTGATTTATTTCCATAAAACACCACCTCAGGTTTCTTAAGAAGCCTTAGATTTACACTCTTTCTATGACAATCTATTATTGCTCTATGGTTAATTAACCAATCCATACCGAGAATCACATCGAATTCCCTTAACCTTATCGGTAAAAGATCTAGCGATAATCTATTACCCCTGATATCTACGAAACAATTCCTATAAATATGTTTAATGGGAATTATCTCCTCGTTTGCTACCTTTACATCTAAAGGTATTTCTAACTTTTCAGGATTTAATCCCAATTGCTGAGCAAATCCACATGCTATAAAAGAACAGGTAGCACCCGAGTCAAATAACACGTAAGCATTTATTTCGTTGACTGGAATGATACATGCTACTACATCCGTTGATGCAACTACATCTTGGACCGTCATATTAAATGTTCAGGCTGAGGGTCTACCCAATGATGGTGTTGGTCCAGTAATGACCAAATTGCCACTACCAGAACCCTTACCACCCTCCGCCCCTTTCTTCGGGCAATTTCTTGCAATATGGTCCACCGTCCCACAAACAAAACATCCCCGACTTTTCTTAGGATTAGGACAGTTGGGAGATATATGACCCTCCTACCCACAGTTATAACAACCAGTCTTCCCCTTCAGACAGACTCCCAGATGAGTCTTACCGCATATCTTGCATGCCTCCATCCTACGTTTAGGATCCCCTTGTTTTGCCCCAGTATAACCATGGTTAAAATTCTTCCGTTTAGGCATATTGCCACTACCACTGGCAACCTCTACCTTATTTCCTCCCTCTCCCTTACTCTTATTCTTTCTATCTTTGTGGTACTGGGTCAACGCCTCACTACCACCCTCCGCTATTATCGCCTTCTCCAGAATGGTCCCGTAGGAAGCACTCTGAAAAATCGATATCCTACTATAGAGCCAGGGTTTTAGGCCTTGTTCAAACCTATGAGCCTTCCTCTCCTCCGTGTCCACTTGGTGTGGAGCGAACCTTGCTAATTCATTAAATTTGGCCGCGTATTGGGGAACAGTCATGTCCCCCTACTTAAGTTCTAAGAACTTGATCTCCATTCTCCCTTGCATGCTAGTAGGGAAATAGTTCTCGAAGAATACCTTCTTAAACTGTTCCCATGTAACAGCTTCCGCTCCAGCCCCACCCTGGTGAGCCTCCCACTAGTAGTTGGCTTCCCCATTCATCATATAGGTCGCAAAAGAAGTCTTTTGTGTCTCAGCTACGTTTGTAATAACAAACACATTCTCTATCTCCTTGACCCATGTCTGGGCCTCCATTGGGTCCGTTGTTCCCTTAAATTCGGGTGGACTTACACTCTTAAATTCCTTAAAGGTAGTCGTTAAGCTACCATTGTGACACCCCAAATTCTAAATTACCCTACTTTTAGAGTTTGGTGTTCACGATCCACACTATAATTAACATTTAACTACCCATAATATATATAGATAGTAACTTTCATAAGTTTTTATCAGAGTTTAATAATAATACATGACCCAGGTTCACTAACCTTAACTTTACAAACATACCCTTTGGATATACAAAAAGGGTTTACAAATACAACATAATAAATATGTTAATCATAACTAGTTTATTACAACACCTTTGCCTTTATTCTTCACAAAGACCTCCTCGCCACTTCGTCCCTAAATTGAAATGTTTTATTTAGCAAGGTGAGCAACAATAAATTGCCCCTGAAGTTAATAATATACAATAAATGTATAAGTATTCAAATCACCAGACTATATATTTTGATAGAATGAATACCAAAGTTCGGGGAACTTTGAAAATAACTGAACAAATCGTTATTCAATAACAAGTCTTCTCGTATTCTATACAACATAATAATTCAATAATGTTAGAGTACAACGCTTTCAAAGTTTCTACGATATTCTAATGAATAATCAAGAATCAATTCTACGAAATATCAAAGTGGAATGTCTTCCAGATTTATCTTTGAAAGCGATCCATCGGATCTTGAACTTCTCTTCTCGAGTAACTATCAAAGTTATACTTTGATATACCTGTGTATCGAGATAACCGTAAAGATTAAATCATACCCTCTGCGCAAGTATAACAAGTGATCGACTTATTATACCCTATATTATGCATAATACTTAAGTCAGCCCACAATGATCGAATATACGATTTAATGATATTCCTTTTTATAAAAGGTTGTTCTTCTCGATCTCGTAATCAAGATTTTGATTTAACAACGAAATCTTGTGATTTCAAATTCTACTTACTTCTCGATCTTAGCCAAAATAATTGGCATCGATCTATCAATAATAATTGAATTCTCTTCTCGAACTTATCAAGTTCTAACTAATATTCGCTCAGCCGAATAATTAGCTAAGACATTTCTCAGTATAATTTGACAATAAACAAGAATTATCTGTATTGTTAATTCTAACTTCTACAGATATGAATATCCAACAACAGTTATTCTACATATATATATATTTCTAAATCAATAATTCAATTTGAATTATTAAGCATGCACTAACTGCGAATAATCAACAATAAATTTCCTGGATGTGGTGTAATTAGCAATAATTAACCACTATAATAATTGAATGAATTTAACTCAAGGTTGAGTTAGGAAACTTGCCTCTTCCGCTGATTACAGCTACACAAAATACTTATCTGCTTTCGAAAGACCTATAACCAATAATATCGGTCTTACAATTAGCACAATAATTCATCATACACAAAGACTCGTAATTCACAAATAAACTTCTCCCTAGGCACATTACCACATAGCCACATCGGTGTTTATAACCTATATAAACACATAACAAGTCTAACTATATCGATGCGGTTGGACTTCTATCCATTCTCTTGTTCGTCACCCTATCCCACAATTAACACATTGATTGTCCATTAAACTTGGTCTCTAAGCTTCAATATTAATTTAGATAAGTCAATTATCAATTATAATATTTTTCTAAGCTTTTAATAATAATCAAGCAATTATTATAATTTATAATAATTTTTCAAACATCGGAATCATTTTTAAATGATTTAATTCTCAAATAATCTTATCATTATTAATATTTAATAATATTAAAATATTAATAACATACTTGTCAAAATATTAAAGTTATTATCAATAATTTAAAATATTTTTAAATCAACAATATTCCACTTAAATAATTTTTAAAGTAATTAAAATCATTTTTAAATCACCACCATTAATATATAAATATTAATGAAATTATCATCTAAATATTAAAAGTCATTAATTATAACTTAAAATATTTTTAAACTATTTTTCTCATTGTTAAATGATTTTTAAATCAATAAAATCATTTTTAATTCATTTATTCAATATCATAATTAAATAAATCAAATATCATTAATATTAATTTATTAATGAAAATTCTCCAAAAATATTGAAAATTATATTTTATAATTTAAAATATTTTCTAACACTTTATTCTCAATTAAAATGATTTTTAAATCATTTAAATCATTTTAATCTTATTTATTTAATTTAATAATCAAATAAATATATTATCATTAATATAAAATTATTAATGAAAATTCTCCAAAAATATTAAAAGTTACATTTTATAACTCCAAATATTTTTAAATACAATAATCTTATTTAAAATGATTTTTCATAATATTAAATCATTTTTCTCTAATTTATTTAATACACTAATTAAATAAATTAAATACCTTTAATATTTAAATAATTATAAATATTAAAGAAAAATATTCAATTAGTTAGAAATTATTTTCATAATTTAAAATAATTTTTAAAACCATTTTTGGTAATGTTTAGAATTTATTTTCTATTTTTATTAATTTCCTAATATTCGTAAAATAAAATAAATAATCCGTCGTCATTAAAGCCCTTTAGCGACACAAAGCGTCATTGTTGGTGTTCTTGAGCTCAAGAACAACTGACACGGTCTACGACTTTCAAGTCTTCTTTTATTTGCGCTTTAATTCTTAGAAAAAATGGTTTCTGGACTTGTTTAAAGTTTGATCGTGTAGCCAAAATGTAACTCTACAACATCCAACCAACTCCTTGGTTAAACAACATCACAACAAGGAGATCAAAGCCTCCAAAGTTGTTTGTCGACCGTTTACGGGTTTTCCAAAAACCCGTAAAATTCGACCGAACACTTTCATTTTACAAATTTACACTATGTTCCGGTCATTAAATGGCTCATTATTTGGTTCATAACTATAGTACTCATGACAAGGAACAACGACATAACAATATTTCAAATCAAAAACTACGGATCCACAAGCTACACTTGGTCAAAGTCTATCAGAAAAAATGTTCATCTTGATTACGGTTTTTCCGAAAAAGTAATAATCGATTCGGGTGGTCTAGTTTGACCATCCATAAAATCAATACATTTGATGTTTATGGAATATAAAGGCGAGTTCTTGGACTCGATAATACGATCTACAACATGCATACAACAACATCAACAAAAAAACAATCAACCTGACGGATAGGGACCTTCAAAGATCTTGTCGAGTTCGGTTTTTCACTTTACAGGTAACCTGTTTTTTACTCGGTCGGCCTTGGGTCAACGGGTTTTTGACCGATTATATCTTTGATCTATAATAGATGCAGGTCTCGATTCTTTTTGAAACTTAAAGAACACATATCGGGCTACATGTTACAAGTTTAAAACATCAAAAACACTTAACACACACTACGGATCTATAAGATCGACATTTGATGAAAAAAACACAATTTTTGATTTCCGATTTTGAAAAACTCTAAATTCGTGCACTTTGATGTTATGGGTCATGGATTTATCAACCCAGAACTTCAATTGACACCTTATTACATATCTTTGAACAATCAATTACAACATTTAACAAGGAATTAAAGGATTTCAAAATTTAGGGTTTTATACCTTTTATGCTTGATTTTCAATTCTGACTTTTGATTTCTGATCTTGGGTGATCTAAGGCTGTATAAATGGCTGATCTACTATAATATTTCGGAGCTTTGAGATAGAGAGAGAGTTGGTGAGAGCTTGGTTAGCAATATGGCAAATTCTATGCATTTTCTCTCTCTTTAACACTTATATAATATACTAAGTTGCTAGATCTGATCTTGTTAGACGAATTTGGTACAAGGTAAACCCGATGTCTTTGTGTTTGTAGGCTAAATAAAGTCAAGGGTTAGCTCAACAACTAAAGTCATGGCCATTTTTGCAAGCAATCTTATAAAAAACCCTTAGGGTTTAGGGTTTGAGCATACAAAAAATTTAGGGTTTGGACAAATTTAGGGTTTATGTTTTTAACCCTCAAATATTTAGCAACTTGGATTTCAAAAATTTTCTAATTAAATTTTAAAATAGAAAATTTTGATTTCTAAATTATAATTAGGGCTTCCTAATTATTTTGTAATTTCCCAATCATGAATCATTATTTGTTAATTAGGACTATTTTATCCCAATTAAAATTGCTAATTTAGCACTTAGGGTCAAATTTGTACATTATAATTTATAACCCAAAAATTAGGGTTTAAATAGAAAAATAATATTTCAATTTTTAGAAATTAGATATCCCAATTAGATTAGGGTTTCTAATAACTTGACAATTATGATTTATATTTCCTAATTAACATTGCAAGTATAGCAATTAAATCCACCACTATACAATTAGGGTTCAAAATGGTCATTAGGGTTTTCAACCCACATATTAGGGTTTCTAAAATAGAAAGTTACCATACAAAAATATAATTAGAGATTTCTAACCATATTTAAGTTTAATGAATACTTTAGGCATGCTAATAAAAATTAGGGTTGCCTAATTAGGGTTTATAATTCTCGGTTTTTAATAATTAGGGTTCCTTAACGTACAATTAGGGTTTTTAACTGTACATTTTATTTTCTAAATTTAAGATTAGGGTTTTAAATCCCTTATTAAGGTTTATTAATATTAAACCTTATCCAGTCAACCATTGATCAACATTTCTATACAGTCCAAACACATAATCAACAATACAATTATTTTAATTGTATTTTCTACCGAATCCCTATCCGAAAATTAGGGTTAGGGTTTTGTAAAGTTGTTAAGCACAACTCTACTCTAATTTCTCAGTCAAAACATATATTGACTAATTCTCGAGACTTGTCTCACAAATTCTTAGTACAATATTAACAGTCAATGTCAATATTAAAAAAAAAAAAAAAAATTATTCGTAAAATTTTGATTATTCAAAATCCCGGGTTATCAGAACCCTAGGTCTTGCGGGTGCTCTACCCCCAGCTTGGTTAAATGCATCCGTTAATAAATTAACGAACTCTTGCATTGGGTTATTAGGACCCCCCCTAGTTATCATTATGCGATTCCGCCTCTTGGTTACGTTGCCTTCTTCTTGGCGGCATTTCTGATTAAATAAATAAATTTCCGTTATTACTTATTTGCTTATTTCTTTATTAGTCGTCAACCAACTGAACAATAACTCATACACAACAAAGTAAATTAAAATAAAAACTTCCTTTTATTAAAATGCTTCTTTGTAAATCAAAACTATTTACAAGTTGCTTTCCATAGCCCAAAAGCTATTACATATTTATCCCGCGATTGACTTTCACAAAAATTGGGATTTACAAATGGACTACCCTTTAATTATACAAAAAAGGGTTTTATGTCACTACACAAAAGTATTTACCATACTACTCCTAATACTGCTTAACAACATTCTCATGTTTCTAGTTCGCTAGAATCGATACAATATCTCGACTTATAGTATGTCGAGTCTGCCCCGACTCAATAGAATAACAAGCTATCTTAAGCTTGAAATCCTCGTGCGCACTGTCATTTATATATGACATTTGTGCTATCTTCTGGTCTTTTTCAACCAGTTTTTTGCGAAGTTCTATGACCTCGTTCTTATAGTCATGGGCCTTGTCAGTCATGAGCACTTTCTCATCATGCTCTATCTCATAGTCTGACTCTGCAGACTATTTCGCCCCAGAGAGATCACTAATCTCTTATTTACAGTCTTTGCACCATATTGTGCGATTGCAGATGACGATCAAGTAATCTTGAGAGGTACATTGCCCTCATATTCTCTGTAGGTGTCGACTCTAGGGCAGGAATCACCGTATTAATCGATGTCACCTCAATGTCATCCTCCACATCAATCATCATATTCAAATATGATGATATCCCCATGGTCTCCTCAGAATAGTCCTCCTCCGAGTAATATTCCACAGGTTCTGACTCCTCTAGAATCACTACAGGTATGTCTGCTATAGGCACAGGTACTGTCTCAACTCGGTTCACGGACTCCTCGCTGATCACATGTATACACAATAATATAAGCATAAATCACATTTAATCTATTTAGGGTTACTTTACTTCTTTTAAATCTTGCGGTACTGAGTTTCCTCAATACCTTATTATTAACTCATTTGACTCGAGTTAACTTTCTTCGGACTCTTCCTTTCCTAACGAGGTTATTAGCCTAAGGTTCTTGTAGCGCCCCCAAATCCGGGTATCTTCTAACCCTACAGATGGTGCTATACTGTACAAATATTCATACATTCATTCAATTGAAAAGTCTCAAAGAACAAACATAACTTCTATATATTTAAAGTAATATTTACATTTCCCAGGTTCTATACCCATTACAAAGGTTTTTTGTCATAATATCAATTACATTACAACAATAGACCTATACTATTACAAGACAGCTTAATAATCTGCTTAAGCTTTTCCTTTATCCTTATTCTATCCTTCGGGACGTTCAGTCTTAGCTGCATTCATATGGTTCAAGCAAGAGTGAGCATAACTAGCTCAGCAAGTATAACAATTCAATAACAACATGCTTGACACATACGAATCGTATATCTTCAATAACTAAACAATAGTTATGAAGTACTATTGATAATTCAAAATAAAAATTCATCTTTCTTTCAAAATGTTTTACAATAATAACAATATTTAGTAAAACATTCACTCTGGTCAAAGACCTCGAGTATTCATTCTTTCTTGAAAAATGACAACCCGGAACTAAGTTCATAAGCCCGATATTACTTGCGAGCACTTCTAGGTGATCAGCCTATTGTACTCTATGTTGATCAACACTACATCCATTAAATGTATGTACGTTTAATCATTTGGCAACCTCACGTGCCTATCATTTTACCGACAAAACATTTGTTTAACATTCCAGTCTTCTTTTGAAAACCATATCAAGTAGTTGACAAAAGATAACAACATTTGATAATAGATGAATAGATTATCAATAATCCACACAATATATCAAGTCTAGCCAAAGGAATTGGCTTTAACTTCAACATACCTCAATTCATACGTAAGGATACATCAATTTCAAAAACTTGTTCAGATTGAACTGAGACAAGAGTTAGAATACTTGCCTTTAGCGTCTGCTATGGTATATTTACTTTATGTTCAAGTCTTTCAAGTCTCTACAATACATGATCACATAATGCCTTACATTAGGTCACATAATCAAGTATGTATATGACTATATCTTACCCTTCATCTCAATCTAATTGTGTATTAGATTCAGTTACTATCTGTTCCGACTTATCATTATCCTTGCATTTATATTCGACTAGGTTATCTCAACCTTTATACAACATCCATAAGGTTTAACAAAGTTTAAACATTGTTACATTACATTCCTTAGGTTGTGTTTACTTTTAAATCAATTAACTTTCTTTTCTTTATAATTAAAAACATTAATCACTATCCTTGTTCTGAGGTTGGCGATGCGGCGCCGGCTTTATACTTGCATCTCGCGCTGCGGCGCGTTAATAGTGGCATTGTCCTAGACTTGGTGCTGCGACGCGAGTCCTTACTTGGTGGGTCGCGTTGCGGCTATGACGCCCCCAAATCCGGGTCTCTTTCAACCCGACATATGGTGTTCCTCGGTGCTACAGTTCACACAATCATTTAATTGACATACCTCAAAAGAACAAATATGTCTTATATATATTCCAAAACAATACTACTATTCCCTAGGTTCTTTATAACCGTTACATTTGTTCATGTCATATTATCAAATATTATCATTACAAACCTATACTATTACATAGGTAATCTACACGTTCACTTTAGCCTTCTCTTTATCCTTGTAGAATCCTTCGGTCATATCGTCTAAGCTGCAATCATATGGTTCAAGCAAGTGTCAGCATAACAAGCTCAGCAAGTACAACAATTTCATTTTAAAAGCATGCTTGAAACATAGGAATCGTATATCTTCAATAACTGGATGATAGTTACGAAGTACTACCAATAATTCAAAATAGTTTTCCTTTTTCCATCAAAATATTTTACAATAACAATATTCATCAATTCATCAATTCCGGTTCAAGACGTGAACGTCTTATAGTTTCTTTGAAAAGGACAACCCGACACGAAGTCCGTAAGTCCGTCATACCTTACGAGTACATCTAGGTGATCAGCTTATAGTACCCTATGTTGATCAACACTACATCCATTAAACGTTTGTACGTTTAAGTTGTGGCAACCTCACGTGCCCATCGAATACTCAATGAAAATACATTTGTTTATTCATATTCAGGCTTACCTTGAATCCGTACCAAATAGTTGGCATAGGATAGCGTTAGCAATTCTATATTGAAAGACTTGTAAATAGTTCAATCAATCTATCAAGATTAATCTAGCCGAGCTAAAACTGGCATCGACTCTTTCTTTAAAACCATACTTGCATCTCATAATATGAATCATTTGAAAACCTGTCTAACACGAAGGTTAGACAAGCATTTAAGAAAAACTTGCCTTCAAATAATCTTTCTAAAGATAATTCGTTTCCTTTCAAATTGCTTACGGTTTCTACAACACATAAGCACATAACATACCACATTAGGTCATGAATGAACATACTTAGTTCCTAAATAATCTTACCCTTCTTCTCAATCTATTCCCGTATTAGATTTGTTATTTACTGGTTCCGGCTTTCCGTCGTTCTTTTACATCATTCTTACTAACTTCGTTCTCTTATACTTAAGTGAAATTATTTCATTAATACAACTCGATTCGAGTTAATTATCCTTCCTCATGGCTTACTAACGTCCGTACGTTATTAATCGAAACTCGGTCGTCATTTGTTTAGTTCACTTACTGCATATCATTCGCATTCATCTCCATTTGACTTTCTTTAACCCTAAGTGATCATACTTAAGGTTTAATTATAACTTAATAATGTATGATTAAGTTCCTTAGTTCATTACTAAATAATTTCCCTTCACCTTTACTTGAAACCATTCTTTTTTACCTAGCTTTTAATGTTGGTAGTTGTGCACGGTGTTTTCTTTTGTTGTCAGGTTATTGTACGCCCGATAGGGGCTTGGAGACCGGACTCGGCGATATGGCGCGAGTCCTTTTTATTAACTATCGTATTTAACGGCCCGAGTTTCTGATGTCTGAAGCTCACTTTGGCGCGATGGCACCCCATCATTTAAGCTTGGAGTGAAAGCCATGCACGGACTCTGAGCCACAGATAGTTTTGACAGATTTTCAACTTTGCGAGATTCTCGGACTCGTAACTTCTTCGTTATAAGTCCGAATTGGCTCATTTAAGAGCCTATGATTCACAAATTATGTACTCTATGCGTTCATGTAAGAATTATATCTATTCAACTTTGTTTGCTAAAATTTCACCTATTAGTCCTTTTTTTAACGAAAACGATAAACGTTCGTGATCGTTCAACGCTCGTTTCTTCGTTCTAAGTCAGAATCCGGTCATTTTCGAGTACGCAACTCTATAATGGCAAATACGACTTGTCTCCATTGAAAACCAATGTTTCCAAGCTCAATATCAAAATTCGACTTCCATTCCGAGAATTTCATGAATTCGACGATTGTCGTCTAATCGTGTGAATTCCCGCGAAACTTCGTTACTTGAGATTTTTAAATCATTTCTCTTGGATTCAATCCTCATGCTACCATCTTGACATACATGCTTTGTTAACTTATAAACATGATAAGTTATTAATTGTTCTTAATAAGTTCAAAACTCATAAATTTATAAACTACTTATTAAAGTATAACATACTTGATTTTATTGCTTATGACTTATTAATAAGTTAAGTCCTTTAATCCTTATTCTTACATCTTATTAATCATGCTAACTTCTTAATGTAAACATATTACCACTTCTTACAAGTTCTTATACTTTCATTATTGTTCTTCACAAGTTCGTAACTTAAATGATTACGAATAGCTTATTCATGATTTATACGGCTTATTAAGACTTAAGCCCTTTGGTTTATCATTCCTTAACATACTAGCTCTACCAATACTCCCTTCTCTACTAATGGAAGAGAAAGAAAATCATTGCTTAGGATCACTTACTCTTTGATATTCACTTGACTATGCCTTGCTCAATCTTTAATCTCCTTCTTGATCCTTGAACTTCAAAGACTAGCTTCCTAGATTTTTCTCTCAAGTCACTAAGCTATAAGTTATTGGTGGAAAATCTAATAATAGAAGTTAAGCATCAAAGTGCTTATCCTCTCTAACACTTAAGTTGCTTTGAAATGGATGAAAACTAACAACCAAATAATGAGCCCACTCCTCCTCTATTTATAGGATTTCTAAAGTGAGGGTAGTTTGGTCATAAAGCCACTCCACCTCCTTAATCCATCTCCTTAATATTCAAAGCTTAGCAACCAAGTAAACTTGCTCCCCACATTTACTTGCTCACCACATAAGTTATCCATTGCTTAGCCCTTAAGTCTCTTGGTAATCACAACACTTGGTCACCACACATTTTGCTTGGCCATCACAACTCTTGCTCACCACTCCTCTTAGCCATTAAGTCACCTTACTTGGTCACTACCACACTTGGTCATCACACTTACTTAATTATTAAGTATACTTGATCATTACTACACTTAGCCCTTAAGTTTACTTTGTCATCACTTATAAACACTTTGTGTGATCACCACACTAACTTAGCCTCTAAGTATACTTGCTTCCTACTTTGGATCATCCATGATTTGCTCCATGGTTCATACTACCCATTGGATCATAGGCTTGAGCTTAGGTTAACTAACATACTTAATTACATGGGCTTCTAACATAATTTGCTTCACAAATTTTAATTCATAAATTGGGCTTGCAATTAACAAACACTTGGGCTTTGTTCATTAACTTATATTGGACTTCACCTTAATTCACATTGGACTTAACCATTCTTGCATTTGGGCCTTATCAAATCCTATATGTCCAACACATTTGGCTTAAAGCCTTACAACATATACTCCATGTATAATTCTCGTATTCTAACTCGTATACTAATTCAACATGTACGACATACCATTGTTCATACATACTCGTATAATACCTCGTATCATACTCGTAATCATTACTTCGTATAATACTTACGTAGTATACGATCATCGCTTAATTCATTAATCGCATTACATTTGCTTCTCGTAAATCATTTTCCTTAAACGTTAGATTTTTAAGTCCATAGATGAAATATTACGTTTTCCATAACTGAAATATTATTGGATATTCCATCTCACATCGATATTCTATCGTTACGTATTTCTCGGAAGTTCAAAAATAATTCCCGAGCAGAAATGCGTGAATAGTGTTTTTCAGAAAATTTCTCGAAAAGCTTTTATTTTCGTCTTGGAAATTCAAACACTTTAATTCTACCACGTAGCCAAAATACTACGACGTTTTGATATGTTTAGGTCATAGAACGACCTTCAATTAGCTTTCTCCATAAATAATCCATTAAATTCATTTAATAAAAATAAAAATTTAATTCTCAAAAATCCGATTTTCTCGAGCGTTCTGTGACGCCACTCTTTATCTTATGGTTCGTACTTTATATGCGAGTTTTTCGGTGTGCTTTCGAGACCTTCATGTTATGCATTCTGGCGTGACCAATTTAGCCTAGGGTTGGCGCCATACCAACTCTGTACTGAAAAAAAATTATGTCCTTGAATTTTTGTGAACTTACCGGACGCATAACTTCTTCGTTATAAGTCCGAATTGACTCGTTCAAAAGCCTACGGTTCAAAAATTACGTAATCTACGCGTTAATGTAAAAAATTTATCTATTTGACTTCGTTTGCTAAACATTCACCTTTTGGTTTATTTTTAACGAAAACAATAAACGTTCGTGAACGTTCAACGCTCGTTTCTGCGTTCTAAGTCGGAATTCGGTCATTTTTGAGTCCGCAACTCTTAAATGCCAAATATGACTTGTCTCTATCAGAAAACATAGGTTTCGAGTTCAAACACAAAATTTGACTTCTATTCCGAGAATTTTACGAATTCGACGATTATCGTCCAATCATGCAATTTCCGGCAAATCTTCATTCTTATGATTTGTTCAACATTACAAATGAATTCCATTCATCATGAGAACATCTCAACACACTTATTACAATAACTTGTATTCATTGTTGAATTTTAGACTTATTTCTTCATGAGCTTATAACTTGTCAAATTATAAACTACTTAAGATTTTATTGTTCATGACTTATGATAATTAAAGTTTCTTAATCATCATCCCTTATATGTTCTTAACATATAACTTTACTTATGTATACATGATATATGATCATATAAGTTCTTTTACATCTATATCAGTTCTCTTAATAAACTCATTACAAGTTCATAATACTTTCACATAAGTTTATAACTTATGCTAGCTTAAATGACTTATTACCAACTTATGTGACTTAAGTTCATTACTTACTCATTCTTCTAACTTTTTAACATTCATGTTCCTTAATCCAAACTTTTCTTATCAAACTATCATGGTAGAGATAGAAGATAATTGGAGAAGAGATCTTACTTTTGAAGTCTTAGTAAGTAGCTTCTTCTTCTTCTTCTTACTTATGGAAGTAACTTATTTGTAACTTAATCTCTCTAACAATTAAGCACTTTGTAATAGCTAGATTGTTTAAACAAGTGTTAAATGGCTAATAAGCCTTCTCTATTTATAGAAATTGCAAAGCTAGGGTAGTTTAGTCATTAATTCAACCCACATCCTTAAGCCACCTCCTTACTATTCATTACTTAAAACACCAAACTTATCCTTTGCTTAATCATTACTCTTATTACTTGGTCATTACATTAACTTGGTCATTATTTTAACTTTATCACCACATTAACTTGGTCATCATATTAACCATAATAATATGGTTTGCCCCATGGGTCAAACAACTCATGGATTCTAGATTGGGCTTACATTAAATCAACCTTTGGGCTTTGCATTAATAAACACTAACTTGTTTATTAATCAATGATTGGGCCTCAACCTTAATTCACTTGGGCTTGTACTAATCCCAACCAACCTTTCCAAGTCCATTAACATTACTTAATACATTTACATATAGTTTATGTATCATTTTCGTATTATACTTCGTATACAACTTCATTATATACGATATTCCTTCCTTCATACAAACTCGTATAATACTTCGTATTATACTCGTATTCATTACTTTACACAATACCAAAGTATCATACAATTATTACTTACTCTTTACTACTTTACCCTTCTTAACGTTTATAAATTAAGTCCGCAAGCAAAATATTACATTTTCCATGTCATTCTATCATTACGTATTTCTCGAAAATTCAAAAATAAATCCCGAGCAAATACGATGAATAGTGTTTTTCAAAATATTTCTTGGAAAACTTTTATTTTCGTCTTGGAAATTCAAACACTTTGATTCCTTCCCGATATTTTCTATATAAATAAATCATAAATTTTATGATAATTTTTTTTTTTTTTATTATTAAAATAAATATGAATGATATGTATGCAAGGTAAGTGTGTAATTATAATTATATGTTTGATAAATAAAATTTAAGTATTACATTATTAATTGTAAATAATTTTATTTTAGAAATATTGTTATTATAAATGATATTTTTATAAATAATTAATTCTATATTAGAAATGTTTTATTAATTATTTTTCCATGAAATTATATGTTTATATTATTCAAATAATATATGAAATGATTTTAGAATAATTATAATAATTATTTCATTATATAAATTTGTTCGTGATATTAAGTTAATTATTTTAACTTAATGATAATGTATAAATCGATACTTTTAATCCAAACCCTAATTTTGGGTTTTGATCAAGGAATGATAATAATATTATAATATTATAATATTTTGATTTTTCAAAGGCTATAATAATGTAATCGTAAAAATTGTATCGTTGATGGTCGGGTCAATTATGGTATATCGACTAAACCCCAAAGATTAATTGATTTAACTCTCGCTTATCAATTTAAATGGGAAACTTACGATCGTTAAATATTTGGGTTATATGATATATGTTATGTGTTACTTCAGATATGCTAATTAGAAAACCCTAATTATTAAATTAAAACCCTAATTATATCTCAAATTTTAATAAACCCTAATCCTAAATTTAAACCGAGGTATGATTTGTCAAGAATTGTGTTACCGTGATTAAAGGTCATGTATAATATGTTTTATATCACTTAATAAATAAACCTAATTAGTGATTTAAAACATAATGATTAAAACCCTAATCATGTAAATTAAAACCCTAAATCGATATTTAGAACCCTAATCGATAATTGTAAACCTTAATTGCTTAAGTGGCAAGGTTAATTATGTTATTAAACTCTAATAATCATGATTAATGTAATTAGAAACCCTAATTACAAGTTGTAAATCCCTAATTACAAATTGTTAAAACTAATTAGTAAATTGTTAAACCCTAATTACTAAACTAAAACCCTAATTTAGTAATTAAAAACCCTAATAGTAATTTGCAACCCTAATTACCAAAAGAATAAACCCTAATTGCTAAATTAGCAAAGTCAATGATAAGTATATGATCTAAACCCTAATGTTATCAGATAAAGTAATTAGAAAATTAATCTAATTAACAAACCTAAATTGTCTAATTTTAGAAACAAAAATTTAGTTATTTTATATTATTATTTTTGTAATAAACCATAAATGTTAAATCCTAAATTTGGAATCCTAGACTTTTGCTAAAATTGCTCAAACCCTAAACCCTAAACCAAACCCTAACCCTAAGGGTTTGGCAATTACCCAAAATGCCATTAATTTGTCATGCCAAATGACCTTTTTGCCCCTAATTGATTATTAAGTACTAGACTAGGTTTTGATAAATTGTTATGAGTTGTTGGCTAACCCTAACAACTCTACTCCGCCCAAAATTGACAAAGAACCAAAGAACATATCTCAAAGAATTCATGCATCTATAATGTCTATTTAAGGATCGAGAGAGAAAAATGTTATTTTGTTGCCCAAATCTTCACTAAGCTCATACTTGACCCTCTCTCTCTAAAGCCAACGAAAATCTCTAGCATTTCAAATTCCCCAATCCAAGCCCCACGATCACCATACCAAATCAAAGAACACAAAATCAGATTTTGGACATCAAAGGTACAAAAACCTTAGCTTGAATCATCCAATTTTTGTTGTTTGATGTTAGAATTTATTGTTAAAACATGTTGTTTATAAGTTATTATGACGATCCGGGTTGGTTTTAGATAGATCCATATCATCAAAATCTTCGTAATCGAGTTTTTGAAAAATCTGAAAATTTTTTGTCATTTAATCGACAAGCAAATGTCGTGCCTCCGTAATCTTTGTAGATGTTAACTATTTTGTTGTTTAAAGCTTTGAACTCAGTAGTCCGGTATGTCCTCTTTAATCTAGATCAAGAATCATGCATAAATCCGTATTATATTGCAAGTTATTCACTATTAAATACCGCTGACCTAAGATTGATCGAACTTTCTCAAGCGCCAAGAACTTGCCTGCATTCGTCCCGACAGAAGTTCAATGGCTCGATCCCGCTTGTTGTTAATTGTTTTGTTAATTTGTTGGATCTATGTTGTAGTCCGGTATATAGAGTACATTTTTATGCCTTAAAATCTCCTTTTAATCAAAGGAATTAGTATCTATGGTCAAACCGCACTGCATTTAACATGAAAAGCTATTTTCCGGGTAACCCGTAAAACACTTGAACATGTCGCCCCGACATGGTTCACCGAGTTGAATCTGCTATTGTATTGTTGTTTTAGTGATGTTTTGTGATGGATCTATAGTATTACATGTGGTTTATATTCTCGCAGCCTTTGAAATCACTAAAGCATATCATATCTTTGAAGTCAGGAAGCTCAACGAGTTGGGCCGAATCGTTTTTCATTTCGGGTAACCTGTAAATGAAGAACAAAATGACAAATTTGTTCGTGGCTCCAGATCTACTTTGTTATAGGTTGTTTGGTCATTTTAATTGTTGTATCTTGTAGTCGCAAGCATTAGTACTACAATATCTGAATGATAAGACGCTCAAGAATATCGTGATACGACCGTAAATCTCGTCAAACTCGATACCTTGTTCATCGCTATAAAAATCTGGGTTTCATCAAGAACACGAAGAACACCTATATAATGACTTGCTGCTCAAGCATAAAGCAAATTTCAAATACGCTTTATTTATAATTTCAAAATTAATAAAAAATTGATAAAAGGGTTTTTAATTATTAAAATATAAAATAAATTATTAAAAATTATTTTAAATTCTAAAATTATATTTTAATTATTTTAAATATATTTCATAAATATTTAATATTTTTGAATATTAAAAGTATTTAATTTATTTAATTATAATATTAAATAAATTATTTAAAAATGATTTAAATACATGAAAAATCATTAAAATTATATTATGATATATGAAAATATTTTAAGTTATCTACAATGACTTTTAATATTTTATGATAATTTTCATTAATAAATTAATATTAATGATAATTAAGTTATCTAGTAAATGAATTAAATAAATAAATTAAAAATGATTTTATTATATTAAAATCATTTTAAATAATAATAAGGTATTTAAGAATATTTTAAGTTATAAAATATAACTTTTAATATTTAATGGTTAATTTCATTAATTAATGATTAATAATGATATTAAAAATTATTTAATTATATTAAATAAATTAGTTTAAAATGATTTTATTATTTTAAAAATCATTTTAAATGAAAATAAAGTGTTTAAAAATATTTTAAGTTATAAAATATAACTTTTAATATTTAAAAGAATAATTTCATTAATAATTTAATATTAATGATATTTATTTAATGATTAATGATATTAAATTTATTTAATAATTATATTAAATAAATAGTTTTAAAATGGTTTTATTAATTTAAAAAAAAATTATTTAAAAGGGATAAAATGAATTAAAAGTATTTTAAGTTATAATTAATGACTTTTAATATTTAGATAAATAGTTCATTAATATTTAAATATTAATGGTAATTATTTAATAATGATTTTAAATGTTTTAAAATCATTTAAAGGTAATATAAATGTTTTAAAAATAGTTTAAGTTATTTTAAATAACTTAATATTTTGGCAATGGTTTCATTAATAGTTTATTATTAATTAAATATTAATGATAATAGAATTGTTTATTATTTAAATCATTTAATAATGATTCTCGATATTTCAAAATTATGATAAATGGTAATAATTGTTTAAAAATTATTATAAGGCCATGAAAAATAGTGCGACGGTGTTAAGTTATCCAAATGGATATCAGATAACCAGATAGAGTCATAGACTCGATAATTTCCTCGATAAAGTTGCTTTGAGACCGATATATTTCGTAAAATTGATCCGATTTAAATAGATCGACTTGATAAGTGAATTATTTGTGATTCAATGGTGTTAAAATTATGTGACAATGTGATTAGAATGTGTCGATCGCAATAAGCAAGATTATATGATATGATATATATTATTCTAATCGCATAATGATCTATTTAATGATAGACTTGATAGAAAAGATATATCTAAGTTGTGTAAGCAGCAGACAAGGCAAGTATCTAAACCTTTGCATTTACTTTATGCTAAGGATACGCGTAAGATAATATCTAAACTATTCATTTCAATTGTTCAAATATTTCAACCTTTGTATATACTTATGCAATGATTCTCAGATAAGTAAGCTATTAAACAATAATTGTTGTACAATTTCCTTTATTCTCGTTAATAGTGATCAAGTTATTTATTCTGCTCACAATTTCTATAACATGGTTAAACAAGTGTCCTCACTTGATAATCATTATATTTTATCACATGTTGATACATACTTATAGTTGCTTAGTATGTATACCTTGAAATAAAGGTCGCCTAAGCTATTTGATCCAAATTTAGACATATATTTAAAGTTGTTGTTGAACAAGATAAAACTTATCCAACCGAATTGTTTTGGTATGGATTCAAGATCATTATGAACATCCCAATCATGGAAATATTTATGCGCTTACTACGGACAAAGGATGAACGATAATATCGTTCTAGCAATGTAGTATTGATCAATACAGGCATAACGGCCGATCACCCCGCGTTCGTAAGTAATGACTTGCATGTGATGAAGTTCTCTTAAACCTTTTCAAAAATATAAAACAATGTTCACAAATTCAAAATGATCATCATTTATAGTCCAGACGTAGTTTCAAAAAATTAAAATTGAAAATGACATGTTATTGATTATTGGTCCAGCTTTTTCACAACTATTGATCCGCTGTAGAAGTTTCGCTCAAAGAAAATATTTAATCTTTTCAAATTAACTCGATATTGTTGATATTACTCATCGGGCACTCAAATGCTCATTCTTGCTTAATTTAAATGTTTTCACTAAGTGTGAACAAACCAAGGATCTCGCCAAGAACAAGGGAAAGGGAAAGTTGTCGAATGAATGTTTAAGCTATTCTATGTAATAGTCTAACTTTATGATAAGGATGATAAGTACTATTATTATTATCATGTAACGAATGTTTAAAGGTTTCAGATTTGGGAACTAAACTCGATAATATGTAAATAAAATTTGAAAATCTATATTATTGTTAATATTATTAGTATTATTCCGCCATAGAAATGGTATCGTGAAGCACCGAGTTCGGCTTTCAAGTATCCTGATTCGGGACTTTACGTAATGGTATCGAGCTATAGGTTAGAAACCTTAGGTGGGATAGACTTTAGGCTATAACCTTAGAACATAGGAAATGTTGAAAATATAAATAACTCATATAGAGTTTAAAAGTAGATGAATCGAGATAAATTCATCGTCAAACAAACTAAAAGATAACTTATATAAAACCCTTATATGTTATGTATATATATTTTATGCTAATCAGATAATTTATATGTGTAGATGTCGTGAAAAGGATTAGATACCCGATCATAAAGAAGAAGCCGATATCAAAGCCAATAAATTAAATAGAGGCTCAAAGTGAAAGCAACCTCGATGAGGTGGTTATAGTGAGAATATCGCATCTGCATCCTAAATGGTGGAACTAACCGACAAAGGATTCGTATAATCAAGTCGAGCCGATCAAGCATCAACCGGCGCGTAATCATGGACCAGTTTCTTTTTGAACAAATGGGAAAATAGAAAATTACTAAATAAACCAACCGCAGTAAAGCATTAATTGAAACCATGGAAGAACAAGATAAGCTTAAAATCCAAATCGACCAACTAGAGCTAAAAGCAACAAGTCATGCGCAACTCCAAACCAAAAGGGAAAAAGAAAATGAATGATCGTGATCCCGATAACAACCAAAGGAACTTTAAACACATAGAAAAGTGTACAAATTGTGACAAGAAGCATGAAGGCGCAAAGTGAAAAGGGGAAAATGTTTGCTACAATTATGGTCATGGGGACATTTTTCTCTCAAAGGTCCCAATCCAAAGCAAAGGTGTCTGCTTTATTTGTGGAATAGAAGGTCATCAGCAAAGGGATGTCCACAATCAAGAAAAAGGCGAGTGAATAGTAGTATAGGTTCTGGTGTGTAGGTTTGTTTAATATTATATGTGTGCTTAGTATGTTTGTGTAATGTAATATTCTCCCTTTGTGTTAATCAAAGTTGTAAATCCCACTCTTGTAGTCACAAAGGGATAGTATTATGGGCTATATTATGTAAATTACCTTGAATTAATGAAAATGGACTTATGTTTGGTAATGAAACAAGTTTAATATATTAAACTTATGTGATAAGGTTTAGAATGTAAGTTAAATTATGTTTTATTTAACTGTATAATGCCGCCGACGACAAACTCAAAATCAAAGGGCGTAAGAATCACAACAATGTCAAGGACAACCACAACCAGATCCAATGCAAAGAATTCGCAAACATGGTAGCTCAAGCCATGCAACAGGGAACGACAAACCACCGGGAACCAACAGACAATCGCTAGCAAACTTCAAGGACTTTAAAGTCAGTAGGACCTCCCGAATTTAGAGGTACAACTGACCTCGTAGGCTTCCCAAACTTGGGTTAAAGAAATAGAAAAGGCGCTTGTAATAGCTAGGTAGCCGAGGGGCAAAAGACCTCTTTGCCACCTACATGATGAAGGGAGAGGCAAATTTTGGTGGAAGCGAATCGTGCAAGGGTCGGGAAGGTGTAGTTGTTGGGAAAGGTTTAAAACACTGCTTTTCAAAAACTACTTTTCATCTAGTATGCAGTGCTAGGATGGAAGTAAAATTTCTTGAATTAAAACAAGAGAATATGATCGCTATGAATATGCCGCAAAAAATTAAATGAATTGGTTAGGTTCGCCTGCATCAAGTCGATACGGAGGCTAGAAAGGCGCCAAGGTTTGAGCCGGGATTAAAACCCCGCTCTACAACAACAAGGTGGCAAAGTTGTTGCAAATCCCTACATTTGCAAAGACTCATGGAGAAAGCACTTATCACGAGGAGGGAAGTGAGGCCATGAGCCTTTACAACAAAGAAAGGAGGAACAAGGAAAAGTTGAGGGAATCAAAGGTGGAAGCAAAACATCGAAATAGAGGGATAAGAGGAAGGTGAACAACTTTGTGGGTGCAGTAAAACAAGAAGGTGTAAATAAGAAGTCATTGCAATGTGGGAATTGTGGGAAAAATCATTTAGGGAATGTCTAAAGGAAAATTCAGATGTTTCAAGTGTGGGGGTGAGGGCCATATCTCTCCAAACCCCCAATTCTAAGACAATTGGTGGGTGTTTTCATGTATGGATCAAAGGATCATAGGTGAAAGATCGTCCAAAAGGAAAGCGAGGTAAAGTAAGTGTGAACATGGGGAAAAGCGCATGAACTTTGGCAATCACAGACCAACTTCATCCAAAGAAGTTTATTTAAATTCATCGCAAGGGTCTTCAACACGACAAACCCAAGACACTGCAGCAAAAAGCAAAGGGGACTCTGTGTACTTTTCAGATAACTTTTATTTTCATATATATGATTTTTCTAGTTATAGTAAATAATTTTATAATAAAAAAATTTGAAGGAGGAATTTGAGTTCTTTTAGAAATCAAATTTCCGTATAATCAGAAAGACAAGCTTTAAATAAAAAGTTAAAGATCAGTCTGATTAAAGTGATAAAAATCTACTTGCAATGATTGTGAATGACATGTATCCTAGTAGGTATAGGTTTTAAAGTGGTGATTCCGGGACTAATCATTATAAGGAGGGTGAATGTAACAACCCGATATTTTCTATATAAATAAATCATAAATTTTATGTATAATTTTTTTTTTTTTTTATTTATTTATTAAAAATAAATATGAATGATATGTGCCAAGGTAATGTGTAATATATATTTATATGTTTGATAAATAAAATTTATTTATTACATTAATTAATTACGTATAATTTTATTTTAGAAATATTGTTTATTATAAATGATAATTTTATAAATAATTTATTTTATATTAGAAATGTTTTATTAATTATTTTTCCATGAAATTATATGTTTATATTATTCAAATAATATATGAAATGATTTTAGAATAATTATAATAATTATTTCATTATATAAATTTGTTCGTGATATTAAGTTAATTATTTTAACTTAATGATAACAGATAAATCAGATATGGAATCCAAACCCTAATTTTGGGTTTTGATCAAGGAATGATAATAATATTATAATATTATAATATTTTGATTTTTCAAAGGCTATAATAATGTAATCGTAAAAATTGTATCATTGATGGTCAATCAATTATGGTATATCGACTAAACCCCTAAAGATTAATCGATTTAACTCGCTTATCAATTTAAATGGGAAACTTACGAATCGTTAAATATTTGGGTTATATGATATATGTTATGTGTTACTTCAGATATGCTAATTAGAAAACCCTAATTATTAAATTAAAACCCTAATTATATCTCAATTTTTAATAAACCCTAATCCTAAATTTAAACCGAGGTATGATTTGTCAAGAATTGTGTTATCGTGATTAAAGGTCATGTATAATATGTTTTATATCACTTAATAAATAAACCTAATTAGTGATTTAAAACATAATGATTAAAACCCTAATCATGTAAATTAAAACCCTAATCGATATTTAGAACCCTAATCGATAATTGTAAACCTTAATTGCTTAAGTGGCAAGGTTAATTATGTTATTAAACTCTAATAATCATGATTAATGTAATTAGAAACCCTAATTACAAGTTGTAAATCCTAATTACAAATTGTTAAAACTAATTAGTAAATTGTTAAACCCTAATTACTAAACTAAAACCCTAATTTAGTAATTAAAACCCTAATAGTAATTTGGTAACCCTAATTACCAAAAAAAGAATAAACCCTAATTGCTAAATTAGCAAAGTCAATGATAAGTATATGATCTAAACCCTAATGTTATCAGATAAAGTAATTAGAAAATTAATCTAATTAACAAACCTAAATTGTTTAATTTTAGAAACAAAAATTTAGTTATTTTATATTATTATTTTTGTAATAAACCATAAATGTTAAATCCTAAATTTGGAATCCTAGACTTTTGCTAAAATTGGCTCAAACCCTAAACCCTAAACCAAACCCTAACCCTAAGGGTTTGGCAATTACCCAAAATGCCATTAATTTGTCACGCCAAATGACCTTTTTGCCCCTAATTGATTATTATTAAGTACTAGACTAGGTTTTGATAATTGTTATGAGTTGTTGGCTAACCCTAACAACTCTACCCGCCCAAAATCGACAAAGAACCAAAGAACATATCTCAAAGAATTCATGCATCTATAATGTCTATTTAAGGATCGAGAGAGAAAAATGTTATTTTGTTGCCCAAATCTTCACTAAGCTCATACTTGACCCTCTCTCTAAGCCAACGAAAATCTCTAGCATTTCAAATTCCCAATCCAAGCCCCACGATCACCATACCAAATCAAAGAACAACAAAAAATCAGATTTTGGACATCAAAGGTACAAAAAACCTTAGCTTGAATCATCCAATTTTTGTTGTTTGATGTTAGAATTTATTGTTAAAACATGTTGTTTATAAGTTATTATGACGATCCGGGTTGGTTTTAGATAGATCCATATCATCAAAATCTTCGTAATCGAGTTTTTGAAAAATCTGAAAATTTTTGTCATCGATCGACAAGCAAATGTCGCCTCCGTAATCTTTGTATGTTAACTATTTTTGTTGTTTAAAGCTTTGAACTTGTAGTCCGGTATGTCCTCTTTAATCTAGATCAAGAATCATGCATAAATCAGTATTATATTGCAAGTTATTCACTACCAAATACCGCTGACCTAAGATTGATCGAACTTTCTCGCAACCAAGAACTTGCCCATTCGTCCGATGTGAAGTTCAATGGCTCGATCCTCGCTTGTTGTTAATTGTTTTGTTAATTTGTTGATCTATGTTGTAGTCCGCATATAGAGTACATTTTATGCCTTAAAATCTCCTTTTTAATCAAAGCAGAATTAGTATCTATGGTCAAAACCGCACTGCATTTAACATGAAAAGCTATTTTCCGGGTAACCTGTAAAACACTTGAACATGTCGTCTCGACATGGTTCGACCGAGTTGAATCGCTATTGTATTGTTGTTTTAGTGATGTTTTGTGATGGATCTATAGTATTACATGTGGTTTATATTCTCGCAGCCTTTGAAATCACTAAAGCATATCATATCTCAGTAAGTCAGGAAGCCTCAAAACGAAGTTGGGTCGAATCGTTTCTTCATTTCTCGGTAACCTGTAAATGAAGAACAAACTCCCATAAATTTGTTCGTGGCTCCGCATCTACTTTGTTATAGGTTGTTTGGTCATTTTAATTGTTGTATCTTGTAGTCGCAAGCATTAGTACTACAATATCTGAATGATAAAGACGCTCAAGAATATCGTGATACGACCGTAAATCTCGTCAAACTCGATACCTTGTTCATCGCTATAAAAATCTGGTTTCATCAAGAACACGAAGAACACCTTATAATGATTTTTTCGCTCAAGCTATAGCAAATTTCAAATGACGCTTTATTTATAATTTCCAAAATTAATAAAAAAAATTGATAAAAGGGTTTTTAATTATTAAAATATAAAATAAATTATTAAAAATTATTTTAAATTCTAAAATTATATTTTAATTATTTTAAATATATTTCATAAATATTTAATATTTTTGAATATTAAAAGTATTTAATTTATTTAATTATAATATTAAATAAATTATTTAAAAATGATTTAAATACATGAAAAATCATTAAAAATTATATTATGATATATGAAAATATTTTAAGTTATCTACAATGACTTTTAATATTTTATGATAATTTTCATTAATAAATTAATATTAATGATAATTAAGTTATTTAGTAAATGAATTAAATAAATAAATTAAAAATGATTTTATTATATTAAAAATCATTTTAAATAATAATAAGGTATTTAAGAATATTTTAAGTTATAAAATATAACTTTTAATATTTAATGGTTAATTTCATTAATTAATGATTAATAATGATATTAAAAATTATTTAATTATATTAAATAAATTAGTTTAAAAATGATTTTATTATTTTAAAAATCATTTTAAATGAAAATAAAGTGTTTAAAAATATTTTAAGTTATAAAATATAACTTTTAATATTTAAAAGAATAATTTCATTAATAATTTAATATTAATGATATTTATTTAATGATTAATGATATTAAATTTATTTAATAATTATATTAAATAAATAGTTTTAAAATGGTTTTATTAATTTAAAAAAAAATTTATTTAAAAGGGATAAAATGAATTAAAAGTATTTTAAGTTATAATTAATGACTTTTAATATTTAGATAAATAGTTCATTAATATTTAAATATTAATGGTAATTATTTAATAATGATTTTAAATGTTTTAAAAATCATTTAAAGGTAATATAAATGTTTTAAAAATAGTTTAAGTTATTTTAAATAACTTAATATTTTGGCAATGGTTTCATTAATAATTTATTATTAATTAAATATTAATGATAATAGAATTGTTTATTATTTAAATCATTTAATAATGATTCTCGATATTTCAAAATTATGATAAATGGTAATAATTGTTTAAAAATTATTATAAGGCAATGAAAAATAGTGCGACGGTGTTTAAAATATCCAAATGAATATTGAATAACCAGATAGAGTCTTAGACTCGATAATTACTCGATAAAGTTGTTTGTAGACCGATATATTTCGTAAATTGATCCGGATTTAGATAGATCGACTTGATAAGTGAATTATTTGTGATTCAATGGTGTTAAAATTATGTGACAATGTGATTAGAATGTGTCAATCGCAAGCAAGATTATATATATGATATATTATTCTAATCGCATAATGATCTATTTAATGATAGACTTGATAGAAAAGATATATCTAAGTTGTAAGCAAGCAGACAAGGCAAGTATTCTAAACCTTTGCATTTACTTTATGCTAAGGACACGCGTAAGATAATATCTAAACTATTCATTTCAATTGTTCAAATATTTCAACCTTTGTATATACTTATGCAATGATTCTCAGATAAGTAAGCTATTAAACAATAATTGTTGTACAATTTCCTTTATTCTCGTTAATAGTGATCAAGTTATTTATTCTGCTCATTAATTTCTATAATATGGTTATACAAGTGTCCTCACTTGATAATCATTATATTTTATCACATGTTGATACATACTTATAGTTGCTTAGTATGTATACCTTGAAATAAAGGTCGCCTAAGCTATTTGATCCAAATTTAGACATATATTTAAAGTTGTTGTTGAACAAGATAAAACTTATCCAACCGAATTGTTTTGGTATGGATTCAAGATCATATGAACATCCCAATCATGGAAATTTTATGCGCTTACTACGGACAAAGGATGAACGATAATATCGTTTCTAGCAATGTAGTATTGATCAATACAGGCATAACGGGCCGATCACCCCGCGCGTTCGTAAGTAATGACGGCTTACCATGTATGAAGTTCTCGCTTAAACCTTTTCAAAAATATAAAACAATGTTCACAAATCATCAAATGATCATCATTTATAGTCCGTACGTAGTTTCAAAAATTTAAAATTGAAAATGACATGTTATTGATTATTGGTCCAAATTTACTTCACAACTATTGATCCGTTGTAGAAGTTTCGCTCAAAGAAAATATTTAATCTTTTCAAATTAACCGATATTGTTGATATTACTTGTCGGGCACTCAAATGCTCATTCTTGCTTAATTTAAATGTTTTCACTAAGTGTGAACAAACCAAGGATCTCGCCAAGAACAAGGGAAAGGGAAAGTTGTCAATGAATGTTTAAGCTATTCTATGTAATAGTCTAACTTTATGATAAGGATGATAAGTACTATTATTATTATCATGTAACGAATGTTTAAAGGTTTCGTATTTGGGAACTAAACTCCGATAATATGTAAATAAAATTTGAAAATCTATATTATTGTTAATATTATTAGTATTATTCCGCTTATAGAAATGGTATCGTGAAGCCGACGACAAACTCGAAATCAAAGGGCGTAAGAATCATCAACAATGTTGAAGGATAACCACAACCAGATCCAATGCAAAGAATTCGCAAAACATGGTAGCTCAAGCCATCCAACAAGGAACGATACCAATGGGAACCAACAGGACAATCGCTAGCAAACTTCAAGGACTTTAAAGTCAGTAGGACCTCCCTAATTTAGAGGTACAATCGACCTCTGTAGAAGCCCAAACTTGGGTTAAAAAGAAATAGAAAAGGCGTTTGTAATAGCTAGGGTGGTGAGGGGCAAAGACCTTTTCCACCTACATGATGAAGGAGAGAGCAAATTTTTGGTGGGAAGCGAATCGCAAGGGTTTGGGAAGGTGTAGTTGCTTGGGAAAGGTTTAAAACATTGTTTTCAAAACTACTTTTCATCTAGTATGCAGCTAGGATGGAAGTAAAATTTCTTGAATTAAAACAAGAGAATATGACTGTTATGAATATGCCACAAAATTTAATGAATTAGCTAGGTTCGCCTCAAGCATCAAGTCGATCTGGAGGCTAGAAAGGCGCGGAGGTTTGAGCTAGGATTAAACCCTAGCTCTACAACAAGGGGTGGCGATGTTGCAAATCCTTACATTTGCAAAGACTCATGGAGAAACTTACTTATTGCGAGAGGAGGAAGTGAGGCCATGAGCATTTACAACAAAGAAAGGAGGAACAAGGAAAAGTTGAGGAACTGGAAGGTGGAAGCAAAATCTGGGAATAGGAGGGATAAGAGGAAGGTGAACAACTTTGGTGGGGTGCGGGTAAAACAAGAAGGTGTAAATAAGAAGCTGTTGGTGCAATGTGGGAATTGTGGGAAAAATCATTTAGGGAATGTCTAAAGGAAAATTTGCATGTTTCAAGTGTGGGCGTGGAGGGCCATATCTCTCCCAACCGCCCCAATTCTAAGACAAATTGGTGGGTGTTTTCTCATGCGGATCAAAGGATCATAGGGTGAAAGACCTTCCAAAAGGAAAGCGGAGGTAGCAAGTGTGAACATGGGGAAAAGCGGCGAACTTTGGCAATCACAGACTAACTTCATCCAAAGAAGTCGACGAAATCTCACTGCAAGGGTCTTCAACATGACAGATCCAAGACACGGTGGCAAAAAGCAATGGGAATCTGGTGTACTTTTCAGATAACTTTTATTTTCATATATATGATTTTTCTAGTTATAGTAAATAATTTTATAATAAAAAATTTGAAGGAGGAATTTGAGTTCTTTTAGAAATCAAATTTCCAGATAATCGAAAAAGACAAGTTTTAAATAAAAGTTAAAGATCGATCACCGATTAAAGTGATAAAATCTACTTGCAATGATTGTGAATGACATGTATCCTAGTAGGTATAGGTTTTAAAGTGGTGATTCCGGGGACTTTAATCATTATAAGGGAGGTGAATGTGACAACCCGATATTTTCTATATAAATAAATCATAAATTTTATGATAATTTTTTTTTTTATTTATTAAAAATAAATATGAATGATATGTGCCAAGGTAATGTGTAATTATAATTATATGTTTGATAAATAAAATTTAAGTATTACATTATTAATTGTAAATAATTTTATTTTAGAAATATTGTTTATTATAAATGATATTTTTATAAATAATTAATTCTATATTAGAAATGTTTTATTAATTATTTTTCCATGAAATTATATGTTTATATTATTCAAATAATATATGAAATGATTTTAGAATAATTATAATAATTATTTCATTATATAAATTTGTTCGTGATATTAAGTTAATTATTTTAACTTAATGATAATGAATAAATCGATATGGAATCCAAACCCTAATTTTGGGTTTTGATCAAGGAATGATAATAATATTATAATATTATAATATTTTGATTTTTCGAAGGCTATAATAATGTAATTTGTAAAAATTGTATCATTGATGATAGTCGGTCAATTATGGTATATCGACTCAAACTCAAAGATTAATCGATTTAACTCTGCTTTATCAATTTAAATGGGAAACTTACTGATTATTAAATATTTGGGTTATATGATATATGTTATGTGTTACTTAAAATATGCTAATTAGAAAACCCTAATTATTAAATTAAAACCCTAATTATATCTCGAATTTTTAATAAACCCTAATCCTAAATTTAAACCGGAGGTATGATTTGTCAAGAATTGTGTTACTGTGATTAAAGGTCATGTATAATATGTTTTATATCACTTAATAAATAAACCTAATTAGTGATTTAAAACATAATGATTAAAACCCTAATTGCGAAATTAAAACCCTAACTGATATTTAGGAACCCTAACTGATAATTGTAAACCTTAATTGCTTAAGTGGCAAGGTTAATTATGTTATTAAACTCTAATAATCATGATTAATGTAATTAGAAACCCTAATTACAAGTTGTAAATCCTAATTACAAATTGTTAAAACTAATTAGTAAATTGTTAAACCCTAATTACTAAACTAAAACCCTAATTTAGTAATTAAAAACCCTAATAGTAATTTGGTAACCCTAATTACCAAAAGAATAAACCCTAATTGCTAAATTAGCAAAGTCAATGATAAGTATATGATCTAAACCCTAATGTTATCAGATAAAGTAATTAGAAAATTAATCTAATTAACAAACCTAAATTGTCTAATTTTAGAAACAAAAATTTAGTTATTTTATATTATTATTTTTGTAATAAACCATAAATGTTAAATCCTAAATTTGGAATCCTAGACTTTTGCTAAAATTGGCTCAAACCCTAAACCCTAAACCAAACCCTAACCCTAAGGGTTTGGCAATTACCAAAATGCCATTAATTTGTCATGCCAAATGACCTTTTTGCCCCTAATTGGATTATTAAGTACTAGACTAGGTTTTTACAATTGTTATGAGTTGTTGGCTAACCCTAACAACTCTACCTGCCCAAAATTGACAAAAGAACCAAAGAATATATCTCAAAGAATTCATGCATCTATAATGTCTATTTAAGGATCGAGAGAGAAAATGTTATTTTGTTGCCCAAATCTTCACTAAGCTCATACTTGACCCTCTCTCTCTAAAGCCAACGAAAATCTCTAGCATTTCAAATTCCCCAATCCAAGCCCCACGATCACCATACCAAATCAAGAACACAAAATCAGATTTTGGACATCAAAGGTACAAAAACCTTAGCTTGAATCATCCAATTTTTGTTGTTTGATGTTAGAATTTATTGTTAAAACATGTTGTTTATAAGTTATTATGACGATCCGGGTTGGTTTTAGATAGATCCATATCATCAAAATCTTTAATTGAGTTTTGAAAAATCTGAAAATTTTGTTGTCGACTGACAAGCAAATGTCAGGCCTCTGTAATCTTTGTATGTTAACTATTTTTGTTGTTTAAAGCTTTGAACTTGTAGTCTGGTATGTCCTCTTTAATCTAGATCAAGAATCATGCATAAATCCGTATTATATTGCAAGTTATTCACTATCAAATCTGCTGACCAAGATTGATCGAACTTTCGGGCAGTCAAGAACTTGCCCAGATTCGTCTGACAGGAAGTTCAATGGCTCAGATCCTGCTTGTTGTTAATTGTTTTGTTAATTTGTTGGATCTATATTGTAGTCTGGTATATAGAGTACATTTTTATGCCTTAAAATCTTCTTTAATCGCAGCAGAATTAGAATCTATGGTCAAACCGACTGGACGAACATGAAAAGCTATTTTCCGGGTAACCCGTAAAACACTTGAACATGTCGTCTGACATGGTTTGACCGAGTTGAATCTGGCTATTGTATTGTTGTTTTAGTGATGTTTTGTGATGGATCTATAGTATTACATGTGGTTTATATTCTGCAGCTTTGAAATCACTAAAGCATATCATATCTTGCAAGTTGTGGAAGCTCAAACGAAAGTTAGTCGAATCGTTTCTTCATTTCTGGGTAACCCAGAAAATGAAGAACAGCTCTGACAGCTTGTTCGTGGCTCTAGATCTACTTTGTTATAGGTTGTTTGGTCATTTTAATTGTTGTATCTTGTAGTCGTGCATTAGTACTACAATATCGGAATGATAGCATGCTCAAGAATATCGTGGATATGACCTCGTAAATCTTGGTCAAACTCGATACCTTGTTCATCGCTATAAAAATCTGGTTTCATCAAGAACATGAAGAACACCTATACGACGGCAGTTACGTAAATATATAGCGATTTTCAATGACGCTTTATTTATAATTTTCAAATTAATTAAAAAAATTGATAAAAGGGTTTTTAATTATTAAAAATATAAAATAAATTATTAAAAATTATTTTAAATTCTAAAATTATATTTTAATTATTTTAAATATATTTCATAAATATTTGATATTTTTGGAATATTAAAAGTATTTAATTTATTTAATTATAATATTAAATAAATTATTTAAAAATGATTTAAATACATGAAAAATCATTAAAAATTATATTATGATATATGAAAATATTTTAAGTTATCTACAATGACTTTTAATATTTTATGATAATTTTCATTAATAAATTAATATTAATGATAATTAAGTTATTTAGTAAATTTATTAAATAAATAAATTAAAATGATTTTATTATATTAAAAATCATTTTAAATAATAATAAGGTATTTAAGAATATTTTAAGTTATAAAATATAACTTTTAATATTTAATGGTTAATTTCATTAATTAATGATTAATAATGATATTAAAATTATTTAATTATATTAAATAAATTAGTTTAAAAATGATTTTATTATTTTAAAATCATTTTAAATGAAAATAAAGTGTTTAAAAATATTTTAAGTTATAAAATATAACTTTTAATATTTAAAAGAATAATTTCATTAATAATTTAATATTAATGATATTTATTTAATGATTAATGATATTAAATTTATTTAATAATTATATTAAATAAATAGTTTTAAAATGGTTTTATTAATTTTAAAAAAAATTTATTTAAAAGGGATAAAAATGAATTAAAAGTATTTTAAGTTATAATTAATGACTTTTAATATTTAGATAAATAGTTCATTAATATTTAAATATTAATGGTAATTATTTAATAATGATTTTAAATGTTTTAAAAATCATTTAAAGGTAATATAAATGTTTTAAAAATAGTTTAAGTTATTTTAAATAACTTAATATTTTGGCAATGGTTTCATTAATAGTTTATTATTAATTAAATATTAATGATAATAGAATTGTTTATTATTTAAATTATTTAATAATGATTCTGATATTTCAAAATTATGATAAATGGTAATAATTGTTTAAAAATTATTATAAGGCCATGAAAAATAGTGTGACGGGTGTTTAAGTTATCCAAATGGATATTGTTTAACTGTATAGAGTCATAGACTCGATAATTTCTCGATAAAGTTGTCGAGAATTATATATTTTTTAAATTGATCCGGATTTAAATAGATTGACTTGATAAGTGAATTATTTGTGATTCAATGGTGTTAAAATTATGTGACAATGTGATTAGGAATGTCTTTGATTGCAATAAGCGTGATTATATTATATGATATATATTATTCTAATCGCATAATGATTTATTTAATGATAGGACTTGATAGAAAAGATATATCTAAGTTGTGTAAGCAATGAGACAAGGCAAGTATCTAAACCTTTGCATTTACTTTATGCTAAGGACATGCGTAAGATAATATCTAAACTATTCATTTCAATTGTTCAAATATTTCAACCTTTGTATATACTTATGCAATGATTCTCAGATAAGTAAGCTATTAAACAATAATTGTTGTACAATTTCCTTTATTCGCTAATAATGATCAAGTTATTTATTCTGCTCATTAATTTCTATAACATGGTGATACAAGTGTCCTCACTTGGATAATCATTATATTTTATCACATGTTGATACATACTTATAGTTGCTTAGTATGTATACCTTGAAATAAAGGTCGTTTAAGCTATTTGATCCAGCTAGACATATATTTAAAGTTATTGTTGAACAAGATAAAACTTATCCAACCGAATTGTTTTGGTATGGATTCAAGACTGTTATGAACATCCCAATCATGGGAAATTTTTATGCGCTACGGCGGACAAAGGATGAACGATAATATCGTTCTAGCAATGTAGTATTGATCAATACAGGGCATAACGGGCTGATCACCCTCGTGCCCGTAAGTAATGACGGTTTACAGATGAAGTTCTGCTTAAACCTTTTCAAAAATATAAAACAATGTTCACGAATTGTCAAATGATCATCATTTATAGTGCAGACGTAGTTTCAAAAATTTAAAATTGAAAATGACATGTTATTGATTATTGGTCGATTTTCACAACTATTGATCCGTTGTAGAAGTTTCGCTCAAAGAAAATATTTAATCTTTTCAAATTTAATCGTATTGTTGATATTACTTACTTGGCACACTCAAATGCTCATTCTTGCTTAATTTAAATGTTTTCAGCTAAGTGTGAACAAACCAAGGATCTGCCAAGAACAAGGGAAAGGGAAAGTTCTTTGAATGAATGTTTAAGCTTATTCTATGTAATAGTCTAACTTTATGATAAGGATGATAAGTACTATTATTATTATCATGTAACGAATGTTTAAAGGTTTCGTATTTGGGAACTAAACTCGATAATATGTAAATAAAATTTGAAAATCTATATTATTGTTAATATTATTAGTATTATTCCGCTCATAGAAATGGTATCGTGAAGTACCGAGTTCGGGTTTCAAGTATCCGGATTCGGGGACTTTACATCGTCAACCGGTCCACTATTACCCAAATCGAATCGTACCCTTTTTTCATCTTCGGAAGTCCCACCACGAAGTCCATCGTGATATGCTCCCACTTCCATTATGGAATCTCCAATGACTATAATAAGCCACTGGGTCGTTGTGTTCATCCTTAACTTTTTGACAACTCAAGCACCTACTCACATACTCTGCTATTTCTCTCTTCATGTTTGGCCACCAAAAACTCTGTCGAAGGTCTTGATATATCTTAGTGCTACCATGATGTATCGAGTACCACGAACTATGAGTTTCTTGTAACACTTGCTCCTTTAATTCCATCTCATTCGGAACCCAAATTCTTCCTTCAAATCTTAATAATCCCTCATTATCAAGACTATATTTAGTTTCTTCTTTCTCGGATAACCTCTTCTTCATTTGGTTACACTCGTCAGTCTTGAATTATACCTCCTTGACTCTCTCTACGGTGGTAGATTGCATCTCCGTCGTAAAGAGTATCTGCCTAATCACTCGACATCTTTACTTTTATTTCCATCCTAGCCATCTCTGTTATTAACTCATTTTGAGCCGTTAACATAGACAACTTTTCCTGACCCTTCCTATTTAAGGCGTCGACAACTACATTGGCCTTTCTAGGGTGATACAGTATTTCACAATCATAATCCTTTATCAACTTTAGCCATCTTCTCTGTCTCATATTCAACTCCTTCTGAGTGAAGATATACTTTAGACTTTTATGGTCCGTATATATATCACATTTTTCCCCATAAAGATAATGTCTCCATATCTTTAGGGCAAGCACTACTGCGGCCAGTTCCAGATCATGAGTAGGATAAACTTTTTCATAATCCTTCAACTGTCGTGATGCATACGCAATGACTTTGCCATGCTGCATAAGCACACAACCAAGTCCTCTATGCGAAGCATCACTATACACTACAAAATTTCCTGTGTCATCTGGCAATGACAAAACAGGTGCTTCACTTAATCTTTTCTTCAGTTCTTGAAAATCTTGTTAAATTGTTAAATTAGTCAACGGGGTAGCTATCTTCAAAAAATCTTGGATAAATCTTCGATAGTACCCTGCTAACCCTAGGAAAATCCACACCTCAGTCGGCGTTTTTGGTTGTTCCCAATTCATTACTGCTTCCACCTTCGCTGGATCCACTGAAATCTCCTCTTGGTCAATGATATGACTTAAAAACTACACCTTTTCAAGCCAAAATTCACATTTGGTGAATTTTGCATATAACTTCTCATTCCTTAGTGTCTCCAACACTAATCTTAAGTGTTCAGCATGATCTTCCGGCGTCTTAGAATAGACTAGAATATCATCGATAAACATAACGACGAACTTGTCCAAATATGGTTTGAACACTCTGTTCATCATATCCATAAATGCAACTGGTGCATTCGTCAACCCAAATGACATCACCGTAAACTCGTAATGACCATAACGAGTCCCGAATGCCGCCTTTGGTACATCTTCCTTCCTAACCTTCAACCGGTGATACCCGTCCTCAAATCTATTTTAGAAAATACTTTGCCCCTTTCAATTGATCAAAGAGATCATCGATCCTGGGCAATGGGTATTTATTCTTTATCGTTAACTTGTTCAACTCCCGATAGTCAATACAAAGCCTTAACGATCCGTCGTTCTTCTTGACAAACAACACCGGTGCCCCCTACGGGAAAACACTTGGTTGAATGTACTTTTTGTCCAATAGTTCTTGTAGCTGAACCATTAGTTCTTTCATTTCCACAGGCGCCATACGGTACGGTGCCCTTAAGACTGGTGCCGCTCCTAGCACAATGTCTATCACAAATTCGATCTCCCTATCCAATGGTAAACCCGGTAACTCACTTGGAAATACATCCATGAATTCGTTTACTATAGGTATTTGTTCCATAGTTGCTCCCACTCTCTGGGTATCAACAACATGACATAGATAACCTACACATCCCTTCCTTAAAAGTTTTTCTAGTTTGTGTTATCGTAAGGCAACACGAACGTCCTGGCGATTTATTACCGTAAAATACTACAGGAGGTTGCTTCAACGTCCTGATGCTCACACATTTCTTTTGGCAATCTATAATTTCTCCATGGTTAATTAACCAATCCATTCTGAGAATTATGTCGAATTCTCCTAACTTTATCGGTATTAAATCTACCGATAACTTACAACCACACACATCTACGCAACAACTCCTATGAATATCTTCAACATTAATTATCTCTTCGTTTGCTACCTTAATGTTCAAAGGTATAGGCAATTTTTCGGGAAATAATTCTAGTCATCTAGCAAAATCACATGCTATAAACGAACAAGTAGCACCCAAATCAAATAGCACGTATGAATTTATGTTATTGATCGGAATAATACCTGCAACTACATCCCCTGATGCCACCTCATCTTGGATCGTCATATTAAAAGTGTGGGCCATTGTTTTACCCGGCCGAGCTGGACCACTAATAGCCAACTTACCGCTATTAGTTCCCTTATTTCCTTCTATCCCCTTCTTCGGGCAATTCTTCGCTATGTGGTTAGTTGATCCACATATAAAACATCCGTGAGTTTTCTTCGGATTTGGATAGTTAGGCGAAATATGCCCTTCTTGTCCACAATTATAACATACTGCCTTTTCTTTGAGACAGACTCCTAAGTGAGTCTTCCCGCAGGTTTTACAGGCCTCCATCCTCCTCTTAGAATCCCTTGTTTTTACTTACTCGTATTCCCAGAGTTAAAGCCCTTCTTCTTTTGACCGTTGCCACTTCCACTGGCTGCCTCGGTCTTGATTCCTCCATCAACCTTGCCCTTGTTTTTCTTATCCTTGTGGTACTGGCTGAGAGCCTCATTCCCACCTTTGGTAATTATTTCCTTTTCTAATATGGTTCCAAAGGAAGTACTTTGGAACACAGAAATTCGGCTATAGAGCCAGGGTTTCAAGCCCTGCTCGAATCTTCTAGCCTTTCTCACTTCAGTGTCCACTTGATGTGGAGAAAATCGTGCCAGTTTATTAAACTTGGCAGCTTACTTGGGAACTGTAATATCCCCTTGTTTCAATTCAAGAAACCTCATTTCCATCCTCCCTTGCATACTCATGGGAAAATAATTCTCGAAGAAAATCTCCTTAAACCTATCCCACATTAGGTTTCCTATATCGGCCCTAGCCTAGTTTGCCTCCCACTAGAAGTTGGCCTCTCCTTTCATCAAATAGGTTGCAAAGGTAACCTTTTGACCCTCCTCAAAATTTGCTATTACAACTGCTTTCTCAATTTTTTTTACCCAAGTATGGGCTTCTATAGGGTCCGTAGTTCCTTTGAACTCCGGCGGACCTACACTTTTAAAATCCTTAAAAGTAGTAGCTCAGATTACTCCCGTGAATCACGGTACATTAGCCCCGCTTCTATTAAATGCACTGCTTAAAAGATTAATGAACTCATACATTGATTTAGCTTGGACCACCCTCCGGTTGGTTAACATTAGTGTCTTGATTTCGTTGTCTCCTTCTTGGCAGCATTTTGCTGTTAAGAAAACAACACATCATTATTACTTTATTCTTGTTGGTTTGTTATTATTTGTAATAAAACAATAACTCATACTCATTACTCATTACTCAATATATTCCATAAAAAGACTTATATTGATTCATAACTTGTAGTATCACACTACATTATTTAAATTACTCAGCCTTAGCTGATTACATTACCATCCCGCAATTACTTTCCAAAAATTGGGATTTATAAAAGACCACCCTTTGTTATACAAAAGAGGGTTTTACGTCACTACTAGATACATAATATTTACATATCTAAGATACTCTAGCTATTGCTAGATTACATCTACCGTAGGGCATTCTAAAAATCTTTGCTGGCCAGACCGGTAATAGCATCTCTACTGATAGTGTGTCGGGTCTATCCTGCTTCTACCAGATACCCAGCTACCTGCTGCTGAAAATCCACATGAGAACTTCTATGTATATAGGACATCTTCTCCAACTTTTGTTGTTTAGTCTTTAGCTCCTGCTTGAGCTCAAAGACTTAATATTTCAGCTCTCGGACCTTGTCCTTAGCTAGAATTCTATCATCGTGCTCCTCTTCCCACATTCCCTCCATGCTAGTCTTGTCCTCACGGACAGCTTGGAGTTCCTCTTTCAACTCCTTAACCTCTTGGCAGTAATGGACATTCCTATCCAATACTGACATAAACAGTGCTTTCATCGATTCCCCCGTACATAATTCCTCTATCGGTGGAACCTGTTCAAAGGACATCACGTCCACCTCCTCCTCTAGCATGCCATCAAATATAGACATGTAGTCTAAATCGTCCTAGTCTCTAAACTCGATTGTCACCACCTCTGGTTCTACTGCTACGGGATTTGGTAGTATCTCTACCCGATTAACCGAATCCTCGCTCACTACATGTATGTGTAACGCCCCGAAATCCGGTCCATCTTCACACCGGATTCCGTACGTCACGAGTACATCATTCATTCTGCATACATCATTATATACTGAAATATAACAACATACACTCTCAAATCCCAGGTTCAAAAAACCTTATAACATTCCTCATTACAAATAATGATAATTACATTATTCTTTACATCTTGCACGAGTGACTTTTATCTGCCACCAAGGATATATAATCGTTCATTAAACTAGTCTATAGTTTAATTCTCATCTTTCTACATTACAAGTCTTCACTTGATCTTCTCGCTCATTCACATAATGAATGGCACTTCGTCTGGATACCGCTCAGCTTGATCTTTACGGGATCCTTAAGTTCTTTCTAACATCGTTCGCTGAAAATGTTTTTCATTTAAAGCAAGTGTGAGCATTCAATTACTCAGAAAGTCATAATAGTTGAACAAACAACTTCATGAATTTAAACATTCTTTTCAGACTTCAATAACCGAACAAAGGTTACGAAGCAGGTTGAATAATAGGAATAGTCTTGATTCCTATCATTTTAAAACATTAGTCACATCCACTTTGAAATACCTTCATTCTCTATTCTCTTTCATACACATCTTGTCTGGCTAGAATCAATAGCACAGACTTAGCAATAACGGTTCATATATAAACAGAATATTCTTTTATTGAACAGTTCAAACATAGAACAGTTCATCTCATGGAAACACCGAAGTGTTCAAATTGTGGCACAAGGCCTCATACATACTACCACCTTGTACAAATATCACACATTCGCACATAGACATAACTTCTCAAGTTCAACATCTGAGAAGTTTTAGAAACTAGCATTCATTTAAAATATGAATGAAGTTAGGAAACTTGCCTTACAAGACATACTGACTACACTTTTGAATCGCTCATTCCAATCCCTATAACACATAAGGAAATAACAAATACACCAATTAGTCATATACTTGACTTACGCATTGGTTTACTTAACTTTACTTCTTAAGGTTCACGTTCTTACAACTAAGTTTACGCGACCATCTTTCTTTACCACTTTACGGCTTTATGACATACGGAGATGTCTTACTCAAAACGTTCATCATCTTTGATGATTTACACTCTTATCTTCTTCTTATTCTTCTCTAGGATTCAGCACACATCGCTTCTCTGCTAGTAGTCCATATGGTACTCTGAGTGGTTTCCCACAAATAACCAACAAACAAGTTCCCGTCTCATCTACACTGCCATCACAGTGAGTTAGATCGGTTGCCAGTTTCGTATATACCTTCGCTCTCTGAAGGAATTGTTTAGCCCAGCTCCCATATGTCAACCATCAAAGGTTACAATTGTACCATAACCTAACTTTCGCTTAACTTATACGAACTATTAAATTATAATGTTCGTTAAGTTAATTTCTTATTCCTTATGGCTTTCTGGCAACTAAATGCCACACCTCAGGATTCATTCTTTTTCGTCTAAGTCATACAATCTTTTGTATACTCGGAACGATCATCCAATGTCAATACTATGAGAACATAGCGTTAAACATTTCATATTAACTTATTCATACCTTACAACATCCAGTTCATTCAACTTGGAACGTTGTCCAAGTTATACTTATTAACTAGGCTTCTTAACGCTATACATTATTATCTTTAACTTAATTTCTTCACCGTTCACGGCTAAAACTTAGTCTTCGTTACATTATGGTTAAACCATACACGGAGTGTAGGTTCTACCCGTTTAATATTTGCGTACACTCAACCTTCACGTCGATGAAAGTGTTCAACACTTACATTTCATTCTAACATTCTCATCCGACTCACAATCGGCTTTCATTAATCTTTTTACCATTCGCTACGGCTTTCTTGATACCATTCGTATCTTACTTAATACCTTTGTTAACTTCTAAGTCATACAACCAGGGTATACTTAGCACGTTCGTCAAACGCAAATACGATTCACGAGGATCGTTTACGTATTCAACGTTCACATTGCTTGTCTCTTAATTTCTCATTCAACCTTTACTAAAGGTTTTAATTGCTTTCGATCGTTATCCATCCCATGAACCCCATGTTCATTATTCTTTCTTAATGTCAAAGCCATATGGTTCGATGTATGCTAAGACCAATCATTCATCGCAACAACGTTGCATTCACAGCGTCTAAACGCTTTACATTCATCTCTCAATGCCATGTCATAACATCGGAATGTTAGTCATTACCTTCATCAACCAATGTCTAAGGAATTCCCAATCATAGCAATCCCTTACGTTCATTTATCGCGACTACGGTCCCCGGACATCGGTTCCGTAACCCGCACCTACATTCTTTGTCTTTTAATCTCATTTAAATCTTTTCGTTCAACCTTTATTAAAGGTTTAAAACACTTGATTAAGTATTTCATTAGTTGAACATTATGTTCATATTTCTTTCTTGCACATCCTCCAGTAATTGAGAACTAAAAATCTCATTTATGGGCATTGCTCTCACCCATGATGCAACTGCGTGGTCCCTCCTTCCTCTCGCTACTGTCATGCCGACCTACTTCTCTCCTCTCTTCTTCCAGAATTTGGCTTTGTGCGCTAAGTCCTTTGTTATCTCTCGCACTGCGGCTCCACTCTCCAGACGATTATGGCCGAGCTTGCTGATATGCATACTACTTCTAAGATCATCAAGGCCGTAGAGACAAAACCCTAGAAAATTTTTCTAAGTGTTTTACAAGCTTGAGACGCTGATTTCGAAATCTCACAACTTCTTCGTTATAACTCAGAACGAGGTCGTTCCAAAGCCAATTTCTTCCTTATCTTACGTACTTTAATATTCCTCAAATAGAATTTCATTCTGAATCCTTTAACATGCCATTCAATTGGCTTAATCTTAACCCTTCATTCATTTTTACGCTTTTAACGTTCTTCGCTCGTTCGTCCGTAATTCAGTCATCCAAACTCGGAATTCATTCATTCTTGAGTCCACGACTCACATTTTATACGTTCTCTTACATTCTTATGAAACCCTACACGTTCGGGTTCATTTACTAACTTTCAAATTTTCGTTCTTCTTTTACGAAATTTTTCGCCATAACTTCGTTATAGCTTAATTTTAATCCGTTCTTCATGAACGTTTCTAACGTTCCTAACCAAGAAATAAGCATCTAACTTATACGCGATGGTTTTAAACTTGTCCATCAACAACATCTATACTATGATGGTTTTAAATTTGTCCATCAACAACGTTCTTCGTGTTCTTCGCGTTCTTCGTGTGCTATTCGTGTTCTTCGTTCGTTCTTCATTTTAATCGATATTTTGGATTACGATTCTACTTTTTCTTGGAATTTAATGTTATAGAACATCATTCCTTACTTATTCGACCTACTCATTCATAAAATTCATTCGGATCGCTCAAAATCCTTACGAATCTTATACTTCCTTAAGAAATTTATAAACTAAATTTCTTGTTTTTATTTCTTCATTTTCTTACGATTTCAACCATATGAAATCATTCTCAATATCTTTTACTCCTAATTCTCATTAAGCTATGTTTTTGACATAGAAAACTTAAAGAAAATATTAGAAGAAACTAGGGTTCGGATTACCGTTCTTCTTTATTTCTCTTTCGTTATACAAAGCCGGCGATTTGCGAGCTTTTCTATTTCACGATCACTTTGTATCCGAGCCTTCATGCTCATACTCTTCTTCTTCCTCTTCCAACTGAGCTCCCTCTCTCACTCTCTCTCAAGTTATAGGATTTTCAAAATCCTAGAAAATGAAAGTTTAGCTTTCTATTTATAGATTTTCAAGGTTAGGGGAAAAATAGTCATTTCGCCCCTAAAATCACTATTCACACCTCCTTACTATTCAAGACTTGAGGACTAAGTTAACTTAGCCCTCAAGTTTGCTTAGCCCTTAAGTTTCGTAGTTCCGTCTTTCGGGTTTCGTCCAACAGTTTTAAAAACTACGATTCTCGGAATCCAAATATTTTTGGATATTTCGTCTTTGGCCATAACTGAAATATTATTAAATATTCCATCACATCTCAACATTTATGTAATCTATAACTTCTCGGAATTTCAAAATAAAACTCCGAGCAAAAACGGATGAATAGTGCCTATTTCGTCTTTTTCCCCAAAAATATTTTGTTCTCTGAAAACTTTTATTTTCGTCTTGAAAATTCTTACTCGTTCAGTCTAGCTCGTAGCCAGAATCCTCCCGATTAATAATCATTCTAGGTTATAGAAGGATTAATAAACACATAACACATAATAGTATTAATAAAAATTCATTTTATTAATAACTAATTCTTTAAACCTAAATTCTGGATAATCTAAAATTCCGGGTTGTTACAGTATGTCTCTATACATATCATTTTCTCCTGAAATCTATAATAAAATAATATAGTTTGATTAGTACACGTCAGTAATAGAAACACATAACATAATATAATGCATTTTTATAGGGTTACTTTCCATCTTTTACTTCTTTATTCTTTCTTAAGGTTATAACTTAAGGTTCTACTTTCCCCCCTTAAGCTTTATAACCTAGGCTTTGATACCAACTTGTAGCGCCCCCAAATCTGGGTATCTTCCAACCCGACAGATGGTGCTATACTGTACAAACATTCATACATTCATTCAATTGAAAAGTCTCAAAGAACGAACATAACTTTTATATATTTAAAGTAATATTTACATTTCCCAGGTTCTATACCCATTACAAAGGTTCTTTGTCATAATATCAATTACATTAGAATAATAGACCTATACTATTACAAGACAACTTAATAATCTGCCTTGGCTTTTCGTTTATCCTTATTCGATCCTTCGGGACGTTCAGTCTTAGCTGCATTCATATGGTTCTAGCAAGAGTGAGCATAACTAGCTCAGCAAGTATAACAATTCAATAACAACATGCTTGACACATATGAATCGTATATCTTTAATAACTGAACAATAGTTATGAAGTACTATTGATAATTCAAAATATCACTTCATCTTTCTTTCAAAATATTTTACAATAATAACAATATTTAGTAAAACATTAACTTCGGTCAAAGACCTCGAGTATTCATTCTTTCTTGAAAAAGGACAACCTGGAACTAAGTCCATAAGCCCGATATTACTTATGAGCACTTCTAGGTGATCAGCCTATTGTACTCTATGTTGATCAACACTACATCCATTAAACGTATGTACGTTTAATCATTTGGCAACCTCACGTGCCTGTCGTTTTACCGACAAAACATTTGTTTAACATTCCAGTCTTCTTTTGAAAACCATATCAAGTAGTTGACAAAAGATAACAACATTTGATAATAGATGAATAGATTATCAATAATCCACGCAATATATCAAGTCTAGCCAAAGGAATTGACTTTAACTTCAACATACCTCAATTCATACGTAAAGATACATGAATTTCAAAAACTTGTTTAGATTGAACTAAGACAAGAGTTAGAATACTTGCCTTTAGCGTCTGCTACGGTATATTTACTTTATGTTCAAGTCTTTCAAGTCTCTACAATACATGATCACATAATGCCTTACATTAGGTCACATAATCAAGTATGTATATGACTATATCTTACCCTTTATCTCAATCTAATTGTGTATTAGATTCCAGCTTACTATCCGTCTCCTAAAACATCATTATCCTTGCATTTATATTCGACTAGGTTATCTCAACCTTTATACAACATCCTTAAGGTTTAACAAAGTTTAAAAAATGTTACATTATATTCCTTAGGTTGTGTTTACTTTTAAATCAATTAACTTTCTTTTCTTTGTAATTAAAAACATTCATCACTATCCTTGTTCTGAGGCTGGCATTGCGGCGCCAGATTTATACTTGCATCTAACGCTGCGGCGTGCGTTAATAGTGGCATTGTCTCGGACTTGGAGTCATGTGTGAGTCCTTACTTGGAGCACACCGCAAGACCACTCTTTGTATTACTTCGCATCATCATGGTGCGAGTTTTCAAGCAGTGCTCGGACTACACGTTCATGCAAGAATTTTATCTATTTGACTTTGTTTGCTAAAAATTAACCTATTGGTTCATTTTTAACTAAAATGATAAACGTTCGTGAACGTTCAACGCTCGTTTCTTCGTTCTAAGTCAGAATCCGGTCTTTTTTGAGTCCGCAACTATGACGCCCCCAAATCCGGGTTTCTTCTAACCCGAAAGATGGTGCTCCACGGTGCTACAGTTCACACAAACATTCAATTAAAATTCCTTAAAAGAACGACTATGTCTTATATATTCCAAAATAATATTACAATACCCTAGGTTCTTTATAACCGTTACATTTTTTCTTGTCATAATATCAAATATTATCAATATAAACCTATACTATTACACAGATAATCTACAAGTTCGCCTTAGCCTTAACTTTATCCTTGTTGAATCCTTTGGTCCATTCGGTCTAAGCTGCATTCGTATGGTTCAAGCAAGAGTGAGCATAACAAGCTCAGCAAGTAGAACAATATCTTTTAAACGACATTCTTGAAACATAGGAATAGTATATCTTCAGTAACTAGATAATAGTTATGAAGTACTATCAATAATTCAAAAGAGCACTTCTTTTCCTTCAAAATGTTTTACAATAACAATATTCAGTAAAACATCAATTCTGGTCCAATACCATGAGCATTTCATAATTTCTTTGAAAAGGACAACCCGACACTAAGTTCGTAAGTCCGGCATATCTTACGAGCACTTCTGGGGGATCAGCCCATAGTACTCTATGTTGATCAACACTACATCCATTAAACATATGTACGTTTAAGTTTTGGCAACCTCGTGTGCCCATCGAATAATCGATGAAAAATACATTTGTTTATTCATAACCAAGCTTACCTTGAATCTGTACCAAATAATTGGCATAGGATAGCGTTAGCAATTCTATATTGAAAGACTTGTAAATAAATCAATAAACTCTTCAAGATTAGTCTAGCCAAGGTAAAACTGGCATCGACCTTTTATTAAAACATTTCATGAATCTCATAACATGAATTACAGAAAACTTGGCTAACACGAAGGTTAGACAAGCGTTTAAGAAAAACTTACTTTCGGTAATACTGCTAAAGATAATAACTTTTCCTTTGAGTCTTTACATCTCTACAATACATAACCACATAACATACCACATTAGGTCATGAATGAACATACATGATTCCTAATGAATCTTACCTTCATCTCAATCTAAATCCTCGACTTAGATTATTATTATTGGTTCCGCCACTGCGTTCTTTATATTGTTCTTACCAACTTCTTTCCTTAACTAGAATCGCTCATTAGTACAAATCATTTTGAGTTAATCATCCTCCCTCACGGCTTATTAACGTTATAACATCACTAACCGAGACTCGATCGTTATTGGTCACGTACTCTTATTGCTTACCATTCACGCTCTCATTCGATTGTCTTATATTCAACCTTTAATCATCATACATTAAGTGTCTAACAATGCTATAATAATGTTATATTAACACCTTAGTTCATTACTAATGTGTTATCTTTCCTTCTATACTTGTAAACATTCATCATTGTCCAAACCCTAGGGTTGGCTTTGCGGCTACCACCTTCCTTTCTTTGTGGGTTGCACACAAGGTTAATAGTAGTAGTACAATCCGGACTCCGGATTGCATGGCAAGTCCTTGCTCTTCATGTCACACCTCGTTGGGCGCGAAAGTTCATGAGGTTCGAGACCTTCGTTCGGTGATTGCGGTGCCATCTTTTGGCCTTGAATGTCATGCATGGCCTTTCAACTCATCTATGATTTTCAACTTTGCTAAATTACCAGACGCATAACTTCTTTGTTATAAGTCTGAATTGACTCGTTCAAAAGCCTACGGTTCACAAATTACATACTCTATATGTTCATATAAGAATTTTATCTATTTGACTTCGTTTGCTCAAAATTCCCCTATTAGTCCATTTTTAACGAAAACGGTAAACATTCGTGAACGTTCAACACTCGTTTCTTCGTTCTAAGTCATAATTCGGTCATTCTCGAGTCTGCAACTCCATAATGCCAAATAAGACTTGTCTCCATTGAAAACCAATGTTTCCAAGCTCAATATTAAAATTCAACTTCCATTCCAAGGTTTTAACGAATTCGACAATTAACGTCCAATCGTGTGAATTCCGGCATAACTTCATTTCTTATAATTTGTTCATTGTTTTAACTGGATTCAATTCATCATACCAACATCTTGACATACATACTTCATTAACTTATTTTCATGATAAGTTATTACTTGTTCTTTATTAACCTATAACTTGTAGAAGTATAAACTACTTATAAATTCACTTTGCATGACTTATCATAGCTTAAATCTTTTAACCATCATCCTTGCTTCTTATTATCATACAACCTTATTATTTCAACATAAAACAAGTTCCTACAAGTTTTTCCTTGTTTCATAACTTATATGATTATGAATAGCTTATTCATAACTTATACGGCTTATTAAGATTTAAGTCCTTTGATTAATCATTCTTATCATTCCTTAGCATACATGTTCTACCACTACCCACTCCTCTAATGACTGAAGAGAAAGAGAATTATGGTTTATGTTCTTACCTATGAAGATCACTTGCTTAATCCTTGTTCTTCTTCTTGCTTCTTGAATTATGAAGACTAGCTTTCTAGCTTATTCTCACTTATTCTCTCTAACCAATAAGCTATAAGTTATTGGATGAAATTCTAACAACTAACAAATGAACTAGCAAGCTTCCTATTTATAGAAATCTCAAAGTGAGAGTATAATGGTCTTAAAGCCACTCCACCTCCTTACTATTCATTACCTAGCTATTAAGTAAACTTGGCCACCACACTTACTTAGCCATTAAGTATACTTGCTAGTCACCTAGCTTATCCATTACTTGCTCACCAAATAAGTTAATTGGCCATCACAATACTTAGCCATTAAGTTAACTTGTTAATCACATAAAAGCACTTTGCTTACTCATCACACATAAGCACTTTACTTAGCCTTTAAGTTACTTAACTTATCCTTTGCTTAATCCTTAAGTCTACTTGCTCATCACACTTAATTATTGATCACTAATTCACCCATATAATCATGGGTTGCCCCATGGATCCTTCTAATCCACTGGATTCTTACTTTGGGCTTAAGGTTTAATTAAACTAACTTATACAATGGGGCTTGCATTAAGTTACTTAAGGCTTCTCATTAATCAACCACTTGGGCTTACACCTTTCTACACTTGGGCCTTATCAATATCTTATTGGACTTTACAATTTCTTACACAATTCTATAAATTCAATACACATGGTTTAAAGCCTTATAAGTATAATTTATGTATTAATCTCGTATTCTAACTCATATACTTAATCATATACGACATACCATGCTTCATTCATACTCGTATAACACCTCGTATCATACTCGTATTCATTACTTCCTACAATACCCACGTATTATACAATCATTACTTTAATTCGTTAATCGCATTTAAATTCCTTCTCGAAATTCATTTTCCCTAATCGTTAAGTTTTAAGTCCGCAGGCGAAAAACTGCGTTTGCCATAACTGAAATATTATTGGATATTCTATCTCACCTCGATATTCTATCATTACGTATTTCTCGGAAGTTCAAAAATAATTCACGAGCAAAAATGCGTGAATAGTGTTTTTCAGAAAATTTCTCAAAAAAACTTTTATTTTTGTCTTGGAAATTTAAACACTTTAATTCTACCACGTAGCCAAAATACTACGACGTTTAGACATATCTAGGTCATAGAAAGACCTTCAATTAGCTTACTCCCATAAATAATCAATTAAATTTATTTAATTCATATAATCAAAATAAAAATTTAATTCTCAAAAATACAAATTTTCTAGGGGCATTACACTCTTCCCCCCTTATAAGGATTCTGTCCCCAGAATCTCGCTAACACTACATCCACTATTGAGGAAACATTTTCCTCTATCTTAATCTTGTGTTCCCACAATGCTTCTACAACATTGAGGTTCATTCAATTTCCCTTCACCGAAGGTATTATCTTAAATCACATGACTTGTCACTTCATATCAATACTCTGAGTTGGAAGTTAAACCTTTACTCACACATCACGCTATCTTTATTTTATTAGTCCTTCTTTTAATACCAAATTATATTAAACTCAAATTCCTCCTTCAAAACAAGATTATACAAGATCTTCTCTTTATCTTGTATCCTCTTCTTCACTCGGTTACATTCCTTGTTACTTAGTGGTATTTAATTAACTCGTTCCATTATCGTGGACTGAGTCTACGTTGTGAATAACATTTCTACCTCTTCATTCTGTAATTTAACCTCTAACTCCGTTTTCGCCATTTCCGTTATTAACTCATTCTGAGTCGTTAACATCAATAGCTTTTCCCTACCCTTCCTACTTAACGCGTCGTTTACTACTTTTACCTTCCATGTATGATATAATATATCATAGTCATAACCTCTTAACCATTCTAATCACCTTCTCTACTTCATATTCAACTCCTTTTGTGTTAAGACATATTTCAGACTCCTAGAGTCCGTGTATATCTCACAGTTCTCACTTTATAAATATTATCTTCAAAAAAAAATTTAATTCAAAAACTACAGCTGCCAATTATAGATCATAAGTAGGATAAACCTTCTCATAATCCATTAACTGGCGTGATGCATACCTAATGACTTTGCCATGCTACATAAGCACGCAACCTCGTCATCTTTGTGAAACATCGAGATACACTACCAAATTCCCTATATCATCTGATAGAGACAATACAGGTACCTCACTTAACTTCCTACTTTATTTCCTGAAAACAATTTTTTCTCACTTCTCATTTCGATACCAACCTGTGACACTAATGGTACTTTTAAACAAAGCACCTCATAAGGGTACCTATCAATTTTCCACCGACTTACTCGGCGCCTCTTACGAAAAAATCTAGCTTCCGTACATTAGTCCACCCAATTGACATAACCAAAAACTTGTCATAACTGTAACGATCCCTGAATGTCATCTTAAGTACCTTCTCCTTCTTCCTTACTTTCAACCGACTATACCCCGTACGCAAATCTATTTAGAAAAATTATTTGCCCTCTTCAACTGATCAAATAGATCATCGATCCTGGGCCATTGGTATTTATTCTTAACTGCTAACTTACTCCTATTACGATAGTCGATACGTAACAGTAACGACTCATCCTCTTCATTAACATCCTCCTAACTTGCGTTATAGTTAGACAACAAGAGCGTCGTGGTATTCTATTACTGTAAATTACTACCTTGGATTTAGAAAACCGAAGATTCATACTTTTATTCTAACAATTTATTAAAGTTCTATGGTTAATCAACCCATTCATACCGAGAAATACTTCAAATTCTCTTAATTTTATCGTTACTTATCTATCGATACTTACTTACATTCCTTATTCATGAAGCCATTTCCACGAATATAATTAACGAAAGTTATTTCCCCATTCTCTACCTTAACGTATAAAGGTATTTATAATCCCTTCCGAGAATGAACTTAATCATTGAGCAAACTCTCATACTATAAATGAAAAGTAGCACTCCAATCAAATAGCACATAAGCATTCATTGTGTTGACCGAAGTGATACCTTCTACTAAATCCGCTGATGCAATCGCATCACGGCTAACTTACCACTACTAACACCTTTACTTTTCTCCGACCCATTATTTGGGCAATTTCTTGCCATTTGGTCCAACGACCCTGTTGATCGATTTCGCAATCAATGAATACGTGCAAGTATACACGGTCAACAAGTAATAAAGTGAAAGTAGAGTATCGTTCCCACGAGGAATTATTTAATAAAAATCACCAAGTACTAATTCTTAACCAAACTAATTTTATTTAAACAATCTCAAATCGTGTTTTTTCTAATTAAGAAAACTAAATTAACTAATTGAAACTAAGATTTTAACGAATGAATTCAAATAAATAAAGATTAAGACTTCAATATCCCCAATTATGAATTATAAATCAATTATCCAATTATCCCAATTATTATGCCTCTTGAATTGTTAATAGGAATTCTCAAATGCCAAAAGTCCTTTTCAAGTGATCAATTGCCTTCTATTTAATCCAGATTAATCTTGCTATATTCCTATGCAAAACAATTGAATTAAACTCATTATAATCCCAATTCCTTATGTGTTACATGCATAAAAGATATTTCCATTCTATTCACAAACCTAATTATTCATCAGGCAAATAACTAAGTCACATGATATCATGCCCAGCTTCTAACCCTAGAATTCCTCTTCCAATTCCTTCTAGAGTAACAAAGTAATTACTAATCAAATAATTAAGCAATAAGCACAAGACAAGATAAACAACTCACTTTAACATAAATAATTAGAATATAATGAATAACTAATTCATAGCCATAAAAAGTTCAATTGAAATCTCAAAAATAGTTACTTCATAATTAATGAATTAAAACCAAGAATCCACAAATCGAATAGACATCAAAAGATAAAAGTTAGATGAGAGAGAGAATAGAATCATTGTCAAAGAAATCGATGTTCCCTCTTGCTCTTGCTCTTGATCTTCAATGGTCTCCAAGTTGCTTCAATCTCCAAAACTAATAAGAACTAGGGTTATTTTCTAATCTAAAGGAGTGTTTTATCTAGGCTAAGCTATGTAATCTCCCATTATTTTATGCCTTACATCATGTATTTATAGGTTACAAGTCCAATTTTTAGTTTAGGAACAAACCCAATCCAATTTGGAGTCAAAAAGGTGTTAAAATTACCCAAAACGCCGTCCAAAGCATCACCAAGCCCTTCCCAAAGGCCCAATAATGGCACTGCAATGAGAGTTCGCTTTATATAAGCGCTTTCGCCACAGCCCAAAATCTGACATTTTCCGCTCCGACGTCCTTTGGGAAAATGGCCATAACGTCTTCGTTCGAACTCCGATTTCGATGATTCAAGATGTTCCGGAAAGAGAAGAAGTAGATATACAACTTTCATTCTTGAAGTTTGTCGAAATAATGTTAGGAGCTATAGTCAAATTGGCTCCGAAGTGGCTGCTGTGTAAATGGCAAGCCGAAAACGCGAATCTAGCCACCCCAAACATCGATCCATGTAACTTTTGTCCCAATTCCTATAAAATAACATAAAACATGCATGAATAGACACAAACACATAAAAACATCCTAAAAGACTTAAGAACAACAATAAATTAAGCCCGAATGTATCCAATTCATGGGTATAAAACTCACTCATCAGACCCACATACAAAACAACTATGGTTTTTCTTAGGATTAGGACAATTGGGTAACATATGACCCTCATGTCCATAATTATAACAAACCGATTTCCTTTTTTAGACAGACTTCTATATGAGTCTTTCAACATGCTTTACATACCTTGATACTATGCTTAGGATTCCCTTTGTTCCCCCTCCAGTATTCCTGGAGTTAAAAACTCTTTCTTTTTGTCATACTGCCACTGACATTCTCTGCCTTAGTTCCTCTTTCTCCTTTACTCTTATCTTTTCTCTCTTTGTGGTATTGGGTTAACGCCTCACTACCACCCTCCGCTATAATTGCTTTCTCCAGAATGGTCCCATAGGATGCACTCTATAACACATAAATTTCACTATAGAGCCAGGGTTTCAGGCCTTGCTCAAACCTACAAGCCTTCCTCTCCTCCACTGCATACTTGTAGGGAAATAATTCTCGAACAAAACCTTCTTGAATTGTTCCCATGTTACCACATCTATTCTACTCTCACCCTGGTAAGCCTCCCACCAAAAGTTAGCTTCCCCTTTTATCATGTAAGTTGCAAAAGGAGTCTTTTACGCCTTACCTACGTTTATAATAACAAACGCCTTCTCTATTTCATTTACCCATGTCCTACACGCTAATGGGTCCGTTGTCGTTCCTTTGAACTCCCATGACCTACGCTTTTAAATTCTTTAAAGGTAGTCATTCGCTAACCTAGGTTCAATGGTACTCTACCCCAGCTTTAGTTAAATACAACCGTTAATAAATTAACGAACTCTTGCATAGGGTTGTATTGACCCCTTTGATTTTCATTACTTGATTTCGCTTCACATTACGTTGTCTTCTCGACGGCATTTTCTAATTAAATAAATAGAATTTCATTATTATCTATTTACTTACTTCGTTATTATTCGTCTCATAACAAATCATATCAGAACAAAGCATATTAAATGAAAACTTCATTATATTCCTATGCTTTTTCATAGTCAAAACTATTTACAATTTGCATCCATAGCCAAAGGCTATTACATTTCTATCCCACAGTTAAACTTCACAAAAGTTGGGATTTACAAAAAGACTACCCTTTTAAGCAAAAGAGGGTTTTACGTCATTGCACACATATTTATAACTCTAAACTTCTAATAATGCATAACAGTGTCCTCGTGTTTCTCATTCGTAATCGTTATTACAGTATCCCGACTAATAGTATGTCGAGTCTACCCCGACTCTATATAATAACAAGCAACTTTAAGCTTGAAATCCTTATGAGCACTCTTATGGATGTAAGACATCCGTGCTATCTTCCGGTCCTTCTCCCCCAATTCTTTACAAAGCTCATTGGCCTCCTTCTTAAAATCCCTAGCCTGCTCTGTCACAAGCACCTGTCTATCGCGTTCTAACTCAAAATCTGCTTCTACATACACCTTAGCTTCATGGAGATAATTAATCTCTTCACTCTGATTCTGCACAACTGTACTCAATTGCACATTCCTGTCAAGCACTTCCAGATACAATGCTCTTACTGCATCTGGAGGTATTGATTCTAGTGTAGGTACCACCGTATTAACTGATGTTACCTCCATTTCCCCCTCCTCGTAGACCATCATATTAAGATATGACACTATATCCATATCTCCTTCTGAATGTAGTCCTCCTCGAAAAAATACTCCACTATTTCCAACCCTCTAGAATCACTAATCGTACCTCTCCCCACCCAGCGTAGGTATAGGCTCTACTCTGTTCACAACTTCTTCACTCACCGCGTGTATATCTCTATACATCAAGCTATCGATTGACATCCTACAATAACACATATTTTGAGTAGTACATACACACAATAGTATAAGCACAAATCACATTTAATTTATTTAGGGTTACTTTCCATCTTTTAAATCTTTTGGTACTGAGTTTCATCAATACCTTATTAACTCATTCGACTGAAGTAAAGCTTGAGTTTACTTCCTTCGGACTTTTCTTCCGTAACGAGGTTATTAGCCTAAGGTTCTTCCCCCCTTAAGTTTTATAACCTAATGCTTTGATACCAACCTGTGACGCCCCCAAATCCTGGTCTCTTCCAACCCGACAGATGGTGCTCCACGGTGCTACAGTTCACACAAACATTCAATTGAAATGCCTCAAAAGAACGACTATGTCTTATATATTGCAAAATAATATTACCATACCCTAGGTTCTTTATAACCGTTACATTTGTTCTTGTCATAATATCAAATATTATCAATACAAACCTATACTATTACATAGGTAATCTACAAGTTCGCCTTAGCCTTCACTTTATCCTTGTTGAATCCTTTGGTCCGTTCGGTCTAAGCTGCATTCATATGATTCAAGCAAGAGTGAGCATAACAAGCTCAGCAAGTAGAACAATTTCTTTTAAACGACATGCTTGAAACATAGGAATAGTATATCTTCAGTAACTGGATAATAGTTATGAAGTACTATCAATAATTCAAATGAGCACTTCTTTTCCTTCAAAATGTTTTACAATAACAATATTTAGTAAAACATCAATTCTGGTCCAAGACCATGAGCATTTTATAATTTCTTTGAAAAGGACAACCCGACACTAAGTCCGTAAGTCCGGCATATCTTACGAGCACTTCTGGGAGATCAGCCCATAGTACTCTATGTTGATCAACACTACATCCATTAAACATATGTACGTTTAAGTTTTGGCAACCTCGCGTGCCCATCGAATAATCGATGAAAAATACATTTGTTTATTCATAACCAAGCTTACCTTGAATCCGTACGAAATAAATGGCATAGGATAGCGTTAACAATTCTATATTCAAAGACTTATAAATAAATCAATCAACTCTTAAAGAATAGTCTAGACGAGGTAAAACTGGCATCGACCTTTTAGTAAAACATTTCATGCATCTCATAACATGAATTACAGAAAACTTGGCTAACACGAAGGTTAGACAAGCGTTTAAGAAAAACATACCTTCAGCGTCTGCTACAGTATAATAACTTTTCCTTTGAGTATTTACAGTCTCTACAATACATAACCACATAACATACCACATTAGGTCATGAATGAACATACATGATTCCTAATGAATCTTACCCTTCATCTCAATCTAAATCCCACTTAGATTGTTATTATTGTTTCGGCCTGCGCCGTTCTTTACATTGTTCTTACCAACTTCTTTCCCTTAACTGGAATCGTTCATTAGTATAACTCATTTTGAGTTAATCATCCTCCCTCACGGATTATTAACGTTATAACATCACTAACCGAGACTCGATCGTTATTGGTCACGTACTCTTATTGCTTACCATTCACGTTCTCATTCAATTGTCTTATATTCAACCTTTAATCATCATACATTAAGTGTCTAACAATGCTATAATAATGTTATATTAACACCTTAGTTCATTACTAATGTGTTATCTTTCCTTCTATACTTGTAAACATTCATCACTATCCAAACCCTTGGGTTGGCGCTGCAGCGCCACCCTTCCTTCTTTGTGTCGCGCTGCGGAGCAAGTTAATAGTGGGTACAGACCGGACTTGGCACTACGACGCGAGTCCTTGCTCTTCATGTCGTGCTGCGGCGCGAAAGTTCAGTAGGTTTAGACACTGTTCCGGCGATGCGGCGCCATATTTTGGCCTTGGGTTGGCGCCGCGGCGCCAACTCTGTGCCTAAGAAAATTTTTGCAGATTTTCAACTTTGCAAAATTCCCGGACGCATAACTTCTTCGTTATAAGTTCGAATTGACTCGTTCAAAAGCCTACGGTTCACAAATTACATACTCTATGCATTCATGCAAGATTTTTATCTATTTGACTTCGTTTGCTTAAAATTCACCTATTAGTCCATTTTTAACGAAAACGGTAAACGTTCGTGAACGTTCAACGCTCATTTCTTCGTTCTAAGTCAAAATTCGGTCATTCTCGAGTCTGCAACTCTATAATGCCAAATAAGACTTGTCTCCATTGAAAACCAATGTTTCCAAGCTCAATATCAAAATTCGACTTCCATTCCGAGGTTTTCACGAATTCGACGATTAACGTCCAATCGTGTGAATTTCGGCATAACTTCATTTCTTATGATTTGTTCATTGTTTTAACTGGATTCAATCCATCATACCAACATCTTGACATACATACTTCATTAACTTATTTTCATGATAAGTTATTACTTGTTCTTCATTAGCCTATAACTTGTAGAAGTATAAACTACTTATGAATTCACTTTGCATGACTTATCATAGCTTAAATCTTTTAACCATCATCCTTGCTTCTTATTATTATACAACCTTATTATTTTAATATAAAATAAGTTCCTACAAGTTCTTCCTTGTTTCATAACTTATATGATTATGAATAGCTTATTCATAACTTATACGTCTTATTAAGACTTAAGCCCTTTGATTACTCATTCTTATCATTCCTTAGCATACATGTTCTACCACTACCCACTCCTCTAATGATTGAAGAGAAAGAGAATTATGGTTTAAGTTCTTACCTATGAAGATCACTTGCTTAATCCTTGTTCTTCTTCTTGCTTCTTGAATTATGAAGACTAGCTTTCTAGCTTATTCTCACTTATTCTCTCTAACCAATAAGCTATAAGTTATTGGATGAAAGTCTAACAACTAACAAATGAACTAGCAAGCTTCCTATTTATAGAAATATCAAAGTGAGGGTGTAATGGTCTTAAAGCCACTCCACCTCTTTACTATTCATTACCTAGCTATTAAGTAAACTTGGCCATCACACTTACTTAGCCATTAAGTATACCTGCTAGTCACCTAGCTTATCCATTACTTGCTCAACAAATAAGTTACTTGGCCATCACAATACTTAGCCATTAAGTTAACTTGTTAATCACATAAAAGCACTTTGCTTACTCATCACACATAAGTACTTTACTTAGCCTTTAAGTTACTTAACTTATCCTTTGCTTAATCCTTAAGTCTACTTGCTCATCACACTTAACTATTTCATTATGGAATTGATTTATTATTTTCCATTTCAATAAAAAAAACATTTATAGATTATAGAAAACGCTATAATATCCGACATTTTATATAAAATTAACTTGATTTTCTATTTATCGATATTTATCGAAAGGGGTAAAATAAAATTAATAAAAAGATCACTAAGATCTCTTTTATCAAACCACGTATCCTTTAACAGATTAATAACTTTAATTACTAGTCTCTTGATCACTAATTCACCCATATAATCATGGGTTGCCCCATGGATCCTCCTAATCCATTGGATTCTTACTTTGGGCTTAAGGTTTAATTAAACTAACTTATACATTGGGCTTGCATTAAGTTACTTTGGGCTTCTCATTTATCAACCACTTGGGCTTACACCTTTCTACACTTGGGCCTTATCAATATCTTATTGGACTTTACAATTTCTTACACAATTCTACAAATTCAATACATATGGCTTAAAGCCTTATAACGTATAATTTATGTATTAATCTCGTATTCAAACTCATATACTTAATCATATACGACATACCATGCTTCATTCATACTCGTATAACACCTCGTATCATACTCGTATTCATTACTTCGTACAATACCCACGTATTATACAATCATTACTTTAATTCATTAATCGCATTTAAATTCCTTCTCGAAATTCATTTTCCCTAATCGTTAAGTTTTAAGTCCGCAGGCGAAAAACTGCGTTTGCCATAACTGAAATATTATTGGATATTCTATCTCACCTCGATATTCTATCATTACGTATTTCTCGGAAGTTCAAAAATAATTCCCGAGCAAAAATGCGTGAATAGTGTTTTTCGAAAAATTTCTCGAAAAACTTTTATTTTCGTCTTGGAAATTCAAACACTTTAATTCTACCACATAGCCAAAATAGTACGACGTTCAGACATATCTAGGTCATAGAAAGACCTTCAATTAGCTTACTCCCATAAATAATCAATTAAATTTATTTAATCCATATAATCAAAATAAAAATTTAATTCTCAAAAATCCAAATTTTCTGGGGGCGTTACACCAACTCTTAAATGCCAAATATGACTTGTCTCCATCGGAAAACAATAGTTCCGAGTTCAAACAAAAAATTTAACTTCTATTACGAGAATTTTACGAATTCGACGATTATCGTCCAATCGTGCAATTTCCGGCAAATCTTCATTCTTATGATTTGTTCAACAGTACAAATGAATTCCATTCATCATGTGAACATCTCAACACACTTATTATAACAACTTATATTCATTGTTGGATTTTAGACTTATTTCTTCATGAGCTTATAACGTGTCAAATTATAAACTACTTAAGATTTTATTGTTCATGACTTATGACAATTAAAGTTTCTTAATCATCATACCTTATATGTTCTTAACATATAACTTTACTTATGTATACATGATACATATGATCATATAAGTTCTTTTACATCCATATCAGTTCTCTTAATAAACTCATTACAAGTTCATAATACTTTCACATAAGTTTATAACTTATGCTAGCTTAAATGACTTATTACCAACTTATGTGACTTAAGTTCATTGCTTACTCATTCTTCTTACTTTTTAACATTCATGTTCCTTGATCCAAACTTTTCTTATCAAACTATCATGGTAGAGATAGAAGATAATTGGAGAAGAGATCTTACTTTTGAAGTCTTGGTAAGTAGCTTCTTCTTCTTTTTCTTACTTATGGAAGTAACTTATTTGTAACTTAATCTCTCTAACAATTAAGCACTTTGTAAAAGCTAGATTGTTTGAACAAGTGTTAAAGGGCTAGCAAGCCTTCTCTATTTATAGAAATTGCAAAGCTAGGGTAGTTTAGTCATTAATTCAACCCACCTCCTTAAGCCACCTCCTTATTATTCATTACTTGATTAACACCAAACATATCCTTTGCTTGATCATTACTCTTATTACTTGGTCATTACATTAACTTGGTCATTACTTTAACTTGGTCACCACATTAACTTGGTCATCATATTAACCATAATAATATGGTTTGCCCCATGGGTCAAACAACTCATGGATTCTAGCTTGGGCTTACATTAAATCAACCTTTGGGCTTTGCATTAATAAACACTAACTTGTTTATTAATCAATAATTGGGCCTCAACCTTAATTCACTTGGGCTTGTACTAATTCCAACCAACCTTTCCAAGTTCATTAACATTACTTAATACATTTACATATAGTTTATGTATCATTTTTCGTATTATACATCGTATACAACTTCATTATATACGATATTCCTTCCTTCATACAAACTCGTATAATACTTCGTATTATACTCGTTTTCATTACTTTACACAATACCAAAGTATCATACAATTATTACTTATTCGTTACTACTTTTCCCTTCTTAACGTTTATAAATTAAGTCCGCAAACGAAATATTACATTTTCCATAACTAGATTTTTATTACATAATCCTTCTTACCTTGTCATTCTATCATTACATATTTCTCAGAAATTCAAAAATAAATCCCGAGCAAATACCGATGAATAGCGTTTTTTGGAAAATTTCTCGAAAAACTTTTATTTTTGTCTTGGAAATTCAAACACTTTAATTCCTTTACGTAGCTCAAATACTACGACATTCTAACATCAATAGGTTATACAATGACCACCATCTTGATATCACATAACATATAATTTTATTATTATTTAATTTTAAAAAATTATTTTACAATAAGATCCGAATTTCTCGGTCGTTACAGTTCTTCCCCCCTTAAGTTTTATAACCTAATGCTTTGATACCAACCTGTGACGCCCCCAAATCCGGGTATCTTCCAACCCGACAGATGGTGCTCCATGATACTACATTTCATACAATCATTCCATTAAAGTAACAACAAAATGAGTGTAATTACTATCTTTGTATTACATTCGTAATAAGTCCTTTACCAGGTTCATAACCGAATACATTTGTTGTTCTTCATAAGTATATTACATACAAATATCCTATTCTATTACATGATGATTAATTGTCCATCTTAGCCTTGCCTTTATCTCTGTTACAACTCTCAGTTCGTTCGGCTTTAGCTGCAAACATATGGTTCAAGCAAGAATGAGCATAACTAGCTCAACAAGTCTTAACAATGAATCATATGAATATCACATCAACAAATACATGCTTTATTTTCATATCTGAACAATTATCTACGAAGCATTATGAAACTTTTGACTAATACTTCTCCTACAACAATTCCAGAGCATATATAATAGCTTAGGAATGATGAACCAGTCAATACACCATTAACATACTCTTTTCTTTTTCATACTTGAAAAGGATATCCGGCACTAAGGCCATCCACCCATCTTTACTTACGAGCACTTCTAGGTGATCAGCCTATTGTACTCTATATTGATCAACACTCTTAAGTTAAACGTATTTACGTTCAACATTTGGCAACCTCGCGTGCCCATCGAATAATCGATAAAAAATTCTTTTATTTGTACATACAAACTTACCTTCTCATCCGTACCAAATACTTAGCATAGGATATCGTTAGCAGTTCTATATCAACAGACTTGTAAACAATTCAATCTATTCTTCAATACTTGTCTAGCTAGGATAAAACAGGCATCGACTCTTTCCTTAATACCATTCATGCATTGTATAACATGCATCACATAAAACTTGTCTAACACGAAGATTAGGCAAGAGTTAAGAAAGACTTGCCTTCAAGCGTCTTCAAATTTATAAATCAACTATTCTCAGTCTTTACAGGATCTACATGATACATTCATATAGCACACTGTAATTAGTTATCAAACAAACTAACTTTACGGTTCTAACCAACTTCTTTCTCATCTATGTTTTATTTGAATTAACTTTGTTATTAAAGTCGAGTCAACTTTCTATACTTCATTACGTTTCATTAACGTTCTTACGTCCTTAGCCAATATTCGATCATTATTGGTTAACTAACAACGTTGAACGTCATTCACAGTTCACTTATTACATTTTTGTGTTCTTCGTTTAATTTCTATTAAACCTTACTAGATCTTCTTACATTAACACCTTATAAGTGATTTAAGGTAAGTCTTATCATGTACATTAAGTACCTTCAATGTCTTACTTTAGGTCAACATTCAAAATGGAGCAAAAACTAACTTGGTCAACATTTTTTCTCTTTGTCATTGCCAAGCATTTGACATCCCATACATTCCAATGGCGCCGCAGTCATCCTCTCCAGAGAGGTTTTGCGGACGGACTCGTGGCTGTGGCATGAAAGTCCATGTACAAACTCTTCTTGTTTACTGCGACGCGAGTCTCCAGACATTTTCATTTTCTTTCAGCCATACATAGCACTACGACGTGGCAGAAAACATCTGGTTTTAGTATTGCTTGGCCAAACTGTGTACTACCCGATTAAAACAGTTTGGTTTCCTAACGAAACTCCCGGCTTCCTAATTTGTTTGTTTTACATCCGAATTAACACATTCGAAAGCCTACACGTCACAAATCACATCCTTTACGTGTTCGTATAAGAATTTTACATTTTCGAATCCGTTAACTCGGAATTCACCTTTGAGTTCATTTTTAAGCGTTCGTTTAACGTTTTCGTCCGTTCAATACTCGTTTTCTTCGTTATAAGGGGGAATGTGACGATTCTTTCATCAACGACACTTAATTACTTTATCTCACGTGTTGACATTGGAAACCAACATTTTCAAGTCACACGGAAACTTTTGACCTTTAATCTGGGCTTTTACGTTTTCGACGTTTAACGTCTATTTTCGTAAAATTCGCTATAACTTCGTTACTAATGTTCTCTAAGCCAAATCACATGGAATACTTCATGGACTTCATATCCACATCCTAACAAAACAAGATGCACATATTAATGTATTGATGGAGTTCAATTGTTTATCAACAATCAATCTCAACAATCAATAATTCATGATTTTATGCTATATCAAACCTTATGATTTCTATGATCTCATGACTTATAGAGACTGAATCTATGGTAAGTCACTCTCATTCCACCATACAAGCCATACCCCACCCATTTATGATTCTCCATGATAAAAGAAAACCAAAAGAGATGGAATTAGAAATGAAGAGTATTACCTTAAGAACTCTTAGTGTTCTTGTTGAACTGATAATGAAAAATCTTCAAGGTAAAAGAATGGTTTAAGTCTAGATCTCCTTCTCTCTCAATAATCTAGGTTGGAAATTGAAAAACTCACAAAAGACCAACTCTTGCTTTCTATTTATGGGCAATTGAAATGGAGGGCAAAATAGGCATTAAACCCCCACCTCCTTACTATTCAACACTTTGTCAACAAGTAAAATACTTGGTGACCAAGTGATATGCTTGCCTTGCACACCAAGTGGCCGGCCCACCATGCGCATAGGTCATCCCCATGGGTTGCCCCATGGGTTTTACCCATTCGGTGACCCACCGGTTTGATCCACGGTTCAGTTTTCTTGCATTGGGCTTAACCAATCTAATATTGGGCCTTGACTTGGGCTTAACACTTAATCCCTTGGGCTTTCTCATTTAATTGATTGGACTAAACATAATCCACCTAAATGAATTAACATTAAGTCTTAACTTAATTATAGAATACAAATCGTATTCCCTACATATAATTCACGTATTCTTTCCGTATAATACTAGTATGATTATCGTATTGTACTCTGTATTAACTCATCATATTATACATAGATACTAAGTAGTATCTTAATTGTATAACACAGGCCTTAACCATAACGCAATTCCTTCTACGCATTTCATTCCCTTCTCGGACATCAATATACTCGACCCTTAGGTTTTAAGTCCGCAGGCGAAAACTTCATTTGCCATAACGGAATTATTATTGAATATTCCATAACATCTTCGTATTCTATTATTACGCGTTTCTCAGAATCTCAAACCCTAGCTCCGAATGAAATCGGATGAATAGTGTTTTTACGCAAACATTCTCGGAAAACCTTCGTTCTCGTCTTTATAATTCACAACAATTAATTCTAGTCCAAAGCCAGAATACTAACCACATTCTCACATTCTAGGTCATTGAACGACCTTCGAACATCGTACTCACATAATAACTCAATTAAATTCATTTAATCCACATAATCAAATAAAAATTTAATTCATTGAAAATTCGAAATTCTCAGGCGTTACAAACATTTACCGTTGGTGGAATTTGCCTACAATAACAGTTACCACGCGAGCATCGGCATGCCGCCTTACGTGGCATTATATGGCAGAAAGTGCACAACTCCACTGTGCTGGGATGAAGTCGGTGAACGCCAACTTTTAGGACCAGAACTGGTACAATAAACTGCTGAGGTTGTCAAACTCATCAGAACAAGATTGGTAGCAGCCCAAGACAGATAGAAAAAGTATACTTATCAACACAGGCAGGATCGTGGATTCGACGTAGGAAATTATGTATTCCTAAAAGTTTCCCCTTTGAAGGGGAAAATTCATTTCGATAAAAAGGGAAAGCTAAGCCCGAGGTTTATTGGACCCTTCGAAGTGCTGCGAAGAGTTAGAGAAGTGGCTTATGAGGTAGCTCTACCTCCAGAGTTGGAAAACGTTCATGTTAGTTCCCAGAGGCACAATAGTTATCTAAAAGGGGGGGTTGAATAGATATTTAAAATTCTTTTCGTTTTAACTTGTTAATTGATAATGATTAAAACACAACGGAATTAATATTTGTTTTAATCTTCCTTAAGATACAATGAATTAATGGGAGTGAGGCAGTTATAGCAGTTATGACAGATATGGTAGTTATAGCAATAATGTAATAGACACATCAGTTTTAAGTGGTTCAGAGCACTTAAAGCTCCTAGTCCACTCTTCTACTCCTCGAGTAGGAAATCCATTAAGGATGTCTTTAACACTTTTTGAATCCCACAGATTCCTTCTAGACCAGCAGTCTAGGAACTTCTTAGTTCACTCTTGAACTTTTCAAGTACAGCAGAGTTGGTTCTTCATAGTTCACTTAGAACTCTTCAAGTCCTTCTTACTTGGAACTCTTACTTCAGTTGATTAGTCGTTGTTGAGTTCTTGGTTGTTGCTACTCAGTTGTTGTTAAGCACTTGTTCGAAAGAACTGAGTAGCTGAGAAACTTTCACTTTTTCTCAGATCGTAGAGTCGAGCGTTGAGTGTTCTTGTGCGTTTTGTACAATGCTTGCGTAGATCTCTTATCTGCATATGTTTTGCATATATGTGATCCTTGAAATCTATCCGTTGAAGCCACTTGTTGAAGCATTAAATGCGTTTGACATTTCTGATCTTTGATGGAGACTTTTTTGCACATCTTCTGAATTGCATCCTGGCCCTCTGACACAACAGACTGCTTTCTCACCTAACACCTAAAAAGGTGTTTTCCTCTGTCTTATGGTCCTTTCCTTAGCTTCTTGAATACGTTTCTTTTGTTATATACTAAGGATATCTTTTGTGCCATTGGGACTGGTGAGGACTTCAACGTTTAACACCCATTTCACATTTATTGGAATTTGTCTCCAAACAAAAGGTAGGGCTCGATGTTCCTGACACAAGGCAATGATACTCTACGATCCATATTGTGGTGTCTTGTCACCTTGGTGCTTGGTTTGATGCTATCAAATAAGTGCACTACGATTTCTCTTAAAGACTTGCACACTACGATCTTCACTTGCTTGTTATTGCAAGCTCTACGTTTCCAAGAGCACACTACGATCTCTGAGTTGGCTCGGCAAACGTTGAGACCACTCTACGATTTTCGAAGAGGTCCTTTAAGGCAAGCACACTACGATCCTCGAAGCTCTACGTTTCTGCCTTTACTTCTGTAGTCTTGATCAGCTTGATACACTACGATTCTTGTTGAAGCATATCTATTACACTTTAAGATGTAGATTAACCTAACAAATTTGATCTATCATTAAGTACTTGTACATATATTTCTCTAAGGACTTTACATATAATCATGAGCATTTACATTTAAACATCAAATCAAAATATGCACTCCCCCAACAGTTCATAATGTTTTTCACGTTTTGGTGTTACGACCGTATAAACTCGATTACACGCACGTGATCGAGTACGAACCATTGCAATTCGATAAAGATTTATCTTATGAAGAGATTCCTATTCAGATAGTCGACAGGAAAGAACAAGTGCTCAGAAATAAGGTGATACCTTCTGTGAAGGTGATATGGAAAAACCACAATGTCGAAGAGGCAACGTGGGAACTCGAAGTTGAAATGATGAAAAATTATCCTGAGTTATTTGTTTAATCTATGTCTTCAATTCTGGGGACATAATCCTTGTAAGAAAGGAAGAATGTGATGATTTTATTGTTTGAATTGTGATTCTGAGGACAGAATCCTTGTAAGGAGGGAATGATGTAACATTCTAGAATTATAAATTGTAATATTTAAATATTTATCGAATCATATAAATATTTAATGGATGTGTTTATCGTTAAATATTTGTTTAATTGATTTGATTTTATTTGGTTAATTATTTGTTATATAAATAATTAATGAGTTAATGAAATTATTATATTGATATTAAAATTTGATGGTTAATTATTTGTATTGTGTTATTTGATTAAATGATTTATTTAATAAATTTTTATTTGAATTAATTAATTAAGTATGAAAACTTAATTAAATATAGTGTGACAAATAACTATATTATAAGGGGAGTATTAAAATAAATTAAAGTAGGTTTAATTGAGTTTACCCAAACAAGGCTTAAGTATATTAAGTCTTTAATTTTAAAGAGTTTTGCAAAATAGAGCCTTATGGCTTTTGGATTTTTAAAATTTGAATTTATAATAAAATAAAATAAATAAATTAAAATAATAAATATAGTATATTTATAATTTATACGTTTGTTTTTGTAACTGACATTTTATTAAATTTGGCGTATTAAGGTTATCAATTTTATTTTAGTTTTACGCATAAGGTTTATCAGTTGGGTTTTGGCCATTTGCTAAGAACACCGTGAATTTCAGAGAGAGTTGAGAGAATTGAGATATAACTTAAGCAATTTCCTCGATTTTAGCAAGGATTACAAGGTAAGTGAAGGTATTTTATCTAAACATTGGTGTTGTATATATATATATATATATATATATATATATTTGAGTTTTACGGCATGAAGTTTCATACTCTGTGAATTTCATAGGTTTAGAATTGTTGCTATATAATTCAATTATGATGATTTCATGTGTTTATGATGATTAGAGATTATGTTTAAACAAGGAAATTGCATGTTAATTTGGGATAACAGTAGAAAAATTATGACAATGTATGTTCGTATGAATATTTTCTTATGTGGCTTGTGTAAGTATCAATTTTGATGGTCAATTCATAAGCTAAACTGCAAATTGAAGTTTGTTTATGCTAGTCTATTAAGAAACGAAGATAACGTAATTTGAATGAAGCAATTTGGACAAGAATCGTGTTTACAGTGTTGATTTTGTTTAAGGAACTCAAAAATGGTGTTTATGTATGAAAATATGAAATTTGAGAAATTAAAATAGTTTTAGTTGTTGTTAAATTGTTCTAATTGGTGGAATATGTTAACAAACATGTTTATGATAGTTTTATATTTATTTTACGTGTTAATATTACTGTTTAGTGGGTGAAATTCGTGTTTCTTGGGCTAAAGTCGGCTACTGTTCATAGTCGACTCTGCTTCATCGTCTGTGAACCAATACAAGTAATGCTTCTAGTGCCAAGGCTAAAATTGCACAAACAACGCCATATACAATCGATATGAGGCGAGAGCATTTTATTGCGTCATTGCAGATTTTTTGGGGAAGCCTTACCACTTGGTTTAAGGTTATGTTAATGTGTCAAACATGTAGTAAGAAGGTTAAAACAGAACCATGATATGTAATTGATAAATTCAAAGTTTTGAATGATTAGTAAGTGATGAACGTGGTATATTAGAACTTAGTGAGCATGATCATTAGTAAACAGGTGTTGTGAAGGTTAACACTTGTAATTTCTGATATTTGTATGGTAGCATAAGACTTGTGTTAAAATAATAAGTCTAACTAGAAATGCATGTTATGTTGGAATATGAATGTTAGTATATCTAATAGATGGTGATTCTAAACCTATATATAGGTGAACGTGAGTTTAATATTATAGCTTACGCTCGAGGCAAGTTCTTTAACTCTAATTTTATAATAATTGTGCAAGCTTCTAAATCTCATCTATTTACATTGAGTATGTTTTAATCTTAAGTTATTAGAATTCTAATCATTGATGGCTTACTCTAACTTGTTTATAGTTAAACAAGTTTCTCTAGTTCATTCTTTTATAATAAATGTTTCCTGAACTTTAATTCCTTGTGTTGAATTGTTCAATCACTTTGTAAAATTTATTACTATGTGGAGTAAGCATTGTTTCCAGCTTGCTATCAATTAGTGCATGTTCGGTAACTAAATTTCTAATTTGGCAAGATCACAGACCTAGCTTATTATTTTTCAAGCCAAGGTTTATCATTTTCTTCATTTTGATCAATACTTATGCTCTCTAGTTATTTTTAAGCATGAGTTTAGAATATAGTCAGTTCACTTATGATTCTCAAATGTTCTATGTTATGTTGTTATTAAACAACTGTTGTGCTATCAAGCATTGTTGATTCAACTATTTCCCTAGTTGATGATCTTTAAACTTCAAATTAACCTTGAAAGCTTATCCAAACCAAACTTTCTTTGGTTCAGACTTGTACTCTAAATACTGAGATGAACAACCCTATTATTAGGGGTTTACGCTTAGCGTTGAAATGTTTGTGCACAATACATTATACGAAGGGCTGATCCCCCTAAGTACGTGGAGTCCTTATAGTCTATTGACTGTTAAAGTTAAAGTTGAAAGATTACATATAAATGTGGACATGGTTCGTGGTCATTAGACCCTCAGTAGTATATTTTAGAATGTTAATAGATCATATCATTCAGTTCTATTGAGCCTGTTATTTGGCAAATGTTGTAAAGTTTATCCATTCTTATTTCAAGTGAGCTTTGTTTGCTCACTATTGCTTATATAATATTACAGCTAAGGATGAGAATGTAGATGTACCTAGCACCAGTAAGGGAAAGGGGAAGATGAACAAGTATTGAAGACTTGTAATATGTTGACATTTATTTATCAGACTTTAATTTGATTGATATAATGAAGTATTTATTTAATTTCCGCATTTGAATGATTGTACTTAAAGGTTAGAGAACCTTAGAGATTTTTATTAATGTAATCCCTTAAGGGAAGGTTTAATATGCAATTTTTATTATGATTGGGTAGTTAGATATGAATATTTTGATTAAGTGAACATCAAATCTTGAGGTAATGAAGTACCGGGATTTGGGGGTGTCACAGGGACAACACGATGGTGAATACCTCAATGATTATACATATGCTAATTATCATCAAGTTTGGGGGTATCACCCGGATTCGTCATGGAGCTATACTTATGAAGACCAATACTACGCTCCAAATCCATCATACAGAACGGAATTTTCATGTCCACCTCCATTGCCACAAGATGAAAAGCCAAATCTGAGGGATGTAATATTGAACGGCATAGCAAACCTAGAGGAGATGAGGATTAACCAAGAGCTGTCAACCCAAAATTTTAATAATCGGATGGAACAACTCGTCACTACCTAAACCAATGGTCCTCAATACATGGCTTCCGAGACTCAGACAGATAATTCAAGGTTGGAAGAATTGTTGTCCAAGTTCATAGCATCAAATGAGGAGAGGAGGATTTGTAACGCCTGAGAATTTCGGATTTTTAATGAATTAAATTTCTATTTGATTATGTGAATTAAATTAATTTAATTGAGTTATTATGTGAATAAGATGTTTGAAGGTCGTTTTATGACCTAGAATGTGTGGATGTGGTTAGTATTCTGGCTTTGTGCTAGGATTAATTGTTGTGAATTATCAAGATCAAAACGAAGGTTTTTCGAGAATGTTTACGTAAAAACACTATTCATCCGATTTCGTTCGAAGTTAGGGTTTGAAATTTCGAGAAACGCGTAATGATAGAATATGAAGATATTATGGAATATCCATTAATATTTTTGTTGTGGCAAACGAAGTTTTCGCTTGCGGATGTAAAACCTAAGGGTTTGTGAAAGAGGTTTTTCGAAAGGGAAATGAAATGCGTATAGTAGTTTCGGATATTATACGTATGCAATACGAGTATTATATTATTATGAATACGAGTATAGTATGAAGAATAGTACGACGTATAATATGATTATTATATGAGTATTAGACGAAGAGAATACGTGAGTTATACGCGTAGAATACGAGACGTATTAATGGAGTATGAGTTAAGGGTTTGGTATAATCTAATTGGACTTAAACCAATAGTAAGCCCAATGAATTATATATACGAGCCCAAGTCAAGGCCCAATATTAATTTATGTCAAGCCCAATCCAAAAAGTAAACAGCGGGTCGAACCAGTGGGTCATGGGATGGGTAAAACCCATGGGGCAACCCATGGGATGATCCAAAAGGGGAGTGGGCCAGCCACTTGGTGGTCAAGTAAAGTGATAACTTGCTCACCAAGTACTTTACTTGGTGGCAAAGTTGATTAAGGAGGTGGAATAGTAAGGAGGTGGAGTTTGGACAATTTTTCCCCTTATGTTGGTTGCCTATGAATATAAGGCTTGTGTTGGTCATTTGGTGTTTTTATAAAACCTGACCAATACATATTGAGAGAGAGAAAAGCTAGAAATGCTTAATCATTCTACTTTCAAGCAAACCATAAACCGCAATCTTCATCTTTTTCGAAGTTATGGCGAATTTTGCGAAAATAGACGTTAAACGTTGAAAACGTAAAAAAAGCCCAGATTAAAGGTCAAAAGTTGTCGTGTGACTTGAAAACGATAGTTTCCAATGTCAACATGTGAGATAAGGTAATTAAGAGTCGTTGGCGAAAGAATCGTCGCATTCCGACTTATAACGAAGAAAACGAGTATTGAACAGTCGAAAACGTTAAACGAACGCTTAAAAATGAACTCAAAGGTGAATTCCGAGTTAACAGATTCGAAAATGTGAAACTCTTATATGAACACGTAAAGGATGTAATTTGTGAGTTGTAGGATTTCGAATGGGTCAATTCGGATGAAAAACGAACAAATTAGGAAGTCGGGAGTTTCGTTAGAAAAGTGGACTGTTTTGGCCAACTGGTGCACCTGACTGACTTCGGCCACAAAACACCAAAACTAGTACAAAGTGGTTCTTGCCATGAAATCAGGACTCACGAGTAATTACCACCTAACTAAGCGCCAAGCAGCCCAATTGGAATACTAAGGATGTCGCCACCAGCAGCATAAATGAGAAAAATGTTGACCAAGTTAGGTTTTGTTCCATTTGAATGTAGACCTAAGGTAAGACATTGAAGGTACTTAATGTACATAATAAGACTAACCTTAAATCACTTATAAGGTGCTAATGTAAGAAGATTTAGTAAGGTTTAGTAGAAATTAAACAAAGAAAGCGAAGAAGTAATAAGTAAATAGTAAATGAGGTTCATCATTGGTAATTCACCAATGATTATCGTATGCTGGTTAGTAACGTAAGAACGTTAACGAACTGTAATAAAGTATAGAAAGTCGAATCGACTTTAATAACGAAGTTAATTCAAATAAGACATAGAAGAGAAAGAAGTTGGTTAGGACAATAAAGTTAGTTTGTTTGAAAACTAATTACAGTGCGCTATGTGAATATATCATGTAGATCCTGTAAAGGCTGAGAATTGTTGAATTATATATTCGAAGACGCTTGAAGGAAAGTCTTTCTTAAACGCTTAAGTTTTATGTGATGCATGCTATACAATGCATGAATGGTTTTAAAGAAAGATTCGATGCCTGTTTTAACTCGGCTAGACAAGTATTGAAGAATGGATTGATTTGTTTAAAAGTCTTTCGATATAGAACTGTTAATGCTATCCTATGCCAATTATTTGGTACGGATGAGAAAGTAAGTTTGTCTATGTACAAACAAAAGTATTTTTCATCGATTATTCGATGGTCACGCGAGGTTGCCAAATTGTTAAGCGTAAATACGTTTAACGTAAGAGTGTTGATCAACATAGAGTACAATAGGCTGATCACCTAGAAGTGCTCGTAAGTAAAGACGGGTGGATGGCCTTAGTTCCAGATATCCTTTTGAAGTATGAAAATGAAAAGAGTATGTTCATGTAATTATTGATGTGATATTCATATGATTCTTTGTTAAGACTTGCTGAGCTAGTTATGCTCATTCTTGCTTGAACCATATGTTTGCAGCTAAAGTCGAACGAACTGAGAGTTTTAATCGAAATAAAGGCAAGGCTAAGATGGACAATTAATCGTCTTGTAATAGATTAGTGTATTTGATTGTAATATACTTATGAAGAATAATGAATGTATTTGGTTTATGAACCTGAGAAAGGATTTATTACAAATGTAATATAAAGATAGTAATTACACTCATTTTGTTGTTATCTCAATGGAATGATTGTATGGATTGTAATATCATGGATCACCACCTGTCGGGTATGGAGATACCCGGATTTGGGGGCGTCACAGGTTGGTATCAAAGCGTTAGGTTATAAAACTTAAGGGAGGAAGAAACTTAGGCTAATAACCTCGTTAGGAAAGGAAGAGTCCGGAGAAAGTTAACTCGAGTCAAATGAGTTAATAAGGTATTGAGGAAACTTCAATCATCAAAGATTTAAAAGATGGAAAGTAACCCTAAATGGATTAAATGTGATTTGTGCTGATATTATTGTGTATTATGTACTACTCAATTTGTTATATGTTATTGTAGATGTCGGTTGATAGCTTGATGTATAGGGATATACATGTGGTCAGCGAGGAGTCCGTGAACAAAGTTGAGACAGTACCTATGCCTATAGCAGATATACCTGTAGTGATTCTAAAAGAGTCAGAACAATATTACTCGAAGGAGGACTATTCTAAGGAGACCATTGGAATAACATCATATCTAAATATGATGATAGATGTTAAGGATGACATGGAGGTGACAACGATTAATATAGTGATGCCTGCCCTAGAGTCAACACCTACAGAAACAATGAGGGCAATGTACCTCTCCGTGCTTGACCGTAACGTGCAACTGCACAATATGGTGCAGCACCAGAAGGAAGAGATCAGTGATCTCTACGGTGCGAAGGAGTCTGCAGAGTCAGACTATGAGATAGAGCATGATGAGAAAGTGCTCATGACTGACAAGGCTAGGGACTATAAGAACGAGGTCGTAGAACTTCGTAAGAAACTGGCTGAAAAAGACCAGAAAATAGCACGAATGTCATATATAAATGACAGTGCGCATGAGGATTTCAAGCTTAAGATAGCTTGTTATTCTATTGAGTCGGGACAGACTCGACATACTATAAGTCGAGATATTGTGTCGATTCTAGCGAATGAGAAGCATGAGAATGTTGTTAGGCAGTATTAAAAGTAGTATGGTACATACTTTTATGTAGTGACATAAAACCCTGTTTTGTATAATTAAAGGGTAGTCTTTTTGTAAATCCCAATTTTTGTGAAAGTCAATCGCGGGATATATATGTAATAGCTTTTGGGCTATGTAAAACAACTTGTAAATAGGTCTGATCTATAAAGAAGCATTTTAATATAAGGAAGTTTTTATTTTAAATTGCTTTGTTGTATATGAGTTATTATTCAGTTGTTTGATGACTAATAACGAAGTAAGCAAATAAGTAATAACGGAACTTTATTTATTTAATCAGAAATGCCGCCAAGAAGAAGACAACGTAACCAAGAGGCGGAATCACATAATGATAACGAGGGGGGGTCCTAATAACCCAATGCAAGAGTTCGTTAATTTATTAACGACTGCATTTAACCAAACTGGGGGTAGAGCACCCGCAGACCTAGGGTAGCCCGAATGACTACCTTTAAAGAATTTAACAGTGTAGGTCCACCCGAATTTAAGGGAACGACGGACCCAATGGAGGCCCAGACATGGGTCAAGGAAATAGAGAGGATGGAGGTATTCTTTGAGAACTACTTCCCTACTAGCATGCAAGGGAGGATGGAGATTAAGTTCCTCGAACTTAAACAGGGGGACATGACTATTCCCCAATACGCGGACAAATTCAATGAATTGGAAAGGTTTGCTCCACACAAAGTGGATACTGAGGAGAGGGAGGCTCGTAGGTTTGAGCATGGCCAAAAACCCTGGCTCTATAGTAGGATATCGGGTTTTCAGAGTGCTTCCTACTGGACCATTCTAGAGAAGGCAATAATAGCGGAGGGTGGTAGTGAGGCGTTGACCCAATACCACAAGGATAGAAAGAATAAGAGTAAGGGAGAGGGAGAAAATAAGGCAGAGGTTGCCAGTGGTAGTGGCAATGTGCCTAAGAGGAAAAATTTTAACCCTAGGAATACTGGGGTGAAACAAGGGGATCCTAAACATAGGATGGAGGCATGCAAGACATGCGGCAAGACTCATCCGGGAGTCTGTCTGAAGGGGAAAATGGGTTGTTATAACTGTGGACAGGAGGGTCACATATCTCCCAACTGTCCTAATCCTAAGAAAAGCCGGGGATGTTTTGTTTGTGGGTCGATGGACCACATGGCAAGAAATTGCTCGAAGAAAGGACCAGAGGGTAGTAAGGGTTCTGGTAGTGGTAATTTGGCCATTAATGGACCAACACCATCATTGGTTAGACCCTCAGCCCGAACACTGAATATGACCATCGAAGATGCGGTTGCATCAACGGATGTAGTAGCAGGTATCATTCCAGTCAACGAGATAAATGCTTACGTGTTATTTGACTCGGGTGCTACTTGTTCTTTTATAGCATGTGGATTTGCTAAGAAATTGGGATTAAATCCTGAAAAGTTAGAAATACCTTAAGACGTTAAGGTAGCAAACGAGGAGATAATTCCCATTGAACATATTCATAGGAATTATTTCGTAGATATCAAGGGTAATAGATTATCGATAGATCTTTTACCGATAAAGTTAAGGGAAATCGATGTGATTCTCGGTATGGTTTGGTTAATTAACCATAGAACAATAATAGATTATCATAGAAAGAGTGTAAACTTAAGACTTTCTAAGAAACTTGAGGTGGTGTTTTATGGTAATAAATCACCGGGACGTTTTTGTTGTCTAACCATGACATAAGCTAGGAAGATGTTGAAGAAGGGGTGTAAGGGTTATCTATGTCATGTGGTGGATACCCAAAGAGTGGGAACATCATTGGAACAGATAGCGGTAGTTCAGAAGTTTGCAGATGTGTTTCCAGGGGAGTTACCCGGTATTCCGCCAGATAGGGATGTAGAATTCGTGATTAATTTGTTGCCAGGTACGGCACCAGTTTCAAAGGCACCATATAGAATGGCGCCAGTTGAGATGGAGTTAATGGTTCAGTTACAGGAACTATTAGATAGAAAGTACATTCAACTGAGTGTGTCTTCGTGGGTAGCACCGGTATTGTTTGTAAAGAAGAAGGATGGATCGTTACGACTTTGTATCGACTATCGAGAGTTGAGCAAGTTAATGATTAAGAATAAATACCCGTTGCCCAGAATCGATGATCTATTTGATCAGTTGAAAGGGGCAAAGTATTTTTCTAAGATAGATTTGCGAACGGGGTATCATCAACTGAAGGTGAGGAAGGAGGATGTACCTAAGACGGCGTTCAAAACTCGTTATGGGCATTATGAGTTTCTGGTTATGTCATTTGGGTTAACAAATGCGCCAGCCGCATTCATGGATATGATGAACAGAGTGTTCAAGCAGTATTTGGACAAGTTCATTGTAGTGTTCATTGATGATATTCTAGTCTATTCTAAGACGCCAGAAGATCATGATGAACATTTAAGAATAGTGTTGGAAACACTACGGAGGGAGAAGTTGTATGCGAAATTCAATAAGTGTGAATTTTGGCTTGAACGAGTTCAGTTTCTAGGACATGTTATAGACAAAGATGGCATATTCGTAGATCCAGCGAAGGTGGAAGCAATAAATGAGTGGGAGCAATCGAAAATGCCAACCGAGGTTAGGAGTTTTCTGGGGTTAGCGGGATACTATAGGAGGTTCATTCAGGACTTTTCTAAATTAGATACTCCGTTGACAAATCTGACATGGAAGTCGGTGAAGTATGTATGGACAGAAAAGTGTGAAAATAGTTTTCGAGAAATAAAAAGGAGGTTGAGTGAGGCACCTGTATTATCTTTACCAGATTATACGGGGAATTTTGTAGTTTATAGTGATGCTTCGCATAGAGGACTAGGTTAACGCGCTCATACAAAGACGACAAGGTCATCATCAACGTATGCATCACGTCGATTAAAGGATTATGAGAAGGTCTATCCTACTCATGACCTAGAATTGGCAGCTGTAGTGTTTGCTTTAAAAATATGGAGACATTATTTATACGGGGAAAAATGTGAGATATACACGGAGCATAAAAGTTTAAAATATATCTTGACACAGAAGGAGTTGAATATGAGGTAGAGAAGGTGGTTAGAGTTGATAAAAGATTATGACTGTGATATCTTAAATCATCCGGGGAAGGCGAATGTAGTAGCCAAGCGCGTTAAGTAAGCCTAAGGGTAGAAAAGTCATCAATGTTAACAACTCAGAATGAGTTAATAACAGTGATGGCCAGGATGGAATTAGAAGTTAAGTTGCCAAGTGAAACAACAGAGATGTTATTTTTAATAGAGACTCGACCAACGATAGTGGGACGGGTTAAGGAAGTACAGATGAGTACTGAAGAATGCGAACGGATGAAAAAGTTAATGAAGGATGAAGTGAAGACTAAGTATAACCTTGATAAAGAAGGTTTACTTCATTTTGAAGGAAGAATTTGGGTTCCAAATAATTTCGAGTTGAAAGAAGAGATTATGTTTGAGGCTCATAGTTCGAGGTACTCGATACATCCTGGTAGTACTAAGATGTATCAAGACCTTTGTTAGAACTTTTGGTGGCCGAACATGAAGAGGGAGATCGCAGAATACGTTAGTAAGTCCTTAACTTGTCAGAAAGTTAAGGCTGAACACCAAAGGTCGAGTGGATTGTTGCAGTCACTAGAGATTCCGGAGTTGAAATGGGAGTATATCGCCATGGACTTTGTGGTGGGACTTCCAATGACGAGAAAAGGATACGATGATATTTGGGTATTAGTGGATCGGTTAACTAAATAGCAGTTAGATATAACCTAGAACAATTAGCTAAGCTTTATGTCAAGGAAATCATTTCTAGACATTGAGTACCTGTTTCGATTATGTCTGATCGTGATCCATGATTCACGTCAAACTTTTGGAGGAGTTTACAAGAGCAAATGGGAACGCATTTGAGATTGAGTACGGTGTATCATCCACAGACGGATGGACTAAGTGAACGAACAATTCAAATGCTAGAAGATAGGTTAAGATCTTGTGTTATGGATTGCAAAGGAAGTTGGGACGAACATCTACCTTTGGTAGAATTCGCTTACAACAATAGTTTTCATGCTAATATAGGCATGCCGCCTTATGAAGCGTTGTATGGAAGGAAGTGCAGAACAACACTTTGTTGGGATGAAGTAGGTGAACGTCGAATGTTAGGACCTGAAATGGTACAACAAACGGCAGATATGGTTGAGCTAATACGAATTCGATTGGTAGCAGCTCAAGAAAGGCAAAGGAAGTATGCAGATCCTCATCGAGAGAAGAGGGAGTTTGAAGTAGGTTCAAAATCTTTCTAAAAGTGTCGCCCTAGAAAGGGAAGATACGTTTTGGGAAGAAAGGGAAGTTAAGTCCAAGGTTTGTAGGACCTTTTGAGATTTTAAGAAGGGTGGGAGAGGTAGCTTATGAAGTAGCTTTACCTCTAGAAATGTGTTTCACAATGTGTTTCACGTATCCGTGTTACGTCCTTATAAACTGGACTACAAGCACGTAATATGTAACGCCCGAGAAAATTGGATTTTGGAGAATTAAATTTTTATTTTTATTAAATGAATTTAATTGATTATTTATGGAGCAAGCTAATCGAAGGTCGTTCTATGACCTAGAAATGTCAAAACATCGTAGGATTTTGGCTACGTGGTAGAATTAAAGTGTTTGAATTTCACAGACGAAAATAAAAGTTTTCCAAGAAAGTTTCCAAAAAACACTATTCACGCATTTCTGTTCGGGAATTATTTTTTGAACTTCCGAGAAATACGTAACGATAGAATATTGAGGTGAGATGGAATATCTAATAATATTTTAGTTATGGAAAACGTAATATTTCACCTGTGGACTTAAAACCTAACGTTTAGGAAATGTGACTTTCGAGAAGGAATTTAAATGTATGTAATGAATTAAAGCAATGATCGTATATCTAATGTCAAGGTATTGTACTATGTAATGAATACGAGTATGATACGAAGTATTATACGAGTATGTAGAAATGATGATATATCGTATATTATGAATTAGTATACGAGTTAGAATACGATAATAATACATATAGAATTCGTCCTAAGACTTTAAGCCATATGTAATGGACTTGTAGGATTGGTTAGAATTTATACAAATCCAAGTATAGGAGTGGTTAAGCCCAATGGTATAAAATGGATAAGTCCAATATGATTTAATGAACAAGCCCAATGTTTGTTAATGAAAGTCCAAAGTAAGAATCCAATGGATTAGGGTGACCAATGGAGCAACCCTTGATTTTATGGCTAATCTTGGTGATCAAGGATATGGTGTGATGACCAAGTAAATTGTGTATTGAGCAAGATACTTAAAGACTAAGTAAAGTACTTGGTGGCTAAGCAAAGGATAAGATATTTAATGATCAAGTAAAGTGCTTATGCTTGGAGGCTAAGTAAATGTGATGAGCAAGCAAGAGATAAGTTAGGTGATTAACAAGTAATTAAAGTAATGAGCAAGTAAAGGATAAGCTAGGTGATTAACAAGTATACTTGATGGCTAAGTAAGTGTGGAGGCCAAGAATACTTGATGGTTAAGCTTGGAATAGTAAGGAGGTGGAATGGCTTATTGACCATTAAGCCCTCACTTTGAGATTCCTATAAATAGAAGCTTGGTTAATTCATTTGAGAGTTTTCAAACATTAGCTAACATATATCGAGAGAGAGAAAGAGCTAGAAATAAGTGATCAACCTACTTTGAAGCAAAACATAAGAAGTTTAGCAAGAACGCGAAGAACGAACAAGGTAATATTTTATAAACGTTAGTCTTCCTCTTTTTCGATTTCTTTCTCATAGAGAAACCTAGATTGGTGGAGCATGTTAGTGAGGAGGAATAAGGATGACTATTAATAATGAAAACATTGATAAGTCATGATCAAATGGAAATCGTAAATGTTTACGTAAGTTCAAAACCATAGAAATCGTTGAATGTTAATATGGTTGTTGATGGATAAATTGAAAACCATCATAGATAAGGTATGTGCATCTTTATTGGTTAGGATGTAGATAATGAATCAATGTAGTGTTCTATTTGATTTGGGTTATAGAACACGAGTAACGAAGTTATGGCGAATTTTGCGAAAATAGACGTTAAACGTCGAAAACGTAGAATGCCCGGATTAAAGGTAAAAAGTTGTCGTATGACTTGAAAATGTTGGTTTCCAATGTCAATACGTGAGATAGGGTGATTAAGAGCTGTGGGTTCCAGAATCATCGAATTTCGACTTAAAACGAAGAAAACGAGCATTGAACGCTCATTAACGTTTCTGAACGTCTAGAAAATGAACTCAATAGTGAATTTTGAGTTAACAGATTCAAAAGTGTCGAATTCTTATATGAACACATAAAGAATGTTGTAGCACCCCCAAATCCGGGTATCTTCCAACCCGACAGATGGTGCTATACTGTACAACATTCATACATTCATTCAATTGATAAGTCTCAAAGAACGAACATAACTTCTATATATTTAAAGTAATATTTACATTTCCCAAGTTCTATACCGTTAAAAGATTCTTTGTCATAATATCGCTTACATTACAACAATAGATCTATACTATTACAAGACAACTTAGTAATCATTTAGCTTTTCCCTTTATCCTTTTTCGATCCTTCTGGACGCTCGGTCTTAGTTTATTCATATGGTTCAAGCAAGAGTGAGCATAACTAGCTCGTAAGTAGTATAACAATTTAATAACAACATGCCCGACACATACAAATCGTTATCTTCAATAACTGAACAATAGTTATTAAGTACTATTGATAATTTAAAATAGCACTTCATCTTTTCTTTCAAAATGTTTTACAATAACAACCATATTTAGTAAAACATTCACTCCGGTCAAAGACCTCGAGTATTCATTCTTTGTTGGAAAAAGGACAACCCGAAAACAAGTCTGTAAGCCTGATATCACTTACGAGCACTTCTAGGTGATCAGCCTATTGTACTCTATGTTGATCAACACTACATCCATTAAACGTATGCACGTTTAAGCATTTGCAACCTCACGCGTGCCTGCTGCTTCTGAGATAAAACATTTGTTTAACATTTCAGTCTTCTTTTAAAAACCATATCAAGTAGTTAACAAAAGATAGCAACATTTGATAATACATGAATAGATTATCAATACATCAAGTCTAGCCAAAGGAATTGGCTTCAACTTCAACATACCTCAATTCATGCAAAAGAATACATGAACCCCAAAAAACATGTTCAGATTGAACTGAGACAAGAGTTAGAATACTTGCCTTTAGCGTCTGCTATGGTAAATTAACTTTATGTTCAAGTCGTTCAAGTCTCTACAATACATGATCACATAATGCCTTACATTAGGTCACATATAATCAAGTATGTATATGACTATATCATACCCTTTATTTCAATCTAATTGTGTATTAGATTCAGTTACTATTCATTCCGGTTAATCATTACCCTTCCATTTATATTCGACTAGGTTATCTCGACCTTTACATTACATTCCTTAAGGTTTAACAAAGTTTAAACAATGTTACATTACCTTCCTTAAGTTATGTTTACTTTTAAATCAATTAGGTCTTCTTCTCTTTGTACTTAGAAACCTTCATTACTATCTTTGTTCTAAGATCTGGTATTTGTATTTCCACTTTTTATATCTACATCTCATGTACTGTGGGCGCGACTCTCCTAATGTCATTGTCCCGGACTTGGCGTTGCGGCGCGAGTCCTTACTTATTGGGTCACGCTGCGGTGCCACTCTCCAAAGGTTTTTGGTATCGTTTCATGGCTACTGTATTTCACCATATATATACTATAGTTCGCATGTTGTGGCAAACTCTTCAAAGGTGTTGCTATCGTTTCTTTGTTCATGCATGCTGACTCATTTTGTTTAGGTTTGGCCATGGCGCCAACTCAAGTACACCGAAAAAAAAATTCAGTTTTTAATTTTTGTGAACTTCGCGGACGCATAACTTCTTCGTTATAAGTCCGAATTGGCTCGTTCAAAACCATACGGTTCACAAATTATGTAATCTACATGATCATGCAAGAATTTTATCTATTTGACTTCGTTTGCTAAAAATTCACTTATTGGTTCATTTTTAACGAAAACGATAAACGTTCGTGAACGTTCAACGCTCGTTTCTTCGTTCTAAGTCAGAATCTGATCATTTTTGAGTCCGCAACTCTTAAATTCCAAATAAGACTTGTCTTCATTGGAAAACAATGGTTCTGAGTTCAAACACAAAATTTGACTTCCATTCCGAGAATTTTACGAATTCGACGATTATCGTCCAATCGTGCAAATTCCGGAAATTCTTCCTTCTTATGATTTATTCAACATTACAAATGAACTTCATTTATCATGTGAACACACTAACATACTTAATACAACAACTTATATTCATTGTTGGATTTTGACTTATTCTTCATGAGCTTATAACTTGTCAAATTATAAACTACTTAAGATTTCATTATTAATGACTTATGACAATTAAAGTTTCTTAAACATCATTTCTTATATGTTCTTAACATATAACTTAACTTAGGTATACATGATACATATGATCATATAAATTCTTTTATATTCATATCATTTCTCTTAATAAACTCCTTACAAGTTCATATTATTTTCACATAAGTTTATAACTTATGCTAGCTTAAATGACTTATTACCAACTCAATTAGCTTAAGTTCACTACTTACTCATTCATGTTTCTTAATCCAACTTTTCTTATCATCCTATCATGGTAGAGATAGATGATACTTGAGAAGAAATCTTACTCTTTTGAAGTCTTGGTAAGGTAGCTTTCTTCTTCTTCTTACTTATGGAAGTAACTTATTTGTGACTTAAACTCTCTAACACTTAAGCACTTTGTGATGTCTAGATTATTTGAACAACCAACAAATGGCTTGTAAGCTTCCTCTATTTATAGAAATTGCAAAGCTAGGATAGTTTAGTCATTAAACCATCCCACCTCCTCAAGCCACCTCCTTACTATTCATTACTTGCAAGGCACAAAACCCATCCTTTGCTTGGTCATTACTCATTTAACTTGGTCATTAATTCAAAGTCTTGGTCACCACACTCACTTGGTCACCACTATACTTGGTCACCACAATAACCATATCAATATGGTTTTGCCCCATGGGTCTATTAACTCATGGATTCTAGCTTGGGCTTGGATTAATAAATCCTTGGGCTTTACATTAATAAACACTAGATTGTTCATTAATCAATTATTGGGCATCTTCCTTTAATTCACTTGGACTTATATTAATTCTTATCAATCTTTCCAAGTCCATTAACATTTCTTAATACATATACATATAGTTTATATATTATTTTCGTATTCTAATTCATATAGAATTTATATACGATATTTCATCCTTCATACAAACTCGTATAATACTTCGCATTATACTTGTTTTCATTACTCTTGTACAATACCAAGTATCATACAATTATTACTCATTCCTTAACACTTCGCTTTACTTAACGTTTATTAATTAAGTCCACAACCGAATTATTACATTTTCCATAACTAGATTTTTATTACATAATCCATCTTACCTTGTTATTTCATCATTACGTATTTCTCGGAAACTCAAAATTATATCCCGAGCAAATACCGATGAATAATGTTTTTTGGAAAATTTCTCGAAAAACTTTTATTTTTGTCTTGGAAATTCAAACACTTTAATTCATCCACGTAGCTCAAATACTATGACATTCTAACATCAATAGGTTATATAATGACAACCATCTTGATAAAACAAGGAATACGATTTTATTATTATTTAATTTAATAAAATCATTTTACAATAAGATCTGAATTTCTCGATCGTTACAGATGTAATTCCTGACTTGTAGGAATTCGAATGGGTCAATTCGGATGTAAAACGAACAAATTAGGAAGCCGGGAGTTTCGTTAGAAAACCAAAACTGTTTTGGGCCAAGCTGGTGCCTGCATGACTCAAGTCTTGCAAATGCAGACTTGGTAAGTACCCTACTAACTTCATGCTACCGCAAAGACCACTAGAACACTAGGGATGCCACGTCATTGTACCGGCGGTTATAAAATGTTAACCAAGTTATGTTTTCATTCCTTTTGAATGTAGACCAAAAGTAAGACAATAAAGGTACTTAATATACATAATAAGATTGACTTTAAATCACTTATAAAGTGATAATGTTAGAAGATTATGTATGGTTTAACCATAATTAAACGAAGAACGCAAGAGGGTAATAAGTAAACCGTGTATGATGTTCACCTTTGGTACTTCACCAATGATGATCGGGGGTTGGTTAATAAACGTTTGAACGTTAATGAGCCGTAACGAAGCATGGAAAGTCAATTTGACTTTATTGATGAAATAAGTATGATTAAAGATGAAAGATAGTTAATTGATGATGAATTAATTAACTTAAAGTAGCATCTTCGATGATGACAATAACGTTGAGAGTTACAACTAAAAGTTGTTGAATATTACGTGAACGTTAACGGTATGCAATAAGTATACTTAACCAATAAACAATAGAATTTCGATTGATAACGAAAGAACGTTAGTAAGCTGTGAGGAAGGACGATTAATATAAAACAAGTGGTATTAATGAAGTAAATCCACTTACAACATAGAAGAGAAAGAAGTTGGTTGTAAACGGCAAGCCGGAACCAATAGTAAGCAATCTAATAAATGATTAGATTGAGAAGAATGGTAAGATTCATTAGGAACCATGTATGTTCGTTCATGACCTAATGTGGTATGTTATGTGATTATATGTTGTAGAGACTGTAAATACTCAAAGGGAAGGTAATTATACTATAGCAGACGCTTAAAGGCAAGTCTTTCTTAACGCTTGTCTAACCTTCGTGTTAGCCAAGTTTTATGTGATGCCTGCTATACAATGCATGAATGGTTTTAAAGAAAAAGTTGATGCCTGCTTTAATTCGGCTAGACCAGTATTGAAGAATGAATGGATTTATTTACCAGTCTGTTTCATATAGAACTGTTAGCATTATCCTATGCCAAGTATTTGGTACGGATGTAAAGTTAAGTTTGTCTATAAACAAAAAAAAGAATTTTTCATCGATTATTCGATGGGCATGCGAGTTTGCCAAAATATTAAACGTAAATACGTTTAATGAATGAGTGTTGATCAACATAGGGTACTATAGGCTGATCACCTAGACGTACTCGTAAGTTATATGGATGAACGGCCTTAGTGCTGTGGACTCCTTTTCAAGTATGAAAACAATAAATTACTGTTCATGGTCTATCGACCGGTTCAGAATTCCTAAGCTATTATATATATACTTTGGAATCGTTGTTATGACATGAGAAGTACTAGTCAAATGTTTCATAGTGATTCGTAGTTAATTGTTCAGTTACGAGAATAAAGCATGTAATTGCTAACGTGATAGTCATATGATTCGTTGTTAAGACTTGTTGAGCTAGTTATGCTCATTCTTGCTTGAACCATATGTTTGCAGCTAAAGCCGAATGAACTGAGAGTTCTAAGAGAGATAAAGGCAAGGCTAAGATGGACAATTAATCGTCCTGTAATAGATTAGGGTAATTGTATGTAATATACTTATGAAGAAAAAAGAATGTATTCGGTTTATGAACTTGGGAAAGGATTTATTACAAATGTAATACAAAGATAGTAACTACACTCATTTTGTTGTTATTTCAATAGGAATGATTGTATGGATTGTATCATCGTGGAGCACCATCTGTCGGGTTGAAAGATACCCGAATTTGGGGGCGTCACAGGTTGGTATCAAAGCATTAGGTTATAAAACTTAAGGGGGGAAGAACCTTGGGCTAATAACCTCGTCAAGAAAGGAAAAGTCCGAAGAAAAAAAAACTCAAGCTTTACTTAAGTCGAAGGAGTTAATAAGGTATTGAGGAAACTCAGTACCGAAAGATTTAAAAGATGAAAAATAACCCTAAATGAATTAAATGTGATTTGTGCTTATACTATTGTGTGTTAAGTACTAATCAACATATTATGTGTTATTGTAGGATGTCGAACGATAGCTTGATGTATAGAGATATACACGCGGTGAGTGAAGAGTTTATGAATGAGTAGAGCACATGTACCCATGCCAAACAAGGAGGTACCACTAGTAATTCTAGAAGAGTCGAAGCCAAAGGAGTACTTTTCTGAGGAAGACTACTTCGATGAAGATGTAGCTTTGACATCATACCTTGATATGATGGTCTATGAGGAGGAGGAAATGGAGGTAGCCTCGGTTAATACGGTGGTACCTACACTAGAGTCAACATCTCCAGATGCAATGAGAGCATTGTATTTGGCGGTTTTGTGATGTAAATGTGCAATTGAGTACTTGTTATGCGTAACCGGAATGAAGAGATTGATTATCTCCATGAAGCTAAGATGTCTGCAGAAGCAGATTTTGACGCAGAGCACGATAAACATGTGCTTATGACAGAGCAGGCTAGGGACTATAGTTCGAGGTACTCGATACATCTTGGTAATAGTAAGATGTATCAAGACCTTTGTCAAAACTTTTGGTGGCCGAACATGAAGAGGGAGATCGCAGAATACGTTAATAAGTGCTTAACTTGTCAGAAAGTTAAGGCTGAACACCAAAGGCCGAGTGGATTGTTGCAGCCACTAGAGATTCCGGAGTTGAAATGGGAGCATATCGCTATGGACTTTGTGGTGGGACTTCAAACGACGAGAAAAGGATACGATGCTATTTGGGTAATAGTGGATCAGTTAACTAAATCGGCTCATTTTCTACCAGTAACGCCATGAAATCCGGTCTATCTTCACACCCGGATTCCGTACGTCACGAGTACATCATTCATCCAACATACATCATTATATACTGAAATATAATGACATACATTCTCAAATCCCAGGTTCTCGAAACCATAGAACCTCTTTCATTACAAATAATGATAATTACATTATTCTTTACATCTTGCATGAGTGACTTTTATCCGCCACCAAGGATACATAATCGTTCATTAAACTATTCTATAGTTTAATTCTCATCTTTCTACATTACAAGTCTTCATTTGATCTTCTCGCTCATTCACATTCTGAATGACACTTCATCTGGATACCGATCAGTTTGATCTTTACGGGATCCTTAAGTTCTTTCTAACATCGTTCGCTGAAAATGTTTTTCATTTAAAGCAAGTGTGAGCATTCAATTGCCTAGCAAGTCATAACAGTTGAACAAACAACTTCATGAATTTAAATATTCTTTTCAGACTTTGATAACCGAACAAAGGTTATGACGCAGCTTGAATAATAGGAATAGTCTTGATTCCTATCATCTTAAAACATTAGTTTCATGCACTTTGAAATACTTTCATTCTCTACTCTTATTCATGCACATTATGTCTGGCTAGAATCAATAGCACAGACTTAACAATAACGGTTCATGTATAAACAGAATATTTTTTTATTGAACAGTTCAAACATAGAACAGTTCATCTCAAAGAAAACACTGAAGTGTTTATATTGTGGCACAAGTCCTCATACGTTCTACCACCTTGTACAAATATCACACATTCGCACATAGACATAACTTCTCAAGTTCAACATATGAGAAGTTTAAGAAACTAGCATCCATTTAAAATATGAATGAAGTTAGGAAACTTGCTTTACATACACTTCGACTACCTTTTGAATCGCGCTCATTCCAATCCCTATAACACATAAGGAAATAACAAATACACCAATTAGTCATATACTTGACTTACGCATTGGTTTACTTAACTTTACTTCTTAAGGTTCGCGTTCTTACAATATAATTTTACCCGACTAACTTTCATTACTGGTTTACGGTTTTATGACATACGGAGATGTCTTACTCAAACCGTTCATCATCTTTGATGATTTACATTCTTATCTTCTTCTTATAAGTTCGCTAGGACTTAGCACAAATCGCTTCTTTGCTAGTAGTCCATATGGTACTCTGAGTGGTTTCCCACAAACAACCAACAAACAAGTTCCCGTCTCATCTACACTTCCATCACAGTGAGTTAGATGGGTTGCCGCCGGCCAGTATATACCTTCGCTCTCTGAAGGAATTGTTTAGCCTAGCTCCAATATGTCAACCATCAAAGGTTACGATTGTACCACAACCTAACTTTCTCTTAACTTATACGAACCATTAACTATAATGTTCATTAAGTCAACTTCTTATTCCTTACGGCTTTCTGGAAACCAAATGCCATACCTCAAGATTCATTCTTTATCGTCTAAGTCATACAGTCTTTTGTATACTCGGAACGATCACTCAATGTCAATACTATGAGGTCATAGCGTTAAACATTTTATATGAATTTATTCATACCCTACAACGACCAGTTCCTTCAACTCGGAATGTTTATCCAAGTTATACTTATTAACTCGGCATCTTAACATTATACGTTATTATCTTCAACTCAATTTCTTCACCATTCACGGTTAATCAACATTCTTCATTACCTTACGGTCAAACCCTACACGGAGTGTAGGTTCTACCCGTTTAATATTCGCATACACTCAACCTTTACTCAAGGTTTCAATTGCATTCATCGTTATCCATCCCATGAACCCGATGTTCATTATTCTTTCTTAATGTCGAAGCCATACCGTTCATTGTATGCTAAGACTGATCGTTCATCGCAACAACGTTAAGCGTTCACGCCATAAACGCCTACATTCATCTCTCATTACCATGACATAACATCGGAATGTTATTCATTACCTTCATCAACCAACGTCTAAGGAATTCCCAATCATAGTAATCCCTCACGTTTGTTTGTCGCGACCACGGTCCCCGGACATCGGTTCCGTAACTCGCATCCACATTCTTTATCTTTTAATCTCATTTAAATCTTTTCGTTCAACATTTATTAAAGGTTTAAAACACTTGATTAAGTGTTACATTAATTGAACTACATGTTCATACTTCTTTCTTGAACATCCCCCAATACTAGAGAAATAAAAATGTCATTTCTGGGCATTGCTTCGCATCCGTGCCTTGCATGCCGTACCATTCTTTCTCTACCGTGGCGTGGAACTACTTTCTCTCTCTTCTCTGACCGAAGGCAATGCTGCGCCTAAGTCCTTTGTTATCTCTCGTGACTGGCCACTCTCCGTAAGATTATGGTCGAGCTCATGCACAACTTGCTACGGCCTCAAGGCACAACTCGCACTACGGCGTCGAGTATGAAACCTAGAAGCTTGAGACTCTGATTTTGAAATCTCATAACTTCTTCGTTATAACTTAGAATGAGGTCGTTCCAAAGCCATTCTCTTCCTTATCTTACGTAGTTTGATTACCCATGGATAGAACTTCGTTCTGAATCAGTTAACATGCCATTAAATTGGATTAATCTTCATTCTTCGTTCATTTTAACGTTTTTAACGTTCTTTGTTCGTTCGTCCGTAATTCGGTCATCCGAACTTGAAATTCGTTCGTTCTTGAGTCCATGACTCACATTTTCTACGTTCTCTTACTTTCTTATGAAACCCTACACGATTGGGTTCATTTACTAACTTTAAATTTTTGTTCTTCTTTTACAAAATTTTCGCCATAACTTCGTTATAGCTTAGTTTTAATCCGTTCTTCATGAACGTTTCTAACGTTCCTAACCAAGAAATAAGCATCTAACTTATACGTGATGGTTTTAAACTTGTCCATCAACAACAATTATACTACGATGGTTTTACATTTGTCCATCAACAACATTCTTCGTGTTCTTCGCGTGTTCTTCGTTCGTTCTTCATTTTAATCGATATTTTGGATTACGATTTCACTTTTTCTTGGAATTTGATGTTATAGAATACCATTCCTTACTTATTTGACCTACTCATTCATAGGATTCATTCGGATCGCTCAAAATCCTTATGAATCTTATACTTGCTTAAGAAATTTATAAACTAAATTTCTTATTTTTATTTCTTTATTTTCTTACGATTTCAACCATATGAAATCATTTCTAACTTAATCTACTTCTTATCTTCATTAAGTTATGTTTTTGACATAGAAAACTTAAAGAAAATATTAGAAGAAACTAGTGTTCGGATTACCGTTCTTCTTTATTTCTCTTCCGTTATACAAAGCCGGCGATTCGCTAGCATTTCTATTTCACGATTACTTTTGATCCGAGCATTCATGCTCACGCTCTTCCTCTTCCTCTCCCAACCAAGTTCTCTCTATCTCTCTCAAGTGTAGGATTTTCAAAATCCTAGAAAATGAAATCCTAGGTTTCTATTTATAGAAAACCAAAGCTAGGGGCAAAATAGTCATTTTGCCCCTAAAGTTACTATTCCCACCTCCTCTTCAACTTAGCCCACAAGTTAACTTGGCCACCACCCTTACTTGGTGGCCAAGTGGCCGGCCCACATGCCCCATGGGTTGCCCCAATGGTTCTTACCCATCCGTTTACCCATCGGTTCGATCCGCGGTTTTTATTCTTGGTTTGGGCCTTAACCCTAATTCTTATTGGGCCTAACTTGGGCTTGATTTCACAAATCATTGGGCTTGACATAATCCAAGTCCAATTGGATTCTACAAAGTCCATGAACACAAAGTTCATTAAGACTAATCGCATTCTACGCATTCCATTCTCGTATTCTCGTATTCTCTTCGTATTTAGCTCATACGATATTCGTATTATACGTCGTACTATTCTTCTTTTTATACTCATATAATAACTCGTATCATACTCGTATTTCTCACACATAATAACCCTAGTTATTATATGTACTCATTACATTCGCGGAACTGACTTTCCTAACCCTTAGGTTTTTGAGTCCGCAGGCGAAAACTTCGTTTTTGCCATAACTGAAATATTATTGAATATTCCATCACGTCTCAACATTTTACGTAATCTATAACTTCTCGGAATTTCAAAATAAATCTCCGAGCAGAAACGGATGAATAGTGCCTATTTCATCTTTTTCCCTGCAAATATTTTTGTTCCCGGAAAATATTTATTTTCGTCTTGAAAATTCTTACCCGTTCAATTTAGCTCGTAGCCGGAATCCTCCCGATTAATAATCATTCTAGGTTATAAAATGATTAATAAACACATAACACAGAATAATATTAATAAAATTTCCTTTTACTAATAACTAATTCTTTAAATCTTAATTTCTGGACAATCCGGATTTTCGGGTTGTCACACTACCAATAGGAGTTAGGTATAACCTAGAACAATTACCTAAGCTTTATGTCAAGGAAATCATTTCTAGACATGGAGTACCTGTTTTGATTGTGTCTGCTCGTGATCCATGATTCACGTCAAACTTTTGGAGGAGTTTGCAAGAGCAAATGGGAACGCATTTGAGATTGAGTACGGCGTATCATCCACAGACGGATGGACTAAGTGAACGAACAATTCAAACGCTAGAAGATATGTTAAGATCTTGCGTTATGGATTTCAAAGGAAGTTGGGACGAACATCTACCTTTGGTAGAATTCGCTTACAACAATAGTTTTAATGCTAATATAGGCATGCCGCCTTACGAAGCGTTGTATGGAAGGAAGTGCATAACAACACTTTGTTGGGATGAAGTAGGTGAACGTCGAATGTTAGGACCTGAAATGGTACAACAAATGGCAGACATGGTTGAGCTAATACGAATTCGATTGGTAGCAGCTTAAGATAGGCAATAGAAGTATGCAGATCCTCATCGAGAGAAGAGGGAGTTTGAAGTAGGTTCATATGTCTTTCTAAAAGTGTCGCCCTGGAAAAGGAAGATACGTTTTGGGAAGAAAGGGAAGTTAAGTCCAAGGTTTGTAGGACCTTTTGAGATTTTAAGAAGGGTGGGAGAGGTAGCTTATGAAGTAGCTTTACCTACAGAAATGGAAAGAATACACAATGTGTTTCACGTGTCTGTGTTACGTCCTTATAAACCGGACTACATGCACGTAATATGTAACGCCCGAGAAAATCGGATTTTTGAGAATTAAATTTTTATTTTTATTAAATGAATTTAATTGATTATTTATGGAGCAAGCTAATCGAAGGTCGTTCTATGACCTAGAAATGTCAGAACATCGTAGGATTTTGGCTACATGGTAGAATTAAAGTGTTTGAATTTCCAAGACGAAAATAAAAGTTTTCCAAGAAAGTTTCCGAAAAACACTATTCACGCATTTCTGCTCGGGAATTATTTTTTGAACTTCCGAGAAATACGTAACGATAGAATATTGAGGTGAGATGGAATATCTAATAATATTTCAGTTATGGAAAACGTAATATTTCGCATTTGGACTTAAAACCTAACGTTTAGGAAATGTGACTTTCGAGAAGGAATTTAAATTTATGTAATGAATTAAAGCAATGATCGTATAATACGAAGGTATTGTACTATGTAATGAATATGAGTATGATACGAAGTATTATACGAGTATGTAGAAATGATGATATATCGTATATTATGAATTAGTATACGAGTTAGAATACGATAATAATACATATAGAATACGTCCTAAGACTTTAAGCCATATCTAATGGACTTGTAGGATTGGTTAGAATTTATACAAGTCCAAGTATAGGAATGGTTAAGCCCAATGGTAGAAAATGGATAAGTCCAATATGATTTAATGAACAAGCCCAATGTTTGTTAATGAAAGCCCAAAGTAAGAATCCAATGGATTAGGGTGACCCATGGAGCAACCCTTGATTTTATGGTTAATCTTGGTGATCAAGGATATGGTGTGATGACCAAGTAAATTGTGTAGTGAGCAAGATACTTAAAGACTAAGTAAAGTACTTGGTGGCTAAGCAAAGGATAAGTTAATTAATGATCAAGTAAAGTGCTTATGCTTGGAGGCTAAGTAAATGTGAAGAGCAAGCAAGAGATAAGTTAGGTGATTAAGAAGTAATTAAAGTAATGAGCAAGTAAAGGATAAGCTAGGTGATTAACAAGTATACTTGATGGCTAAGTAAGTGTGGAGGCCAAGAATACTTGATGGTTAAGCTTGGAATAGTAAGGAGGTGGAATGGCTTATTGACCATTAAGCCCTCACTTTGAGATTCCTATAAATAGAAGCTTGGTTAATTCATTTGAGAGTTTTCAAACATTAGCCAACATATATATCGAGAGAGAGAAAGAGCTAGAAACAAGTGATCAACCTACTTTGAAGCAAAACATAAGAAGTTTAGCAAGAACGCGAAGAACGAACAAGGTAATATTTTATAAACGTTAGTCTTCATCTTTTTCAATTTCTTTCTCATAGAGAAACCTAGATTAGTGGAGCATGTTAGTGAGGAGGAATAAAGATGACTATTAATAATAAAAACATTGATAAGTCATGATCAAATGGAAATCATAAATGTTTACATAAGTTCAAAACCATAGAAATCGTTGAATGTTAATATGGTTGTTGATGGACAAATTGAAAACCATCATAGATAAGGTATGTGCATCTTGATTGGTTAGGATGTAGATAATGAATCAATGTAGTGTTCAATTTGATTTAGCTTATAGAACACGAGTAACGAAGTTGTGGTGAATTTTGTTAAAATAGACGTTAAACGTCGAAAACGTAGAAAGCCCGGATTAAAGGTCAAAAGTTGTCATATGACTTGAAAATGTTGGTTTCCGATGTCAACACGTGAGATAGGGTGATTAAGAGCTGTTGGTTCCAGAATCATCGGATTCCGACTTAAAACGAAGAAAACGAGCATTGAACGCTCATTAACGTTTCCAAACGTCTATAAAATGAACTCAATAGTGAATTTTGAGTTAACGGATTCGAAAGTGTCGAATTCTTATATGAACACGTAAAGGATGTAATTCCTGACTTGTAGGAATTCGAATGGGTCAATTCGGATGTAAAACGAACAAATTAGGAAGCCGGGAGTTTAAGTTAAAAACCAAAAGTATTTTATTAATCGGTGCATGGCCCTCAATAGCAATACCAAAAACCAAGATAAAATGGTGGCCATATTGACTGAGACTTCGGCCGAAGTATGTAATATCGGAGTTTTATTTTTATTTTTTTTAAATATTTTTTATGTAATTTAAGAATTATTAATAAATGAATTTATATGAAACTTTTGGGAGATTTCATTTATTAGATGTATATGTGTTGTACATATATGTGTTATTTCAAGATATGTCTTTGAGATGTATTTAAATGGTTGGTTTAGTTTTATTTAACTATTTAAATTGATTAAGTAGAATTATTCTATTTATTACGTGGGATGGTATTAAATCATGAAATTTGGAGTTCTGAGCGAATTTAGAGACGCTTGAATTGCGTATTCGAGTCCGTAACGTCAAAATTAGTTAGGATAGAATCGTAATCACTAAACGTGTCACAGCTTGACTTTTTCGTCAAAAGTCAACCAGGTTGAATTTTTCGAGGAAAAAGTCAACTACGAATTTCAGAGATGAATTTGACTAAACGGATAGTCCCATGATGTCCGGAACTTCGACTTTAGTAGGAATCGATATATGGTTCGCAAAGTTTGGTTCCGAAGGGTAAAATAGTCAAATAGCTTATTAATTGATTAATTGATTAAAATAATATATATATATATATATATATATATATATATATATATTATAATAGAAATCAGCTGAATTGATGGACCCATGAGACTATTAAATTGGCACAAGGGATGGAGTATACGTATATTACATAATAGCTAAGGTGGAAGTAATTTATTTTATTCCTTAAAATCAAAATTCTTTTTATTTTTCTAACTCCCACATTCATTTTCTCTAACTCCTACATTCTTCCTATTAATTAACTATATTATTGTAGTATTAAGTATTGTGAGTAACTAATCATTAGAGTTGGGGATTATGGGAGTTGGGGGTTATGGGAATCAAAAGACTCTAATAAAGCTATACATATATACAAACACACTTTTCTTTTAAGAAAATTACACCAAGAGAATAAACATGGAGAGAAATTGAGAGCCTAAGAGAGTTAGAACTAATTTTGGAGAATTACTGAGGATTTGACAAGCAAGGAGAAGGAGCATCATATTAAACCAAGAAGAAATTCATCAAAAGGTAATTCATGAACCCATTTTATTTTTATAAGAAAAATGAGAAGAAAATGCATATAAAATTGGTAAATGATTTGTTGTGGCTTTGTGTAGCCATGTTAATGTTGTTTGATGATTATAGATCATTAACAACAAAAGATATGGGTTAATCATGCATCAAATTCATAGAAAATCAAAGAATTAAGCAATGCATGCTCTACCTTTGATAAAATGTCTCTAAGGTGCTAAATTAATCAAAAAGGTGGAAGTTTGTTGAAGTTTGATGTTGTGCAATGTGAAAACATGTGAGAGTAGATGATCTGGACATTAGGAATAATTTAATTGCATGCTAGAAGCAAAATCACGGATTTTTGTCAAATTGGGTTTAACTAGTAATCTGTGATTTTTGGTGTTTTTCGGAGCCTCAGAAACATGGTGTATATGACTCGATTAACGTATGTAATAATTTTATAAAATAGTATGTAACATGAGGTACAACCTGTCCAAATTTCATAGGAAAGGGAGTTAAATTAATAAATATATGAAAATCGTAAGCATTCATGTTGGTAATAAAATCTGCAGAATTCTGGAAATTCTAGAAATTTTTTTCTGAGTATAAAACTAGTGCTTGCACGCTTTTCTATGCAGTTGGTTTGTGGTCTTAGCATGCTAATTTTATGAATGTTATATTTTTGTAAAATACCTTGATGTATGAAGGTTATTATGTCCAAGTATCATGGTCATATCATCTTTAGATTAGCGGGAATAAAATCGCAGAGTCAGTGAAAATCATATAGTAAACTCTGAAAATCGTAGAGTTAACCCTGAAAATCGTAGAGTCAGTGAAAATTGTAGAGTAAACTCTGAAAATCGTAGAGTCAATGAAAATCTTAGAGTTAACTCTAAAAATCGTAGTCAGTGAAAATCGTAAAGTAAACTCTGAAAATCGTAGAGTAAACTCTGAAAATCGTAGAGTCGTTGAAAATCATAGAGTAAACTCTTAAAATCGTAGAGTCAGTGAAAATCGTACAGTAAACTCTGAAAATTGTAGAGTCAATGAAAATCGTAGATTAAACTCTGAAAATCTTAGAGTCAGTGAAAATCGTAGAGTAAACTCTGAAAATCGTAGAGTCAATGAAAATCGAAGAGTAAACTCTGAAAAACGTAGAGTCAGTGAAAATCGTAGAGTAAACTCTGAAAATCGTAGAGTCAATGAAAGTCGTAAAGTAAACTCTGAAAATCATAGAGTGCAGATAGTAGAGTGAAAATCGTACAGTCAACATTGAAAATCGTAGAGTCAGTAAAAATCGTTGAGTGAACTCTGAAAATCGTAGAGTGCAGATAGTAGAGTGAAAATCATAGAGTGAACTCTGAAAATTATAGAGTAAAGTTTATATTACAACTACTATGTGTTGCTAATAGTTGATGTGCATGATTATACAATTGTGTAGGGCACGTGTAGTGCAGATAGCTGTAAGCTGTTAATCTGTTATTGGTAAACAACGATCAAGGCAAGTTTCTTACCCTATTTTTCATTATGAATTTATTCAACTCTTATTCAGTTGATTGCAGCGAGGGTAAGTTTGGGCTTGTGATTAATTAATCATTCGTGCAAGCTCCTTTATTGTAAAGTTTTATAACTTCAATTGTGATGCGCAACGTTATTGATGATTATTCAGTTCCTATTGTAACTGCTATACTTTAAAGTTCGTATTCCCTTAATGAACTATATTCAAGCATGCTTTCTAGCTTTCGTCCCAGCTAGATGTTATTGATGCAAACATAGTATATTGTTTAAAAATTCAAATCCTTTGAAGTTATTTGATGTTTACCAATCCAAATTGCTTTGGTGAGGTCTCGTGTGAATACTATGATGGACAACCCGGATAACGGGGTAACTGATGACGGGTATATAGTCCCATTTACGCTTATGAATTTAAACTTTATACTTGTGCACAATGTAGGGTACGATATAGGTCGATCACCGGAGTATTTGCGAGAGACCGTTTACAATCTATTTGATTGTTAAACCGTCTGATGGTTTTTGATGAAACAAAGTAATGTTCAGGGTATCTAACACCCCTTAGTATGTTATTGAGAATTCTAGAACTCTTATCTTGATATTCCAGTTTATCTCTTGATATTTATTTCAACTATTTAGAAATATTCATACTAATGCTTCTACTTCTGATGTATGTTCTCAAACTACTTTATATACTTGCTGGGCAATTTGTGCTCATTCTTGCTTAAACTTTTCGAGTTAAAATTTGATAATATTTGAGGGCTCTCGAGCAAGGACAAAGCAAAGTCTAAGATTAAATGATGAGAGTTATTTATGTAATAATTATATTTCCGCATATGATGTGATGTAGCGATAAACGCTAAGTTTAAGTTTCAGTTTATTAAAGGTTGTAAAGACTTGGGACTTTATTTTTAATAAGTATGTAATAGTTATTATTATTATTAGAGTTACTTAGATAGATGATGATGTATGTTGTATCGTGAGCACCATGTCCTGTAATCGATGTTACACGGATTTGGGGGCGTCACAGGTTGGTATCAAAGCAATAGGTTATAAACCTTAGATGGGGAACCTTGGACTATAACCTTAGGGAAGTTAGTGGAGAAAATAAAGAGATGAACTCATGTAGAGTTCTAGGGGTTGTGTCAAATCTATTTTTCCTAAAAACAAAAACAACTATTTTAAAATACTAACCGAGTGATTTTTTTTCTTGTTTGAAGGATGTCAGGAGAAGAGGAGGATAGAGATATCCATGTTGTGAGTGAGCAGTTGGTGATAGCTGTACCTGAGCCTATAGTTGAGGCAGTAGCTGACTCAGACCGAGAGGAGTATCTTGAAGAGGAAGAGGAGCCCGAGGAGGACTCGGAAGAAGCACCTAAGGATACTTTGTTGGATGAGTTGATGGATAGGATTACGGAGTTGGACGACAAGGTCCATGAGTTGAAGGAGCTGTATCAGGGGGAGCAGCAAAATGCAGCATTGCTTGAGGCATTGGTGCACCACCTGATAATTAGGAACCGAGATCTGGCTGAGAAGATGTGGGCATCAGACCAGAAGGCAGATAGGCTGGAGGATGAAAAAGAAGCTATTAGGACCCACTTAGGGCACACCATTAATGGGTTAGAGTCGAGGATTCAGAGTCTTCAAACTGACAAGCAGATTATTACCACATTATGGGGAGAAGAGAGCAGAGACCGTGTTCGGGCTGAGAACCTAACTAGCGAGTTAGAAGGAGAGGTGAGAGATAAGAAGGTTAAGATAGACAAGATGAAGTACGCATTTAAGTCAGCACATGGAAGGTTTCAACATAGGGTGAATCATTTTCCAAGTGAGGAGCAATCATCTAGACGTGTTATAAGCCGAGGGTCGGGTAATCTTTGGAGATAGCGGATGAGGAGCATAAGGGCGCCCATTAAAGTGGGCTTTTAGTTTATTATGATGAACTTTTATTACTGGCGTATAGAACGCTTATCTTTGAATAATAAGCTTGGTTTCAGTTTTTACCGAGTATGTTGGTTTAAAGTGATGAAAATGGCTTAATGTTATAAGACGATGAAATACCTTGGGTGTTATGTTTATAAATAAATATGTTTTTATTTAAGTATGTGATGTGATGATTAAGTCTCTTCTTATGATTGATATATTATGTAGAGTAAGTGATAAGATAATAACATTAAGTTCATTTTAAACAGATAGATGGCTAGAGGAAGACGTCGTCAAACACCCGAGGGGTCAGGTAGTAATGATGGGGATCCACCGAATCCTATGCAGCAATTTGTAGACATGTTAGTGGGGGCACTTCAAAATCGAACCCCGAATGCCAATAACCCTCCAGTGGCCCAGGTGGCACACTTCAAGGACTTCAAGAGCGCGGGACCCCCTGAGTTTAAAGGAACCACTGAACCCATTGAAGCTCAAACTTGGGTCAAGGAAATCGAAAAGGCGTTCGCAATCGCCCGAGTAGGTGATGATCAGAAAACAATCTTCGCCACTTATATGCTGAAGGGTGAAGCTAACTTACGGTGGGAGGCAAACCGCACTGTAATTTGAGAAGGCGTGATACCTTTGGAAGGGTTTAAGAAAATCTTTTTCGAGAACTATTTTTTGGTTAGTATGCAAAGTCACATAGAGATGCGATTCCGTGTCAAGCAAGAAGACATGACGGTACCTCAATATGCCATAAAAATTCAACGAAATGGCGAGAGTTTTGCCCTCACCAGTCGACAATCGAGGAGAGAAAGCAGAGGAGGTTTGAGAAGGGTCTCAAACCATGGCTATATAGCGTACTCTCGGTATTACAGACGAAAAGCTTCGCGACTCTCCTGGAGAAAGCTATAATCGCTGAGGGCAGAAGTGAGGCCCTGATGAAATTTAATAAGGAAAAAAAGAAGAAGAATGAAGGAGGGAATCGCGGGGAAGGTAGCAGCAGCAGTGGTGCAAACAAGAGGAAGTGGAACAATAACAAAAGTAGCAGCAACAATTGCAAATCGAGAAACTCTGGGGGAAAACCAGGGGAAACAAAGAAGAGAACAGAGGCATGCAAGGAGTGTGGGAGGAATAACTCAGGGGCATGTCTAAAAGGATAGAATGTCTATTTCAACTGCGGGCAGGAGGGGCACATCTCTCCTAATTGCTCTACACCAAAGAGAAATGGATGCTATAACTGTGGAGAATTGGATCATCAGGCAAGGAATTGCCCAAAGAAGAACACAGCAGGAGGAATTGGAGGAAGGAGACCAAGCGGTGGGAATCTCGCGCTTAATGGACCACCAACTCAGAATCGACCAACAGCAAGGACTTTCAACATGACGGTTCAGGATGCGGTCGCATCCAGGGACGTAGTTTCAGGTATCATTCCGATCATTGATATATATGCTTACATATTATTTGATTCGGGTGCTACTTGTTCCTTCGTATCGCATGAATTCTCCCAACGATTAAATTTACCCAAGGAAGAATTAAAATATCCTATGAACATAGAGGTTGCTAATAAGGAAATGATTCTCGTTAGCCATGTCTATAGAAATTATGTTGTAAACATCAGGGGATATAAGTTACCAGTGGATTTAATTCCAATTCAATTAGGAGAATTTGATGTAATTCTAGGAATCGATTGGTTATTTAACCATGGAGCGATGATAGATTGCCAAAAGAAGTGTATAAACCTTAGGACTCCAGATCAGTCTAAGGTAGCATTCTATGGAAGTAGGTCGTCGAGACACTCAAGTTGTCTGACGATGATGCAAGCAAAGAAGTTACTAAGAAAGGGATGTGTAGGATATTTGGCCCATATCGTCGATACGCAGAAAGCAGGGATAGAGATGGGACATATACCAGTAGTGAACGAATTTTCGGATGTATTTCTGGAGGAATTGCCAGGACATCCGCTGGATCGGGAAGTCGAATTCGTTATAGATTTAGTACCAGGGACGACACCGATTTCAAAAGCCCCTTACAGAATGGCACCGGCAGAAATGAAGGAGCTGATGGTACAGTTGCAAGAGTTATTGGATAGGAAGTATATTCAACCGAGTGTGTCTCCTTGGGGAGCACCAATTTTATTTGTGAAAAAGAAGGATGGATCGATGAGACTATGTATCGACTATCGAGAGTTGAACAAGATGACGATTAAGAACAAGTATCCGTTACCTAGGATAGATGATCTGTTCGATCAACTGAAGGGAGAGAAATATTTTTCCAAGATCGACTTGAGGACGAGATATCACCAGTTAAAGGTAAGGAAGGAGGATGTACCTAAGACAGCGTTCAGGACACGTTACGGTCACTACGAGTTCCTGGTGATGTCGTTCAGGTTAACAAATGCGCTAGCAGCATTTATGGACATGATGAATCGGGTATTCAAGTAATACTTAGATAAATTCGTAGTTGTGTTCATAGATGATATCTTGATCTATTCTAAGACTCAGGAAGATCATGCTGAACATTTAAGGTTAGTGTTGGAGGCGTTGAGGAAGGATAAGTTATACGCAAAATTCTCGAAGTGTGAATTCTGGTTGGAGAAAGTTTAATTTCTAGGTCATGTGATCGACAAGGACGAAATTTCTGTGGATCCAGCAAAGGTGGAAGCGGTTCAAAATTGGGAACAACCAAAGTCACTGATTGAAGTAAGAAGTTTCTTAGGACTGGCAGGCTATTACAGACGGTTTATCCAAGATTTTTCAAAGATAGCGGGAACATTGACGAATTTAACGAAGAAGTCGGTAAAATTTGTCTGGACGGAGAAATGTGAAGAGAGTTTTAAGGAACTCAAGAAAAGACTGAGTGAAGCACCAGTGTTGTTTTTACCTGACGATACAGGTGACTTCGTAATTTTCAGTGATGCGTCACACAAAGGACTTGGCTGTGTGCTTATGCAACATGGTAAAGTTATTGCGTATGCATCGCGTCAATTAAAGGATTACGAGAGGGGATATCCTACCCATGATCTGGAATTGGCGATAGTAGTATTTTCCTTATAGAGATATGGAGGCACTATTTATATGGTGTAAGGTCTGAAATATACACGGACCATAAAAGTCTGAAGTATATTTTCACGCAGAAGGAGTTGAATATGAGACAAAGAAGATGGTTGGAACTTATAAAGGATTACGATTGCCACATCTTGTATCATCCGGGGAAAGCGAACGTGGTAGCAGATGCGCTAAACAGAAAGGGCAGTGGTAGGTTGGCAATGCTAACAGCTCAAGAGGAGTTAATTAAGGATATGGCTAGATTGGAACTCGAGATAAAAAGTCCAAGAGAGACAGAGGGGAAATTGTTCGTAATGGAGGCTTATCCGACTCTATTGGACAAAATCAAGGAAGTACAAGGCAGCGATGAGGAATGTGTGAAGGTGAGGACAAGAATTTCAGATGGAGAAGAGCTTAAATTCAGTATGGGGTGGTGATGGACTATTAAGATTTGAGAAGAGAATTTGGGTGCCAAAGGTGTGCGAATTAAAGGAAGAAATCTTGCGAAGCTCATAGCTCAAGTTACTCAATTCACCCGGAAGCACAAAGATGTATCAGATCTCACTTGAACATTATTGGTGGCCCAATATGAAAAGAGAAGTCACAGAGTCGCCGTGAAGTGTTTAACATGCCAAATGAAAGTTAAGTGAACATCGTAAACCGAAATGCTACTTCAACCTTTAGAAATTCGGAATGGAAGTGGGAGCATATCATGATGGACTCCGTGGTAGGACTTCCAACTATGCAGAAAGGTTACGATGCAGTTTGGGTGATCGTTGATCGATTGACCAAGTCGGTAGCATTTCTTTCCAATCAAGATCGGATATACCTTGGATCACCAAAAAGCTTTACATCAAAGAGATTGTTTCAGAACACGGGTACCGTATCAATTGTGTCAGATCGTGATCCGCGGTTCATAGAAAATTTCTGGAGAAGTTTTCAAGAACGCATGGGAACGCAACTGAGGTTGAGCACGACGTAGTCACTGAAAATCGTAGAGTAAACTCTGAAAATCGTAGAGTAAACTCTTAAAATCGTAGAGTCAGTGAAAATCGTAGAGTAAACTCTAAAAATCATAGAGTCAATGAAAATCGTAGAGTAAACTCTGAAAATCGTAGAGTCAGTGAAAATCGTAGAGTAAGTCTAAAAATCGTAGAGTCAATGAAAATCGTAGAGTAAACTCTGAAAAACGTAGAGTCAGTGAAAATCGTAGAGTAAACTCTAAAAATCGTAGAGTCAATGAAAGTCGTAGAGTAAACTCTGAAAATCGTAGAGTGCAGATAGTAGAGTGAAAATCGTAGAGTCAACACTGAAAATCATAGAGTCAGTGAAAATCGTAGAGTGCAGATAGTAGAGTGAAAATCATAGAGTGAACTCTGAAAATTATAGGGTAAAGTTTATATTACAATTACTATGCGTTGCTAATTGTTGATGTGCATGATTATACAATTGTGTAGGACACGTGAAGTGCAGATAGCTGTAAGATGTTAATCTGTTATTGGTAAACAACGATCAAGGCAAGTTTCTTACCCTATTTTTCATTATGAATTTATTCAACTCTTATTTAGTTGATTGTAGCGAGGGTAAGTTTGGGCTTGTGATTAATTAATCATTCGTGCAAGCTCCTTTATTGTAAAGTTCTATAACTTCAATTGTGATGCGCAACGTTATTGATGATTATTCAGTTCCTATTGCAACTGCTATACTTTAAAGTTCGTATTCCCTTAATGAACTATATTCAAGCATGCTTTCTAGCTTTCATCCCAGCTAGATGTTATTGATGCATACATAGTATATTGTTTAAACAATTCAAATCCTTTAAAGCTATTTGTTGTTTACCAATCCAAATTGCTTTGGTGAGGTTCCGTATGAATACTAAGATGAACAACCCGGATAACGGGGTAACTGATGACGGGCATATAGTCCCATTTACGCTTATGCGTTTAAAATTTATACTTGTGCACAATGTAGGGTACGATAGGCTGATCACCTGGAGTACTTGCAGAGACCGTTTATAATCTATTTGATTGTTAAACTTTCTGATTGTTTGTGATGAAACAAAGTAATGTTCAGGGTATCTAACACCCCTTAGTATGTTATTGAGAATTCTAGAACTCTTATCTTGATATTCCAGTTTATCTCTTGATATTTATTTCAACTATTGAGAAATATTCATACTAATGCTTCTACTTCTGATGTATGTTCTCAAACTACTTTATATACTTGCTGGGCAATTTGTGCTCATTCTTGCTTAAACTTTTCAGTTAAGGCTGATAACGCTGAGGGCTCGGGCAAGGACAAAGGAAAGTCTAAGATGAAATGATGAGAGTTATTTATGTAATAATTATATTTTTGCATATGATGTGATGTAGCGATAAACGCTAAGTTTAAGTTTCAGTTTATTAAAGGTTGTAAAGACTGGGGACTTTATTTTGAATAAGTATGTAATAGTTAATATTATTATTATTATTATTATTATTATTATTATTATTATTATTATTATTATTATTATTATAAGAGTTACTTAGATAGATGATGATGTATGTTATATCGTGAGCACAATGTCCTGTAATCAATGTTACACGGATTTGGGGGCATCACAGATACCACTAACTCAAATATGCAAATACCACTGTAAACACTAGGGATGTCAAATACCATGTACCAAGCAAAGGCAAAAAATGTTGACCAAGTTAGGTTTTCATTCCTTTTGAATGTAGATCAAAAGTAAGACAATAAAGGTACTTAATATACATAATAAGATTGACTTTAAATCACTTATAAAGTGATAATGTTAGAAGATTATGTATGGTTTAACCATAATTAAACGAAGAACGCAATAGGGTAATAAGTAAACCGTGTATGATGTTCACCTTTGGTACTTCACCAATGATGATCGGGGGTTGGTTAATAAACGTAAGAACGTTAATGAGCCATAACAAAGCATGGAAAGTTGATTTGACTTTATTGATGAAATAAGTATGATTAAAGATGAAAGATAGTTAATTGATGATGAATTAATTAACTTAAAGTAGCATCTTTGATGATGACAATAACGTTGAGAGTTACAACTAGAAGTTGTTGAATATTACGTGAACATGAACGGTATGCAATAAGTATACTTAACCAATAAACAATCGAATTGCGATTGATAATGAAAGAACGTTAGTAAGCTGTGAAGAAGGACGATTAATGCAAAACAAGTGGTATTAGTGAATTAAATCCACTTACAACATAGAAGAGAAAGAAGTTGGTTGTAAACGGCAAGCCGGAACCAATAGTAAGCAGTCTAATAAATGATTAGATTGAGAAGAAGGGTAAGATTCATTAGGAACCATGTATGTTTGTTCATGACCTAATGTGGTATGTTATGTGATTATATGTTGTAGAGACTGTAAAAACTCAAAGGGAAAGTAATTATACTGTAGCAGACACTTAAAGGCAAGTCTTTCTTAACGCTTGTCTAACCTTCGTGTTAGCCAAGTTTTATGTGATGCCTGCTTTACAATGCATGAATGGTTTTACAGAAAAAATCGACCCCTGCTTTAATTCGGCTAGACCAGTATTGAAGAAAGAATGGATTTATTTATCAGTCTGTTTCATATAGAACTGTTAGCATTATCCTATGCCAAGTATTTGGTACGGATGTAAAGATAAGTTTGTCAATAAACAAACAAAAAGAAATTTTCATCGATTATTCGATGGGCACGCGAGTTTGCCAAAATATTAAACATAAATACGTTTAATGAATGAGTGTTGATCAACATAGGGTACTATAGGCTGATCACCTAGTTGTACTCGTAAGTTATACGGATGAACGGCCTTAGTGCTGTGGACTTCTTTTCAAGTATGAAAACTAAAAATTATTGTTCATGGTCTATCGACCGGTTCAGAATTCCTAAGCTATTATATATATACTTTGGAATCGTTGTTATGACATGAGAAGTACTAGTCAAATGTTTCATAGTGCTTCGTAGTTAATTGTTCAGTTACGGGAATAAAGCATGTAATTGTTAATGTGATAGTAATATGATTTGTTGTTAAGACTTGCTGAGCTAGTTATGCTCATTCTTGCTTAAACCATATGTTTGCAGCTAAAGCCGAACGAACTGAGAGTTCTAAGAGAGATAAAGGCAAGGATAAGATGGACAATTAATCATCCTGTAGTAGATAAGGGTAATTGTATGTAATATACTTATGAAGAAGAAAGAATGTATTCGGTTTATGAACCTGGGAAAGGATTTATTACAAATGTAATACAAAGATAGTAATTACACTCATTTTGTTGTTATTTCAATAGGAATGATTGTACGGATTGTAGCATCGTGGAGCACCATCTGTCGGGTTGGAAGATACTCGGATTTGGGGGCGTCACATAATAGAATATGAGTCTATTCAAGAAGAAAAAGACTTAACGTATGAAGAACTTCCGATTCAGATTATTGATAGGAAGGAACAAGTCTTGAGAAATAAAGTAATACCTTCAGTATAGGTAATTTGGAGTAACCACGATGCTGAAGAAGCAACGTGGGAACTCGAAAGTAAAATGAAGGAAAAGTTTCCTCATTTGTTTATGTAAGAATAATGAGATTCTAGGGACAGAATCCTTATAAGGAGGGAAGAATGTAACGCCCGAGAATTTTGGATTTTTAATGAAATAAATTTTTATTTGATTATGTGAATTAAATGAATTTAATTGAGTTATTATGTGAGTAAGATATTTGAAGGTCATTTTATGACCTAAAATGTGTGGATGTGGTTAGTATTCTGGCTTTGTGCAAGGATTAATTGTTGTGAATTATCAAGACGAAAATGAAGGTTTTCCGAGAATGTTTACGTAAAAACACTATTCATCTGATTTTGTTCAGAGTTAGGGTTTGAAATTTCGAGAAACACGTAATGATAGAATATGAAGATATTATGGAATATCCAATAATATTTCCGTTGTGGCAAACAAAGTTTTCGCTTGCGGATGTAAAACATAAGGGTTTGTGAAAGAGGTTTTCCGAAAGGGAAATGAAATGTGTATAGTAGTTTCGGATATTATACGTATGCAATACGAGTATTATATTATTATGAATACGAGTATAGTATGAAGAATAGTACGATGTATAATACGATTATTATATGAGTATTAGATGAAGAGAATATATGAGTTATACACGTAGAATACGAGACATATTAATGGAGTATTAGTTAAGGGTTTGGTATAATCTAATTGGACTTAAACCAATAGTAAGCCCAATGAATTATATATACAAGCCCAAGTCAAGGCCCAACGTTAATTTATGTCAAGCCCAATCCTAAAAGTAAACAGCGGGTCGAACTGGTGGGTCATGGGATGGGTAAAACCCATGGGGCAACCCATGGGATGATCCAAAAGGGGAGTGGGCCGGCTACTTGGTGGTCAAGTAAAGTGACAACTTGCTCACCAAGTACTTTACTTGGTGGCAAAGTTGATTGAGGAGGTGGAATAGTAAGGAGGTGGAGTTTGGACAATTTTTCCCCATATGTTGGTTGACTATAAATGTAAGGCTTGTGTTAGTCATTTGGTATTTTTACAAAGCTTGACAAATACATATTGAGAGAGGGAAAAGCTAGAAACTCTTAATCAATCTACTTTCAAGCAAACCAATAGACGTTTATCAAGAACGTTAATTGCTTCAAAGGTAAATCCTCATAAACCGCAATCTTCATCTTTTTTTATTTCTTTCTCGTAGACGAATCGTAGATTGGTGGAGCATGTTTATTGAGGAGATATAAGGAGTTATGTTAATGACTAAATCATTGATAGGTCATGACCAAATAGAAATCGTAAGTGTGTACGTAAGTTAAAAAACATAGAAAGTCTTAAGCGTGAATTTAGTTTTGGATGAACGTTATGAAAACCATTATAGCTAAGGAATGTGCCTATTGTTTGGTTAGGATGACTATGATGAATCAATGGAGTTTTCCATTTGATTAAGTTATGGCGAATTTTACGAAAATAGACGTTAAACGTCGAAAACGTAAAAAAAGCCCGGATTAAAGGTCAAAAGTTGTCGTGTGACTTTAAAATGATGGTTTCCATTGTCAACACGTGAGATAAGGTAATTAAGAGTCGTTGGTGAAAGAATCATCACATTCTGACTTATAACGAAGAAAACGAGTATTGAACGGTCTAAAACGTTAAACGAACGCTTAAAAATGAACTCAAAGGTGAATTTATAGTTAACGGAGTTTCGTTAGAAAAGTGGACTATTTTTGGCCAACTAGTGCACAGACTGGTCATTGCTGCCGCCAAAACTAGTACAAAAGTAATCAAGCCAATACTTGGGACTTCGGTGAGTACCACAACTCAAACCAAAATACCACTAGAATACTAAGGATGTCGCGCCGCATCGCCGGCAGTAGAAAATTTTTGACCAAGTTAGGTTTTGTTCTATTTGAATGTAGACCTAAGGTAAGACATTGAAGGTACTTAATGTACATAATAAGACCGACCTTAAATCACTTATAAGGTGCTAATTTAACATGATTTAGTAAGGTTTAATAGAAATTAAACAAAGAACGTGAAGAAGTAATAAGTAAACAATAAATGAGGTTCAACATTTGTAATTCACCAATGATGATTGTATGCCGGTTAGTAACGTAAGAATGTTAACGAGCCGTAATAAAGTATAGAAAGTCGAATCGACTTTAATAACGAAGTTAATTCAAATAAGACATAGAAGAGCAAGAAGTTGGTTAGGACAATAAAGTTAGTTTGTTTGATAACTAATTATAGTGTGTTATGTGAATATATCATGTAGATCCTGTAAAGGCTGAGAATTGTTGAATTATATATTCGAAGATGCTTTAAGGAAAGTCTTTCTTAAACGCTTAAGTTTTATGTGATGCATGTTATACAATGCATGAATGGTTTTAAAGAAAGAGTCGATGTTTGTTTTAACTCGGCTAGACAAGTATTGAAGAACGGATTGATTTGTTTACAAGTCTTTCGATATAGAACTGTTAACGCTATCCTCTGCCAATTATTTGGTATGAATGAAAAAGTAAGTTTGTCTATGAACAAATAAAAGTATTTTTCATCGATTATTCGATGGTTACGCGAGGTTGCCAAATTGTTAAGCGTAAATACGTTTAACGTAAGAGTGTTGATCAACATAGAGTACAATAGGGTAATCACCTAGAAGTTCTTGTAAGTAAAGACGGGTGGATGGCCTTAGTGCCGAATATCATTTTGAAGTATGAAAACGAAAAGAGTATGTTCATGGTCTATTGACCGGTTCATTATTCCTAAGCTATTATATATACTTTGGAATTGTTGTTATGACATGAGAAGTACTAGTCAAATGTTTTATAGTGCTTCGTAGTTAATTGTTCAATTAATGAAATAAAGCATGTAATTGTTGATGTGATATTCATATGATTCTTTGTTAAGACTTGCTGAGCTAGTTAGGCTCATTCTTGCTTGAACTATATGTTTGCAACTAAAGTCGAACGAACTGAGAGTTCTAATCGAAATAAAGGTAAGGCTAAGATGGACAATTAATCGTCCTGTAATAGATTAGTGTATTTGATTGTAATATACTTATGAAGAACAATGAATGTATTCAGTTTATGAACCTGAGAAAGGATTTATTACAAATGTAATACAAAGATAGTAATTACACTCATTTTGTTGTTATCTCAATGGAATGATTGTATGGATTGTAGTATCGTGGAACACCATTTGTCGAGTTGGAAGATACCCGGATTTGGGGGTGTCACAGGATTAATCAAAAGCGGTCAATTCAGAATCAAGAGATATCAATTCAAAATCTGCAGAACCAGATGGATCAAATGCTCAAAGCCTTGAACAACTGTCCTCAAAATAATTGGTGTTATGACGAGGATTCCGAGATTGTTGAAGTGCCCGAACCAAATCTACAACTGGATGAGACACGAGATGTTGAAAAAGAGGAGACAAGTGGGGATGAACTAACTATGAGTACTAACGAGGATGAGCCGATGTTATTAATGCCTCAAGTGCCTTCTCCGCCAAAGTTCAAGGATATAGTTAGATTTGCAAAACCTTGTCCGCTAGGTAGTCATGTCGTCGGCAATACTCCTTGTGACATAAAAACGAGTACAACTTCGAAGCCATTGTGCGATGAGATGGAGAAGATACAAGAAGAGATTGTTGTGTCTGATAAGCTTCAATGCCAGAATCTATTCGCAGACACAATGGAGAAAACACCTAGATGTTGGACCTTCTTGAATAAGATCTTATTTACACAAAGCATGCTAGTGACTTTAATTCGATAGCCATCACAAATGGGAACCTACCAAAAACTATATTATTTCCGATGGATGGAAGGTTCCTCAATTATCGAAGAGGAATTGGATAGTCTTGACCGTGCATAAGTCGGACTTTACGACGTTAAAACTAGCGCTACTTAGGAGGCAACCCAGGCTCTAAACCTTTTCTTCATTATTTATTCTTTATAATTTAGTTTATAGTCTAACTCAAATATTTAGTTTTCAAAGAATAATGACTCCATAATGGTATGCTGGTAGGTAAGGCAAGAAAAAGAAAGTCACCAAGCCTGTGGCCCCATAAATAAAGGTCAGGCCACCTAACGTCTGACACGGGTAGCGATGCATGCCGCTACTACTCCAGATCCTACTGACCCCATAGCACAGGGTGCGCCATCTCAGGAATACATACAGCGTTAAAAGTGTTTTAATTGCAATGATAGTCAAGTCCAACTAAAGTGTGGTTCCCGATTTATTCCAATGTGTCCGCCTATTCTTCTTGACTTAGCGAGATAAGGAGGAAATGTCAGTATTTTCGAAGTCCTCTCTTTTAATTTTTCCTATCTTAGCCATTGAGGAAAATGTCTATTTTAAGTTTGGGGGGCTTCTTAGTGTCGTATTGCATATAGTTAGTTATTTACAGTGTAGTTCATATAGTTACATTTAGTTTTTGCATTCAGTTTTCTTAAAATAAAAAAAATAAAAATTTAAAAAATGAGTTGTTAGTTTACAATGTTTATATAGCATTTAATACATCTTGCACGAGTCCAACTGTTTGATATTTATAGTTTGTTTTGGCCAATGATGAGATTGGAATTGGGTAGACAAGTATAATACTGACTATTAGAGCTTCGATGTGATTTCTTGTTATGAATTGAGTCTTTTTCTGTTTGAAACTGGTATAATAAGGATATCACAGTAAAAACACTTTGTTAAATGATTGAGTTTAAATTGATACATAATCGGACTCTAAAGGATAATGCTAGTTTGAATGAAAGAATGACAAGAATAAGTAGTGATGGCTAAAGTTAGACAAGAACCTAAGTTTGGGGGAATATTTGGGGTATATAAGCTATAAAAAAAAGAAAGAAAGAAAGTATGAATAAACACCGTGGCGTGCTTGTCTAGTTTTGTGGCCTTTGTTACTTGAGTAAGTAAGCCCGAAGGGATTGTCTTTACACCTAGCACCCTAAAGTCTTAATGGTCTGGGAGTCGTTGGTCGAAAGCTTGTTAAGGTAGCATTGAAAAGCCTAAGGAAATAAGATATTGCATAGGTGTATATAAAAAATGAATAAAACGGGAAATAAGAGCAAAAAGCCCCCGTAGATGAAAAATGAAGCATAAGTATCCCATGTTGATCCTCGATATTGGTAAATGTTTAATTTTAGTTGGATCTAGCTTGTTTTTGGATTTCTTGAGTTTACACTATATGATGCCTTCGAAGAGACTTAGTATGTGTTAAATTTGATTTTATATCAGTTAACATTGTTGTGGAGCACATACGCACTATATTAGTGATAACAGTCTAAGATTTGATGATTGATTGGGAAGTTAATGATTTATTTTGATATGATGTATTATCATGTTTACTTGATTTCTCTAAAGCCGGTTGAATAGACTTTTTTATGTCATTACTGCTGGATTCGTAGGCATGTAGATTAGTTGCATTGCATATCATTATTGTTTTGTGTTTTTGCTTGAGGACAAACAACTGTTTAAGTTCGGGGGTATTCGATAAATAGGTTTTATACCTACCTATCCGGTATCTATTATTGAATTAGTTGCTTAAACTTATATTTGTAGTTACTTTGCATGCATTGTGTGTTCATTTCATAAATATTATGTTATTTTGTAGGTTACGACACAACATTGGCATGAGGAAGCAAGGAAAAACAAATCAAACATCTTTTGGACTAAAATATTCAAGCAACTGCAAGAAGGGAAGATTGCAGGGCTTTTAAAACCAAGTGGGATGCAGTTCTTGGCTTGGAACTTAGATTTTATTGTAGATCTACTTTTTAGCTTTTCGGAACATCTTGAATCTTCCCAATCGGAGTTCGGATGCGAGAGTTATGGTCTTTTTATAAACAAAGATCAAAGTTAAGAGTTGTCATATTTGCCATTTACATAGCATCTACTTCGAGCCCGATTTCGGCCTTGATCCGGACGAAATCTGTCAATACTCAAAGCATGAAAGTTATAGATCTCGTCGATACTTCGACTGGATAGGTGGCAGGCCCCGTAACTCCTAGCGAATCAAATGTTATGCATGTTTTACCAAAGGACGTCGAAAGCGAGAAAGTAGTAGCGCCGGACCACGCTAGGAAACAGCCATGTGGCATGCCTGCCACTAGAATTTCTACCGCTGTAGCGCAGGGCTCGTCCAAAATAGCCTAGGGACAGCGCAGGGCGCGCCGGTCGGCGAGAAAACAACTGTTTGGGTTATTTGGTGTCCAATTTGAACTAGAATAGGATTCTTAGTTGCCTAACTTGTTAGGGTATCCATTAGAACTATAAATACATGATGAGAGGCATAAAAGAGTATATAGGCTAAGTTTTGGAGGATTCCATTAGATTAGATTAGAGTAGATTAGGAGCAAAACCCTAGTTCTTAGGAGATTTGGGGAATGAAGAAACTTGGAGACCATTGAAGATCAAGAGTAGGAGCTTGAGGAAGATGGAGATTTGCTGACAACAGATTTATTCTTTACTCTACTCTTATTTTTATCTTTTAATGTGTATTCAAGTGTGGATTCTTAGTTTTAATTCAATGAACTAATTTTTTGTTTGAGATTGCAATGGATCTTATTGTGTAATTTATTTTAATGTGCTTCGCTATCAATTATTATGTTCTATCGTGAAAATTGTCTATTTTGATTTAGACTTAATTGTTTAATTGATTGGACATCAATTATCGTGATAATCTATATGAACTCGAGAGATGAAGTATAGATTTAGATTTGATCATGATAGCATGTGTTTGTGATTTCTGCATAGATGGAATTCATGAGTCATGTTTAGGATAGAGATATGCCTTTACGCCATATGTAATCTTATAGAGAACTTGTGCTTTAAATCCTTTTTAATTATAATTCACATAGAGATATAGTGGATTAGTTAATTAGGGTGTCATGCATAATTTTATCATCTGTGGATTTAAGTGAGTATGGGTATTATGCATCAAGAGGTGGTTTTATCTGCTTTAGTGTTCTTGATTAACAATTCAGGATAGAGAATAATTGATGAGAAGTGTATTAACTTAAATGAAGCAATAAGTAAAGTTATGATTTTAAATCTCCGTATTCTTAATTTAACTAGTGGTAATTAGAATTAGTTTACTTATAAATTGAAATTCGTTCGTTTAAATAAGATTGATTTGATTACGGGTTAGTACTTGGTGATTTTTATTAAATAATTCCTCATGGGAACGATACTCTACTTTCACTTTATTACTTCTTGACCACGTATACTTGCGTGTTGTGCATAATTAGATTTTACCCAACATATGACCAGGGATTATTTGGTATAATCATGACCATAATGTTACAAATGATATGGTAAAAGTCCTCATTGGCCCGTAGTGCATTGATGGACAATTTTTGGTATGATCATGACTATGGTTTCTCTTCGGCTAAGGGTGCAAAGATGAATTGTTTTATGGAATGATCATGACCGTTGATGAAAACACGAATATCCTTGTCCCGTAGTGCATGGATAATATTGATGATAAACTTTTTAAATCATAGAAGATAGTAGATATCATGCTCTACTTGACTCTTCTAATGGATTTCTTATTCCGCTACAGTTGTTGATCTAAAACTTGTTGTCTATTATATTCTATCAGTTGTTATACTGTTGAAGGCTAATGATAATTTATTCTGCATTATCTTAGTCATAATATTTCTTACTGGGCTAGTTGAGCTCACCCTTTCTTTCACTGTTCTCTTCAGGAAATGAGAATATAGCTAGGACTAGTCGGGAAATGGATTGACGGTCTAGATGGTTGCATTAGTAGTTCTCACTATTCTGTAAAATAGTGTGATAATAATTGTAATAAGATTGAATTTGAGTGTGGATATTGTGTAGAAGATAATATCCATGCTAAAACTCTCAGCTATGTTTTGTCGTATTTTACACGACAGTTGTATTAATTAAGTTTGTATTTAAGTTATGTACCATGTATTTGACGACTCAGAATGGGTGATGTATACCTATTTTGGGGGTGTCACACAACCCATGGTCATATGGTTAATCTTGGTGACCAAGAACTTTATGTGATGGCCAACTAATTAGTGTAATAAGCAAGATAACTTAATTGCTAAGTAATGAATAGTATGGAGGTTACTAAGGAGGTGGGAAGGGCTATTGTCCATTATACCCTAACTTAGGAAATCCTATAAATATCAAGCTTATGATTTCATTTGTTGTTTGTTAATTTTCACTAACAAGTTAAGTGCTTCATTGTTAGAGAGAATAATCAAGAATAAGCTAGACTTTCATTTGTTAGAAAAGAAGAAGAAAGCTTGTTCATCAAGGGTAAGCCTCCTATGTTATTAGTCTTCCATCTCTACCATTGTAGGTTGATAAGAGAAGTGTGGATTAATAGTCATGTATGCTAAAGAATAATAGGAATGAATAATCTAAGGACTTAAGTCTTAATAAGCCGTGAATAAGCACTTTGTTCATAGATAAGCTATGAACTAAGGAAGAACTTGTAAGACTTGTAACATATTTACATGAATGAAGTTAGTATGATAAAAAGGATGTAAGAATGATGGTTAGAAAACATAAAATATCATAAGTCACGAGAAAGGAAAATATATATAGTTTATACTTTGATAAGTTATAAGCTCATGAAGAACAAGTAATAACTTATCATGAAAGAAAGTTAATGAAATGATTAGGTTAAGATGTCAATATGATGGATATAATCCATTTAGAACGATGAACAAATTATAAGTAACGAAGTTATGCCAAAATTCTCATGATTGGACGATAATCGTAGAATTCGTGAAATTCTCGTATTAGAAGTCATATTTTGATATTAAGCTCTGAAACGTTGATTTTCAATGGGAATAAGTCTTATTTGGAATTATAGAGTTGAGGGGCCCAAAAATGACCGAATTCCGACTTAGGACGAAGAAACGAGCGTTGAACGTTCACAAACGTTTATCGTTTTCATTAAAAATGAACTCATAGGTGAATTTTGAGTTAACGAAGTCAAAAAATGTAAAATTCTTGTATGAACGCATAGAATATGTGATTTGTGAACTAATGGCTTTTGAACGAGCCAATTCGGACTTAAAATGATCAAATTTGGAGTCCGGGAAGTTAACAAAGTTAAAAGTCTGTTAAAATTTTCTGGTGCACAAAGCTGGCGCCGCGGCGCCAGCCCAAGGCCAAATAGGTGGCGCCACATCTCCGAGAAAGCCATGACCTCTCGAGTTTTTCTAGCCAAATACATGACACAAATGTTGGGACTCATGCAGTCAGCCGAGTCCCATTCCTCACCATCGAGTATGGCGCCATGCAGCACGGCTTATGAAAAGGAAAGTCAAGCGCCTTGATCGCCACTTTTTTAGGTTTGCATAGAAGAGAAAGAACATGAAGATAAAAAGAAAGTAAACTAATTAGTATTGAACTAAAGCTTGAAGTAACATTGTTAAAGCATTGTTAAACCTTAAGTATGATAACTAAGGGTTGAAGATAATCAATCGAGCATGAACATAATTACAATGTAACTATAACGGCAAACCGGAACCAATAGTAATAAATCTAATACAGGACTAGATTGAGAAGAAGGGTAAGATTCATTAGGAACCATGTTTGTTTATTCATGACCTAATGTGTTATGTTATGTGATCATATATTTTAGAGACCTTAAAGACTTAAAGTGAACGTATAATAACAGTAGCAGACGCTGAAGGTAAGTGTTCTAACCCTTGTTTTAGTTCAATCTAGACAAGCTTTGTGATTCATGTATTCTTACACATAAATTGGTGTATGATGAAGTCAAATCCAATTCTGTGACGAACGAGATTTTTGTAAATTAATTTTAATATTTATTGAATTAAATAAATATTTTTTCGATGATTTAATTATTAGATTAAATAATTAATTGATGCAATTGTGGTAGATTAATTTAGTTATATGTGTTACATTTATTAAATTAATGTAGAGAATAATTATTATTCAAAACATGTAATTATGTGAGCTTATCAATTAAATAAATTATTTAATTAAGCATGATGTTATTTTAATTCATTTGAATTATTAATTATTATTAATTTACCCTACTTTACGGTCAAAAATAAATAAATAAAAAAAAAATAAATAAAATAATAATAATAAATATTTGATGAAAATTATTATTAAAATATTTATAAAATAAATTAAATATTTTAATTGAGATATTTATGAAATAAAATAAATATTCGATGAAAATTATTATTAAAATATTTATAAAATAAGTTAAATATTTTAATTGAGATATTATGGAATAAAATAAATATTCGATAAAAATTATTATTAAAATATTTATAAAATAAATTAATGTTTTAATTGAGATATTATGGAATAAAATAAATATTCGATGAAAATTATTATTAAAATATTTATAAAATAAATTAAATATTTTAATTGAGATATTATGGAATAAATTAAAATTCGATGGAAATTATTATGAAATAATTTATTCGAGTGTAATAATAGTAAGAGAATGAAAATATTCTAATTTAATTAAGTAATTAAATTAGAAGGGTAATGATTTGTTAAATAAAGTGGAGTTTATATTAAATAATTAAGTGAAAATGTAACTAATGAATGTCGTGAATACATATGGTATGTGTGTAGGATTTGTGGTGAATCTGTAGTAGTAATCGCTTAGCCTACGACGCAGGCAAGTTTCTTAACCCTACTTGTCATTATTGTTCAAGTTTATTAATTACCTCAAGTAAATTATCATTATTATTATTCATGTTCAAATGTTATATTAAAGATTGATTATCTTTTCAAAGCATGATTCAGTTATACAATAATTGTCCTATTGTATACTTCCTGAGATTATTATTCAATTTGAATATCATTATTATTGAACCTTATTAGACTAAATAACCCTTATTGATTCGACTAGTCCATAGTTGATAAGCGCTTCTAAATTTCCTAACCTTGATGAATTGTCCAAACCAAACTTCCTTTGGTGCGGACTCGAATGTCAAACTGAGATGAACAACCCTGCAAAGGGATTTACTTATGCGTTAGCGTTAAGATATTGTGTATAGTATTGTACTAAGGGTTGATCCCCCTAAGTACGAGTAGAAAGGTCCATAGTCTTATGATTATTAAAGGTTTCAAGTATAACCCTTGATAACCTAGGACATAGTTCAAGGTCTTATGACCCTCAGAATTCTTTTGTTTCTTGTTATTCATTCTTGATTCAAAAGTTGAGCTTTTATTCAGATGTCTTTGATTTACTCGCATGTTATTATACTGTTATTTAATTATTATACTTGTGGGCATTAGTGCTCACTCTTGCTTAATAATAACATTGCAGTTAAGAACGAAAGAACTGATGAACCTTCCACTAGTAAAGGCAAGGGCAAAGTTAGCAAGTGATGAAGACTTGTTGTTTATTTGATGATGTATTTTGTTTAAGACTTGATTTAATGATGTTGTTATGACTTATTTGTTTATGATTCTGCACATATGTTTAAGGTTAGTTTAACCTGGGATTGTATTATTATTATTCGGATGTTGTAACCCTTAAGGGGAAGATTTTTATTCTATCTATTGCATGGCTTGCATTTATTATGGGTAGATAGATAGATGATATTTGTACAGTGAACACCAAATCCCGTGGAATTGAAGTACCCGGATTTGGGGGTGTCAAGTTTAATATCAAAGTCAGAGGTTATGAACCTTAGGTGGGGGAACAACCTTAGGTAGTAGCCTTATAGAAAGAAGATAGTGATGGAAAACTCTTATCGAGTTATAAGAAATGAATTTATGTAATTCATTGAAGATAATAAAAGACCTTATGTGTTTATGTGTTAAAGTATGCGTTAGATGATACGACTTAGTAACTAAAACTTAAAATTTTGTTGTCAGGATGTCGAATGTTTGAGAAGCTAGTCAAGCTAGGGAGGAAGAACCCCGTGTACCTATAGTACCGACAGAGGAGGAGCCCCGAGACATTCATGTCGTTAGGGAGCAGCTGGTATAGAGGGAGTCATCTCCATTGATCACCGTTGTTGGTCAGGAGCATGAGCCCGAGACGGATCCTGAGGAGGATCCTGAGGAGGAATTTGTTGAGGAAGAGGAAGAGGAAGAAGAAGAGTTACCACGGTAGCCCGTTGATGCGGAGATGTATGACACGTTATACGACCGTAATGTGGAGTTACGAGACGAGGTCCAGGATTTGACCGAGCGAGCGGTTATTCAAAGATATTACTCTAGGGGGAAGGAGAGGAGATTTCACTCTTCACCTCGATCGCAAATGTGGAATGGGATTTGGTCCATGAGAAGGGACAAACCAAGATAAGACCGGGAGATAGAAAAGTCAAGAAGGAACCAAGGAAACCTCCGAAAGACTGAACATAGCAGAAGAGGGATGGGTAAGAGAATCGCGTCGAGCTGATCGTGCAGAAGATGATAGTCGTGCAAAGAAGGCAAAGCTTGAAGAGACATATTCTACACTTAATCATGCAATGGATGAGGCCCAAGATCGAGTTTTGAGGTACCCCATTCAGTTCGAAGGACTTCCATCGTATATGCTGGATCGCAGGACGATGTCTCGTATCATGGATGAGGAGCGTGGCAAGGCTATTCAAAGACCTTGACGACACAAAGTGATAGAATTTGTTTAATTATGTGAAAAGACTTAATTAGTTTTTATATGTAATTTCGACGTGTTTATGAACGAAAGAATATTTGAATGTTTTAAATCATGTGGATTCTTTATTCCGTGATAGTTGATGTAAATAGCGAATTATGCTATCGCTTAATGTTAAAACTTTGATTTGAATGCAAATATATCAAGTTGTTTGAGATGATGTGTTAAGTGATATGTTAAATTGTTGAGTAATGCCTTAACTATTTAGAGAAATAAATAAAGTTCTAATAAAGCGTTTATTTAACTGAAAAATGCCGCCAAGGAGAAGACAACAACGTCAACCGGCTCAGGAAGAGTCAACCAATAATAACAATTATGCCAACGCTAATCCCGTGTAGCAGTTGGTGAACTTACTGACTGGAGCCATGAATAACCAACCTCAAGCTCCACCAAACACAATGTTTAAGGACTTCAAGGCGGTGGGACCGCCAGAGTTCAAAGGTTCCATGAATCCAATCGAGGCTCAAACGTGGATTATGGAAATGGAGAAGGTTTTCGACGTTGCTAAGGTTAGAGAAGACCAGAAGACCGCTTTTGCAATGTTTATGCTGAAGTCTGAGGCTAGCTACTGGTGGCAAGCAAATAAAGTGCGAGGAGGTGAAGGTATAATTACGTGGGAGAGATTTAAAGAGATGTTTTTCGAAATGTATTTCCCAACTAGTTCACAGAACTAGATGGAGGTTCAATTTCTAGAGTTGAAGCAGGGAAATATGAGCGTGCCTGACTATGTGGCTAAATTCAACGAATTGGAAAGGTTTGCCCCGTATCAAGTTCACACGGATGAGAGGAAGGTCAGACGGTTTGAGCAAGGACTAAAACCTTGAGTGTACAGCAAGGTATCAATGTTTTAGCTAAACACGTTTGCTTTGAGTATCGAAAAGGCCATCCTCATTTGGAGGAAGCGATGCGGTGACCAAGTATAATCAAGATCAAAAGAAGAAGAAGAGTGAAGGTGAAGGAAATAACAAGGTCAGTGGAAGTGGCACATGAGGTGGGAATTTCAATCAGAAGAAAAGGTGGAACGACAGCTGATCATCGGGGAATCAACAAGGTAGTCAGAAGAAAAGAATCGAAGCATGCCCGACTTGCGGAAAGCCCATCTGGGAGTTTGTATGAAAGGAAAAAGAGTGTGCTACAATTGTGGACAGAAGGCCACATAGCACCAAACCGCTTAAACCCAAAAAGGGTGCTTGTTTTACTTGTGGTTTCAAGGACCATCCGGCAAGAGATTGTCCCAAGAAGGGATCGGGAGGGTCGGATCGTGATTTAAACCGGGGAAATAACAAAGGAAATGCCTTAACCATCACCGGACCAACCGCAACAAACCGGATCAAATCGCCTGACTTTCAATATGACAATGCAGGATGCAATCCAGTCTCGTGATGTGGTGTCAGGTATCATTCCGATCAATGAAATTAATGCTTATGTTTTATTTGATTCGGGTGCTACTTGTTCCTTTATATCTGAAGACTTTGCTAATAGTTTAGATTTGCTTATGGATGAGTTGGAATATCCCATGAATATAGAAATTGCCAATAGAGAGATAATTCCTGTTAAGTACGTGTTTAAGAACTGTAGAGTGGATATTAAGGGTAATATCATGAACGTAGATCTTATTCCTATTCAACTTGGGGAATTTGACGTTATTTTGGGAATGGATTGGTTATTCAATTACGGGGCTGTAATTGATTGTCAAAAGAAGCGTATTAACCTTATGACTCCGTCAAAGGTTGTGTTTTATGGTAGCAAGTCGCTTAGACAAGAGAGTTGTCTGACGATGATGCAGGCCAGGAAGATGTTGAGACAAGGCTGTGTAGGATACTTAGCTTACATAGTCGACAGTCGAAAAGAGAATCCAAAGGTAAAAGAGATACCGATTGTGAGGGATTTCGTCGACGTATTTCCAGACGATTTACCAGGACTTCCACCAGATAGAGAGGTAGATTTCGTAATCGATTTGGCGCCTGTAATCGCTCCAATATCGAAGGCACCATCACCGAATGGCACCAAAGAGAGATGAAGGAATTAATGGTACAACTACAAGAATTGTTCGACAAGAAGTACATTCAACCAAGCGTATTGCCGTGGGGGGAGCGCCTGTTGTTGTTTGTGAAAAGAAGGATGGATCGATGAGACTCTTGCATTGACTACAAGAGAATCAATAAGGTCACGATTAAGAACGGATATCCATTACCAAGGATCGACGACTGCTTGATCAATTGAAAGGAGCGAGATACTTTTCCAAGATAGACTTGAGAAGCGGTTATCATCAATTGAAGGTGAGGTAGGAGGATGTACCAAAGACCGCGTTCGTAATGCGATACTGGTCACTACTGAATTTTTAGTAATGTAGTTTGGTCTTACGAATGCTCTGCGCAGATTTATGGGACTAGTGAATGGTGTGTTCAAGCCGTTTTGGACAAGTTCATAGTTGTATTTATAGATGACATTTTGGTCTATTCAAAACCAAAGAAGAACACGAAGAGCATTTGAGATTAACGTTGGAAGTATTGAGAAGGGAAAAGTTGTATACCAAGTTTTCAAATGCGAAGTTTTGGATTGAACGAGTGCAATTTCTTGGGCACGTGATCGATAAAATGGAATTTTGTGTAGATCCATCCAAAGTCGGGCCGTGATTAATCGGGATCAAATGGGGACGCCGTCGAAAGTACGGGTTTTCTTGGGTTGGCGGATATTATAGAAGGTTCATATAAGACTTTTCCAAGTTCACAACTCAAGTAACTAATTTAACTTCGAAAAGGTGTGAAATTTGTTTGACGGATAAGTGTGAGGAAAGTTTTCAAGAATTGTAGAAGAGGTAGAGTACGGCCCGTGGTTATCTCTTCCTGAGGATACAGAAATTTTGTTGTTTATAGTGATGCATCACATAAAGGACTTGGGCGTGTGTTGATGCAAAATGGCAAAAGTCATTGCGTATGCATCCACGCACGCTTAAAGGATTACGAGAAGGGTTACCCCACCCATGATTTGGAGTTAATCAGCAGTTGTTTTTCGCTTTAAAAATTGGAGGCACTATCTATACGGGAGAAGTGTGAAATATATACCACCACAAGAGTCCAAAATATATTTTTACACGTAAGGATTTGAACATGCGCCAAAGAAGATGGTTGGAATTAATTAAGGATTACGATGTTGTGAGATTTTATACCATCCGGAAAGCAATGTGGTTCTTAGGCGCCTTAAGTAGAAAGGGTCGTGAGAAATTGATGATGTTAATCGCTCAAGAGGAGCTAATTACGAAAATGGAGAAACTGAGTTGAAGTGAAGTATCCTATAGAGATTGATAAGAAGCTATTTCAAATGCAATCTGGTACAACTCTACTAGATAAAGTAAAGGAGGCTCAGACAGGATGAAAGAATGTAAAAGGTGACAAAGAATATATCTCAAGGAACCGAACCAAGATTTAAGATGGATAAGGAAGGAGTACTGAGATTTGAAAATAGAATCTGGATTCCGCCAGTACAAGAAATTAAGGAAGAAATTCTAAGTGAGGCTCATAGTTCGAGATATTCGATTCACCTAGGTAGTACAAAGATGTATCAAGATCTTCGACAACATTTCTGGTGGCCGAATTTGAAACGCGATGTTGCGTAATGTGTTGCCAAGTGTCGACACCACGTAAAGTAAAAGCGAGAACGTCGAGACCGAGTGGATTGCTATAACTGCTTAGAAATCCCGTAATGGAAATGGGAACATATTACAATGGACTTCGTGGTTGGCCTTCCGACGACTCAGAAAGGCTATGACGCAGTATGGGATATCGTTGACCGACTGACGAAATCCGCACACTTCCTTCCAATCAAAATCAGATTCAACTTAGATCACTTGGCAAGGTTATATGTGAAAGAGATTGTTTCGAGACACGAGTCTTGTGTCAATTATTTCGATAGAGATCCGCGCTTCACATCAAATTTCCGAAACGTCTTCAGAATGCATGGGTAAACAATTGCGAATGAGTACAACTTACCACCCTCAAACAGACGACAGAGTGAGAAAGATTCTAACATTAGAAGATATCTTTGAGAGCCCGTGATGGACTTCAAAGGAAATTGGGATGATCGCCACCGTTAGTACAGCCTCGGCTACAACAACAGCTACTACACGCTAGTATTGGCATCCGCCACGAAGTGTTATACTACGTAGTGCAAAACTCGCTTTCTTTGGGATGAAGTTGGTGAAAGACAATTGCTTAGGGCGAAATTGGTACAAAGAGACGGCGAAATAGTCAAAGTGATCCGAACACGATCGGTAGCGGCTCAAGATCGACAGAAGAAATACGCTCGATCCACATCGTAAATATATCGAGTTTGAATCGTAGTTATGTTTTCTTGAAGGTCTCTCCTGTGAAGGGAAGATCAGTTTCAAAAGAAAGGGAAATTGAGCCCAAGATTTATTGGACCCTTTGAAGTACTGAGAAGAATATGAGAAGTTGCGTACGAGGTGGCCTTACCTCCATCACTCAAGAATGTCTACAACGTATTCCATGTTTCTGTATTACGACCATACAAAGTCGATTACAAGCATGTAATTGAATACGAACCCTGATTTTGAGAAAGACTTGTCTTACGAAAGAAATTCTGTCCAAATTATCGACCAAAAGATCAAGTTCTCATAAATAAAGTTATACCTTCAGTTAAGGTAATTTGGAGGAACCACAACGCTGAAGAAGCTACGTGGGAACTCGAAGAGAATATGATGAAGAATTACCCTCAATTATTTACTTAATTATTTATAAGCGATTATGGGGACATAATCTTTGTAAGGGGGGAGAATGTAACGTCAAATTTATTGAGTCCTGATTACGGGGATGTAAATCCTTTTAAGGGGAAAGATGTGACGAACAAGATTTTTTGTAAATTAATTTTAATATTTATTGAATTAAATAAATATTTTTTCGATGATTTAATTATTAGATTAAATAATTAATTGATGCAATTGTGGTAGATTAATTTAGTTATATGTGTTACATTTATTAAATTAATGTAGAGAATAATTATTATTCAAAGCATGTAATTATGTGAGCTTATCAATTAAATGAATTATTTAATTAAGCATGATGTTATTTTAATTAATTTAATTATTAATTAGAGATTTAATAAATTGACATTATTTATTAATGATTTATTTAATTATGTGACTATGTGAATTTATGAGAATTTATTATATTTTATTTATAATAAATTAAATAAGATATGAGTTTATTTTATAAAGGAGTGTGACATTAATTAAACTATATGATAAAGGTTTTATTTAATTAAATGAGATTAAGTCTTTTGAAGCTAGTCAAACAAGGCCCTAAGAGGAGTTGGTGCATTAACCCATGATTTGGGCCAATGACCACTCAAGGCCACGATTATCCTGATCATTATATATACGCCTTCTTTTTTCTTTTTTTTTTTTTTTGCCTAAGTCTAAGAAATATTCGGAGAGAGTCCGAGAATTTCCAAGAAGAATTAAGATCTCGTGAAAGAGAATTGAGAGTGAGGAAACTAAGCCTACTAATTATATTCTACAGGTAATCTCCTCCTTCCCAAATTCTTACGATTTAGTTTTCATAAAATGGGTTTCATAGTTTTTGGCTTTCAAACCTCTCATTATGTCTCCGTAATTAAGAAATTGTGTTATTATATGGATATATATAATAATAAGAGTAGCATAACATGTTTTATATATATATTGCATGATTCCATATCATCGCCTTCATATAGTATTACATCGTATATGATTTCTACAAAATTACAGAGTTTGGGTTTTGGCCTTAAGGCCTTATACGTGATTTTAGTATGTCAAACATAAATGTTTTCGTAAAATTTACACTCGTATGATGTTATGCATGTTGATACGAAGAGACCAAAGTTTAAATAAACTGATTCGGTGTTATAACGAATCCGTAGTGACAATTTTCATGTTTTATTTTCAAAACCTTCAAAAACATCAAGAACAGTGAAAATAAATGTGTTGATTTTGCAAATTATGTGTTATAACTTGTTAAAAATCATGCTAAATGGGTTAAGTAATGATTATATATGTATTACAATGATTGGGTAAGTCTAAATTCGTGTAAAAAATAACTAATTGGAAGTTATGGCCATATTCATGTATAATTTTACGTGTGATTGAGTTTTGACCTAATTTGGCCTTGTTATGTTTAGTGAGCGAATCGAGAATCAAGCAAAATGAGCTCTGGTAACTTTATCTTCAAGCCATGCGTTACTAAACTAAATTACCACTTTGCCATGTCAAAATAAATAAATAAATAACTAAATAAATAAAAATAAAAAAATAAAATAAAAATAAAAATAAAATAAATATTTGATGAAAATTATTATTAAAATATTTATAAAATAAATTAAATATTTTAATTGAGATATTTATGAAATAAAATAAATATTCGATGAAAGTTATTATTAAAATATTTATAAAATAAATTAAATATTTTAATTGAGATATTATGGAATAAAATAAATATTCGATAAAATTATTATTAAAATATTTATAAAATAAATTAAATATTTTAATTGAGATATTGGAGAATAAAATAAATATTCGATGAAAATTATTATTAAAATATTTATAAAATAAATTAAATATTTTAATTGAGATATTATGGAATAAATTAAATATTCGATAGAAATTATTATGAAATAATTTATTCTAGTGTAATAATAGTTAGAGAATAAAAATATTCTAATTTAATTAAGTAATTAAATTAGAAGGGTAATGATTTGTTAAATAAAGTGGAGTTTATATTAAATAATGAAGTGAAAATGTAACTAATGAATGTCGTGAATACATATGGTATGTGTGTAGGATTTGTGGTGAACGGAAGTAGTAATCGCTTAGCCTACGCATTTATAGGCAAGTTTCCTAACCCTACTTGTCATTATTGTTCAAGTTTATTAATTACCTCGAGTAAATTATCATTATTATTATTCATGTTCAAATGTTATATTAAAGATTGATTATCTTTTCAAAGCATGATTCAGTTATGCAATAATTGTCATATTGTATACTTCCTGAGATTATTTTTCAATTTGAATATCATTATTATTGAACCTTATTAGACTAGCGAACCCTTATTGATTCGACTAGTCCATAGTTGATGAGTGTTCTAAATTTTCGAACCCTTGATGAATTGTCCAAACCAAACTTCCTTTGGTGCGGACTCGAATGTCAAACTGAGATGAACAACCCTGCAAAGGGATTTACTTATCACGTTAGCGTTAAGATATTGTGCATGTGATTGTACTAAAGGGCCGATCCCCAAGCACGAGTAGAAAGGTCCATAGTCTTATGACTGTTAAAGGTTTTAAGTATAACCCTTGATAACCTAGGACATAGTTCAAGGTCTTATGACCCTCAGAATTCTTTTGTTTCTTGTTATTCATTCTTGATTCAAAAGTTGAACTTTTATTCAGATGTCTTTGATTTACTCGCATGTTATTATACTGTTATTTCATTATTATACTTGTGGGCATTAGTGCTCACTCTTGCTTAATAATAACATTGCAGTTAAGAACGAAAGAACTGATGAACCTTCCACTAGTAAAGGCAAGGGCAAAGTTAGCAAGTGATGAAGACTTGTTGTTTATTTGATGATGTATTTTGTTTAAGACTTGATTTAATGATGTTGTTAAGACTTATTTGTTTATGATTCCGCACATATGTTTAAGGTTAGTTTAACCTGGGATTGTATTATTATTATTCGGATGTTGTAACCCTTAAGGGGAAGATTTTTATTCTATCTATTGCATGGCTTGCATTTATTATGGGTAGATAGATAGATGATATTTGTACAGTGAACACCAAATCCCGTGGAATTGAAGTACCCGGATTTGGGGGTGTCACAAATTCTTTTGGCTAGACTTACGATATATTGGATTTCATATAATCTATTGAAGTATTGTCAATGTTTTACCAAACTATATTGGTATGGTTTTCAAATGAAGACTGAGTATGTTAAAATATTTTGTCGTCAAACGACAGGCACGTGAGGTTGCCAGAACTTAAATGTACATACATTTAAAGAATGAAGTGTTAATCAACATAGAGTACTATAGGCTGATCACCTAGACGTGCTCGTAAGATATGCCGGACTTACGGACTTAGTGTCGAGTTGTCCTTTTCAAAGAATGTATGAAATACTCATGGTCTTGGACCGGAATTGATGTTTTACTAAATATTGTCATTGTAAAACGTTTTGAAGGAAAAAAAGTGCTATTTTGAATTATCGATAGTACTTCATAACTATTGTTCAGTTATTGAAGATATACTATTCCTATGTTTCAAGCATGTCATTTAAATAAAATTGTTGTACTTGCTGAGCTTGTTATGCTCACTCTTGCTTGAACCATATGAATGCAGCTAAGACCGAACGGACTGAAGGATCCGGTAAAGATAAAGGAAAGGCTAAGGTAAACCGTTGAACTGTCTATGTAATAGTATAGGTTTAATGTTGTAATGTATTTGATATTATGACAAATAACTTATGTATTGGTTATAAAGAACCTTGGAATGGAATATTATTTGGAATATATATAAGACATATTCGTTCTTTTGAGGAATTTCAATTGAATGTATATGTGAATTGTAGCACCGTGTAGCACCACATGTCGGGTTGTAAGATACCCGGATTTGGGGGCGTCACTTGTAGGTATCAAAGCATTAGGTTATAAAACTTAAGGGGGGATTAGAACCTTAAATCATAACCTTAAGAAGAGTCAAAGAAATATAAGATGGAAATTAACCCTATAAAAATGCATTATATATGTTATATGTTTTTATTATTCTATTCACGTGTACTAATCAAACTATTTGTTTTGTTGTAGATGTCAGGAGGAAATGAAATGTATAGGAATATACATATAGTCAGTGAAGGGTCGGTGAATCAAGTAAAGATTATACCGAATCCTATAGTAGTAGAGCCTGAAGTGGTGATAGTTGAGTCTGGAGACTCAGAGAGCCTAGACCTGATGGCCATATTCGATGGCATGTCTAAAGAGGAGGTGGAGGTTGTTTCTTTTAGCCCCATAGCACTTGAGGAAGAGATGACTCCGGGGGAGTCAATGGGAGCACTGTTCATGGCAGTATTGGATAGAAACATCCAGTATTGTAAGGAGGTGAAGGAGCTGAAAGAGGAACTACATGCTTTCTTGGAGGATAAGACATATGTGGAGTCGATGTGGGAGAAGGAACATGACGAGAGAGTTTTAGCCAAGGACAAGGTCCATGAGCTAAAATAAGTAGTCTTTCAGCTCAGGTAGGAGCTAAAGACCAAGAAACAAAAGGGGAGGATGTCCTATATTCATAGGAGTTCTCATAAGGATTTCTAGCAAGCAGTAGTGGGTATCCATATAGAGGTCAAGGCGGACTTTGACATACGATCAGCCGTGATGTTATTTCCGGTCTTGCCACCGCAGATTTTAATAATGCCTTGAGGCAGATGTAATCTAGTAGTAGCTAGAGTAGTTTTAGATATGTAAATATTGTGTATCTAGTAGTGACGTAAAACCCTCTTTTGTATATCAAAGGGTAGTCTTTTGTAAATCCCAATTTTTGGAAAGCAATTGCGGGATAGTAATGTAAGCAACTTAGGCTGTGTAATGTAAACGATGTAGTATTATACTACAAAGAATGAATCAATATAAGCCTTTTGCGGAACATATTGAGTAATGAATGTTGAAGTTATTGTTTAATCTTGAATAATAACTAACTAACAGGAAGCAAATAATAACGAAATGTGTTTTTTATTGTAACAGCAAAATGCCACCAAGAAGGAGACAACGTAATCAAGACGCTAATGAAAATTAACCGGAGGGAGGTCCGGTAAACCCAATGCAGGAATTTGTTAACTTATTAACAACAACGTTTATTAGAAATGGGGCTAATATCCTTGTAAATCCTGGAGTAGTACGAGCTACTACTTTTAAAGATTTTAAGAGTGTCGGTCCGCCGGAGTTCAAAGGAACTACGGACCCTATAGAAGCCCAAACGTGGGGAAAAGAAATCGAGAAGACATTTGTCATAGGAAATGTCGATGATGGCCAACAGGTTGCTTTTGTAACCTACATGATGAAAGGAGAGACCAACTTTTGGTGGGAGGCCAACTAAGCAAGGGCTGGTACCGAGACTATAACGTGGGTAAGGTTCAAGGAGATTTTCTTCGAGAACTATTTTCCCACGAATATGCAAGGGAGGATGGAAATGCGATTTCTTGATTTGAAACAAGGAGAAATGACAGTTCTTCAATACGCTGCCAAGTTTAATGAACTGGTGAGGTTTTCTCCACACCAAGTGGACACCGAGGTTAGAAAAGCTTGGCGATTTGAGCAGGTCTTGAAACCCTAGCTCTATAACTGGATATCTGTGTTCTAGAGTACTTCCTTTGGGACCATACTAGAGAAGGCGATAATCGTCGAAGGTGGGAGTGAGGCTTTAAGCTTGTACCACAAAGACACGAAGAATAAGGGAAAGGTTGATGGGGGAGTGAAGGTCGAGGGAGCCAGCGGGAGTGACGAAGGGCAGAAGAGGAAATGGTTTAACTCTGGGTATACCAGAGTGAAGCAAGGAGATCCAAAGAGGAGGATGGAGGCTTGCAAGACCTGTGGGAAGACTCCCTTAGGAGTCTGTCTCAAGGGGAAGGCCGTATGTTATAACTGTGGACAGGAGGGGCACATTTTGCCTAACCGTCCAAGTCCGAAGAAGAATTAAGGATGCTTTATATGTGGGTCAACTGACCACATAGAAAAGAAATGTTCGAGGAAGGGGACGGACGGGAATAAGGGCGCTAATAGAAATAAGTTAGCTATTGGTGGTGTGACGCCCCCAAATCCGGGTCTCTTCCAACCCGACATATGGTGCTCCACGGTGCTACAGTTCACACAAACATTCAATTAAAATGCCTCAAAAGAACGAACACATCTTATATATATATATTCCAAAATAATACTACCATTCCCCAGGTTCTTTATAACCGTTACATTTGTTCTTGTCATAATATGAAATATTATCATTACAACCCTATACTATTACATAGGTAATCTACAATTTCGCTTTAACCTTCTCTTTATTCTTGTCGAATCCTTCGGTCCATTCGGTCTAAGCTGCATTCATATGGTTCAAGCAAGAGTGAGCATAACAAGCTCAACAAGTACAACAATTTCATTTTAAAAGCATACTTGAAACATAGGAATCGTATATCTTTAATAACTGGATGATAGTTATGAAGTACTATCAATAACTTAAAATAGCATTTTTTTTCCTTCAAAACATTTTACAATAACAAAATTCAGTAATACATCAATTCTGGTTCAAGACGTGAATGTCTTATAGTTTCTTTGAAAATGACAACCCGGCACGAAGTCCGTAAGTCTAGCATATCTTATGATCACTTCTAGGTGATCAGCCTATAGTACTCTATGTTTATCAACACTACATTCATTAAACGTGTATATGTTTAAGTTGTGGCAACCTCACGTGCCCATTGAATACTCGATGAAAATACATTTGTTTATTCATATTCAGGCTTACCTTGAATCCGTACCCAACCATTGGTGTAGGATTGTGTTAGCAATTCTATATTGAAAGACTTGTAAACAATTCAATCAATCTATCAAGATTAGTCTAGCCAAGTTAAAACTGGCATCGACTCTTTCTTTAAAACCATACATGCATCTCATAACTTGAATCATTTGAAAACTTGGCTAACACGAAGGTTAGACAAGCGTTTAAGAAAAACTTGCCTTCAGCGTCTGCTACAGTAAAATTACGTTTCCTTTAAGTCTTTACGGTCTCTAAAATACATAATCACATAACATACCACATTAGGTCACAAATGAACATACGTAGTTCCTAAAGAATCTTACCCTTCTTCTCAATCTAATCCCGTATTAAATTTGTTATTTATTGGTTCCGGCTTGCCGTCGTTCTTTTACATCGTTCTTACTAACTTCGTTCTCTTTTATAACTTACCTGAAATTATTTCATTAATACGACTCAGTTCAAGTTAATTATCCTTCCTCACAGCTTACTAACATCATTACATTATTAATTGACACTTAATCGACATTGGTTATGTACACTTATTGTACAACGTTCTTGTTTACATTCAATTAACTTTCTTTAACTCTAAGTGATCACACTTGAGTTTTAATTCTAACTTAACAATGTTTTATTAAGTCCCTTAGTTCGTTACTAAACAATTTCCCTTCATCTTCTATTGGAAACTATTCTTTTCTGTCTATCTTTTAAAGAAATTTGGTGCTGGCCCAAGAGTTTAACTTTATTATCTTGCCATATTTGCAAGATCGCTTTATTAGGGCTTGAACACCGGACTCGGTGGCTGGCCAAATTTTAGGCTTGAGTCGCATGCATGCAGACTCTATGCCAGACATAAATTTGACAGATTTTTAACTTTGTGAGATTCCCAGCCTCGTAACTTCTTCGTTATAAGTCCGAATTGGCTCGTTCAAGAGCCTACGGTTCATAAATCACATACTCTATGTGTTTATGCAAGAATTTTATCTATTCGACTTTGTTTGCTAAAATTTCACCTATTAGTCCATTTTTAACGAAAACGATAAACGTTCGTGAACGTTCAACGCTCGTTTCTTCGTTCTAAGTCGGAATCCGGTCATTTTTGAGTTCGCAACTCTATAATGCCAAAAACGACTTGTGTCCATTGAAAACCAATATTTCCAAGCTTAATTTCAAAATTCGACGATTGTCGTCTAATCGTGTGAATTCCGGCGAAACTTCGTTACTTAAGATTTGTTCTTCGTTTCAAAAGCATTTATTCCATCATACTAACATATTGACATATATGCTTCATTAACGTATAAACACGATAAGATATTACTTATTCTAGGTGAGTTTGTAACTTATTAATGTATAAAAATACTTATATTTCTATTTCTCATAACTTATGTCTTCTCTTCATATGACTCATTATGATTAATGACTTTTAACCATTTTTTTTACTTCTTATTATCATTCTAACTTTATTAATATAAACAAGTTACAAGTTCTTACAAGTTATTATACGTTCATTATTGTTCTTCATAAGTTCTTAACTTATATGATTACGAATAGCTTATTCATGACTTATACGGCTTATTAAGACTTAAGCCCTTTTATTTACCATTCCTTAGCATGCTAGTTCTACCAATACCCCCTTCTCTAACAATGAAAGAGAAAGAGAATTGTGGTTTATGAATACTTACTCTTTGATGATTACTTGTTTAATCTTTGATCTCCTTCTTGTTTCTTTGAAATATGAAAGACTAGATTTTTAGCTTTTCTAACTTATTCTCTCTAACCAATAAGCTATAAGTTATTGGTAGAAAAGCTAACAAGGAAAGTCTAACTTTATATGTGTTTATTCTCTCAACCAAATAAGCTCTCAACTTATAAGTGGGATGAAATGAAACAACCAACAAATGAATGCACAAGTCCTCTATTTATAGGAAATCCTAGATGAGGGAATAATGGTCAATAAGCCATCTCCACCTCCTTAATCCACCTCCTACTATTCCTTATGTGTGATCACCAAGTTTACTTGGCCTCCACAACTTTTATCCCTTACTTGCCCACCACAACACTTAGCCATTAATCTATCTTGCTCCCCACAACACTTGGTCATTAAATATACTTGCTTATCACTTTGGATCACCCATGGGTTGCCCCATGGTTCATGCCTACCCATTGGATACTTATCTTGGGCTTAAGGTTTAATTAGTTTACTTATTCATTTGGGCTTGCAATAATTTGCTTAACTTATACAGTGGACTTTACATTTACAAACACTTGGGCTTGCTCGTTAATTTATATTGGACTTAACCATTCCTACATTTGGGCCTTATCAAATCGCATTGGACTTTATATATATTTCTTACATAATCTTACAAATTCAATACATTTGGCTTAAAGCCTTAGGATATATACTTTACGTATAATTCTCGTATCCTAACTCGTATACTAATATATGATATACGATATACCATCATTCTCATATACTTGTATAATACTTCATATCATACTTGCATATACTACTTCGCACAATACATACATATCATACGATCATTATATACGATTATTAATACTTGATTTTCCTAATGTTCTCAAATTAAGTCCACAGGCAAAATATTACGTTTTCCATAACTGAAATATTATTGGATATTCCATCTCACATCGATATTCTATAGTTACATATTTTTCGGAAGTTCAAAAATAATTCTCGAGCAGAAATACGTGAATAGTGTTTTTCGAAAAATTTCTCGGAAAGCTTTTATTTTCGTCTTGGAAATTCAAACACTTTAATTCTATCACGTAGCCAAAATCCTATGATGTTCTGATATGTTTAGGTCATAGAACGACCTTCAATTAGCTTGCTCCCATAAATAATTAATTAAATTCATTTAATCCTTATAATTAAATAAAATTTTAATTCTTCTAAAAATTCAATTTTCTCGGGCGTTACATTCTTCCTTCCTTATAAGGATTCTATCCCCAGAATCTCGCTAATATTTATATAAACAAATGAGGAAAAGTTTTCTTCATTTCAATCTTGAGTTACCACAATGCTTCTTCGACATTGTGGTTCTTACATTCACCTTCACCGAAGGTATTATCTTATCTCACATGACTTATCACTTCCTATTAACAATTTGAGTTGGAAGTTAAACACTTACTAATATATTACACTATCTTCCTTTTTATTAGTCCTTCTTTTAACTCGTAATTATTGGAAAGTCAAATTCCTCCTTCAAAACAAGATTATACTTGATCTTCAATTTATCCTGCGTCCTCTTCTTCATTTGCTTGTACTCCTTGTTACTTAGTTTGTACTTAATTAACTCGTTCCATTTTCTGTTCTTGCCATCTCTGTTATTAACTCATTCTAAGTCGCTAACTTTGATAGCTTTCCCTACCCTTCCTACTTAACGCGTCGGCTTCAACGTTTACCTTCCCTGAATGATATAAGATATCACAGTCCTCTCTCTACTACATTTTTACCTTCTACTGTGTGGAGATATGTTTCAGACTCTTAGAGTCTGTGTATATCTCACACTTCTCCCTATAAATACTATCTTCCGATTTTTAATTCAAAACTATAACTGCCAATTCTAGGTCATAAGTAGGATAGACCTCCTCATAATCCGTTAACTGGCGTGATACATACACAATGACATTGCCATGCTATAAGAGCACGCAATCAGGTCATCCATGCAAAACATCAAGATACACTACAAAATTCCCCGTATCATCTTATAAAGACAATACAGGTGCCTTACTTAACCTTTTTCTTAAATCCTGTGACGCTAATGGTACCTTCAACCCTAGCACCTCACAAGGGTACCTATCAATTTGCCACCGACCTATTCGGTGCCCCTTACGAAAATCTAACTTTAGTACATTAGTCAACCCAAATTACATACTCAGAAAGTTGTCAAACTGTAACGAGTTCTGATCGTCATATTAGGTACCTCCTCCTTCTTCCTTACTTTCAACCAACTATACCCCGTACGCAAATCTATTTTAGAAAAATTCTTTGCCCCTTTTTAACTGATCCAATAAATCATCGATCCTGGGCCATGGGTATTTATTCTTAACAACTAACTTACTCCTATTACAATAGTCCATACGCAACTGTAACGACTCATCCTCTTCCTTAACATCCTACTAACTTACGTCCAGGTTAAACAACAAAGGCGTCTCAGTGTTTTATTATTGTAAATTATTATCTTGGGTTTTCTAAAAAACTAAAGATTCACACTTTTCTTATAACTATTTATTAAAGTTCTATGGTTAATCAACCCATTCACACCGAGAATTTCTTCAAATTCTCTCAACATTATCAGTACTCATCTAACTATACTTGCCTACTTCTATTATCCATGAAACCATTTCCACGAATATAATTAACAAAAATTATTTCCTCCTCCTCTACCTTAATGTTTAAAGGTACTAATAATCCCATCAGACAGACTCCTAGATGAGTCTTTCCACATATCTTACATGCTTTGATATTATGCTTAGGATCCCCTTGTCCCACTCTAGTATTCCTGGAGTTAAAATTCTTTCTTTTTGGCATACTGCCACTGGCATTCTTTACCTTGGTTCCTCCCTCTCCCTCGATCTTACTATCCCTCTCTTTGGGTATTGAGTCAACGCCTCACTACCACCCTCTGCTATAATCACCTTCTCCAGAATGGTCTCATAGGAAACCCTCCGGAACACCAAAATCCTACTATAGAGCTAGGGTTTCAGGCCCTGCTCAAACCTACGAGCCTTCTTCTCCTCAGTGTCCACTTGATGTGGAGAAAACCTTGCCAATTCATTGAATTTGGTCGTGTTCTGGGAACCGTAATGCCCCCTTGCTTAAGTTCCAAGAACTTAATCTCCATCCTCCCTTGCATGTTTGTAGGTAAATAATTCTCAAAGAAAACCTTCTTGAATTGTTCCCCTGTTACCGCCTCTGTTCTAGCCCCACCCTGGTGAGCCTCCCACCAAAAGTTGGCTTCTCTTCTCATCGTGTAAGTCGCAAAAGAAATCTTTTGCGCCTCAACTATGTTTATAACAACAAACGCCTTCTCTATTTCTTTTACCCATGTATGGGCCTCTATTAGGTCCGTCGTTCCTTTGAACTCCGGCAGACCCACACTTCTAAACTCTTTAAAGGTAGTCATTCTGACTATTCTAGGTTTTAGGATACTCTTCCCCCGGTTTGGTTAAGTGCAGCCGTTAATAAATTAATGAACTCTTGCACAGGGTTGTTCTGACCCATCTTGGTTATCATTAAGTGATTCTGCTTCCTGATTACTTTGTCTTCTCCATGGCGGCATTTTCTAATAATCAAATAAGATTTCATTATTATCTATGTACTTACTTCGTTATTATTCGCCACATACCAACTCATACCATAACAAAGCATTTTAAAAGAAAATTTCTTTATATTCATATGCTTCTTCATAGTTTGAAACTATTTACAATTTGTTCTCATAACCAAAAGCTATTACATTTTTATCCCGAAAAGTATCTCACAAAAGTTGGGATTTACAAAAGACTACCCTGTTATACAAAAGAGGATTTTACGTCACTACACACATACTTATAACTTTAGATTTCTAATAATGCATAACAGCGTCATCGTGTTTCTCATTCACAATCACCACTACAGTATCCCGACTAATAGTATGACGGGTTTGTCCTGACTCATTGGAATAACAAACAACTTTCAGCTTGAAATCCTTATGAGCTCTCTCATGGATGTAAGACATCCGGGCTATCTTCTAGTCCTTCTCCCCCAGTTCTTTATGAAGCTCATCGGCCTCGTTCTTATAGTCTCTAGCCTTATTTATCATGAGCACCTTCTCATCATGCTCTGACACAAAATCTGCTTCTGCAGACTCCTTCGCTACATAAAGAACACTAATCTCTTCATTCTGTTTCTGTACAACTGCACTCAGTTGCACATTCTTGTCAAGTTCTGCCAGATACAATGATTTCATTGCATCTGGAGGTGATGACTCTAGGGTAGGTACCACCATTTCAATCGATGTTACTTCCATTCCTTCCTCCACATCATTCATCATACTAAGGTATGATGCTATATCCATCTCTCCCTCAGAGTAGTCTTCCTTAAAAAAGTACTCCTCTATCTCTGACTCCTCTAGAATCACTATTGGTACCTCCGCTACTGGCATGGGTACAGGCTCTACTCGGTTCACAAGCTCTTCGCTCACCGCGTGTATATCTCTATACATCAAGCTATCGATCGACATCCTACAATAACACATAATATGTTGATTATTACATAACACATAATAGTATAAGCACAAATCACATTTAATTTATTTAGGGTTACTTTCAATCTTTTAAATTTTTCGGTATTGAGTTTCCACAATACCTTATTAACTCATTCGACTTAAGTAAAGCTCGAGTTTACTTCCTTCGGACTTCTCTTCCTTAACGAGGTTATTAACATAGGTTCGTCCCACCTTAAGTTTTATAATCTAATGCTTTGATACCAACTTGTGATGCCCCTAAATCTGGGTCTCTTCCAACCCGACATATAGTGCTCCACGGTGCTACAGTTCACACAAACATTCAATTGAAAAGCCTCAAAAGAACGAATACATCTTATATATATATATATATATATATATATATATATATATATATATATATTCCAAAACAATACTACCATTCCCCAAGTTCTTTATAACCGTTACATTTGTTCTTGTCATAATATCAAATATTATCATTACAACCCTATACTATTACATAGGTAATCTACAATTTTTCTTTAGCCTTCTCTTTATTCTTGTCGAATCCTTCGGTCCGTTCGGTCTAAGCTGCATTCATATGGTTCAAGCAAGAGTGAGCATAACAAGTACAACAATTTCATTTTAAAAGCATGCTTGAAACATAGGAATCATATATCTTTAATAACTTGATGATAGTTACGAAGTACTATCAATAACTTAAAATAGCGTTTCTTTTCCTTCAAAATATTTTACAATAACAAAATTCAGTAATACATCAATTCTGGTTCAGGACGTGAATGTCTTATAGTTTCTTTGAAAAGAACAACCCGACACGAAGTCCGTATATGACAACCCGGAAATTCGGATTGTCCAGAAATTAAGATTTAAAGAATTAGTAATTAATAAAATGAATTTTTATTAATACTATTCTGTGCTATGTGTTTATTAATCGTTTTATAACCTAGAATGATTATTAATCGGGAGAATTCTGGCTACGAGCTAGATTTAACGAGTAAAAATTTTCAAGACGAAAATGAATGTTTTCCGGGAACAAAAATATTTTCGAGGAAAAAGACGAAATAGGCACTATTCACCCATTTCTGCTCTCGAATTTATTTTGAAATTCCCATTACGTTAAATGTTGAGGCGTGATGGAATATTCAATAATATTTCAGTTATGGCAAAAACGAAGTTTTCGCCTGTGGACTCAAAACCTAAGGGTTAGGAAAAGTGAGTTCCGCGAATGTAATGAGTACGTATAATAACTAGGGTTATTATGCGTGAGAAATACGAGTATGATACGAGTTATTATACTGATATAGAAAGAAGAATAGTCTGACGTATAATACGAATATCGTCTGAGTTAAATACTGAAGAATACGAGAATAAGAATCGTGAGAATCGATTAGTCTTAATGGACTTTGTGTTCATGGACTTTGTAGAATCCAATTGGACTTGGATTATGTCAAGCCCAATGATTTGTGAAATCAAGCCCAAGTTAGGCCCAATAAGAATTAGGGTTAAGGCCCAAACCAAGAAAAGAAATCATGGATCGAACCAGATTGGGTAAACGGATGGGTAAGAACCATTGGGGCAACCCATGGGGTGACCCATGGGCATGTGGGCCAGCCACTTGGCCACCAAGTAAGGGTGGTAGCCAAGTTAACTTGGTGGCTAAGTTGAAGAGGAGGTGAGAATAGTGACTTTAGGGGAAAAATAGTTATTTTTGCCCCTAGCTTTGGTTTTCTATAAATAGAAACCTAGAATTTCATTTTCTAGGATTTTTGAAAATCCTACACTTGAGAGAGATAGAGAGAGATCGGTTGGGAGAGGAAGAGGAAGAGCGTGAGCATGAATGCTCGGATCAAAAGTGATCGTGAAATAGAAAAGCTAGCGAATCGTCGGCTTTGTATAACGGAAGAGAAATAAAGAAGAACGGTAATCCGAACACTAGTTTCTTCTAAATTTTCTTTAAGTTTTTATGTTCAAAAAAATAACTTAATGAGGATAAGAAGTAGATTAAGTTATAAAAGATTTCATATGGTTGAAATCGTAAGAAAATGAAGAAATAAGAATTAGAAATTTATTTTATAAATTTCTTAAGGAAGTATAAGATTCGTAAGGATTTTGAGTGATCCGAATGAATCTTATGATTGAGTAGGCTAAATAAGTAAGAAATGGTGTTCTATAACATCAAATTCCAAGAAAAAGTGAAATCGTAATCCAAAATATCGATTAAAAATGAAGAACGAACAAAGAACACGATGAACACGCGAAGAACACGAAGAATGTTGTTGATGGACAAATTTAAAACCATCGTAGTGTAATTGTTATTGATGGAAAAGTTTAAAACCATCGCGTATAAGTTAGATTCTTATTGTTTGGTTAGGAACGGTAGAAACGTTCATGAAGAACGGATTAAAACTAAGCTATGACGAAGTTATGGCGAAAATTTTGTAAATGAAGAACAAAAATTTGAAAGTTAGTAAATGAACCCGAACATGTAGGGTTTCATAAGAATGTAAGAGAACGTATAAAATGTGAGTCATGGACTCAAGAAATAATGAATTCCGAGTTCGGATGACCGAATAATGGACGAACGAACAAAGAACGTTAAAAATGTTAAAATGAACGAAGGGCGAAGATTAAGCCAATTGAATGGCATGTTAACGAATTCAGAACGAATTTCTATCTATGGGTAATCGAAGTACGTAAGATAAGGAAGAAAATGGCTTTGGAACGACCTCGTTCCGAGTTATAACGAAGAAGTTATGAGATTTCGAAATCGGCGTCTCAAGCTTGTAAAAGACTTAGACAATTTTCTAGGTTTCATACTTTTGTACAGCATGCCATGAGTTGTGCCTTGGAGGCCGACGTCATAATATGAGTAACAAATGTGTCCTGAGTACACCGCAAGAGTTCATCACAAGGCGAATCAGAGTACAATTTGTGGCCATACAGTATACATATACTGATCTGAATATCTTCAGAGTGTGGTATTGGCATATACTAAAAGTAAGAACTTCATGTGGCAATGCCAAATCAAAGAGAGAGAGAGAAGTAGGTCGGCGCCATAAGCGTGAGAGGAAAGGAAGGACGCACGGCCATGCGGCATGTTTGCAGCAGCAATGCCCGAAATGAGATTTTAGTTCTCGATTCTTTTGGAGGATGTGCAAGAAAGAAGTATGAACATGTAGTTCATGTAATGTAACATCCAATCAAGTGTATTTAACCTTTAAATGAAGGTTGAACGGAAAGATTAAACGAGATTAAAAAGACATTGAATGTAGGTGCGGCTTACGGAAACAATATCCAGAAACTGTAGTCACGATGAACGAACGTGAGGGATTACTGTGATTGTGATTCCTTAGACGTTGAGTGACGAAGGTAATGAATAACATTCTGATGTTATGTCATGGTAATAAGAGATAAGTATAAAGCGTATAGACGCTATGAATGCAACATTGTTGCGAAGAACGATTGGTCTTAGCATACAATGATCTGTATGGCTTCGACATTAAGAAAGAATAATGAACATGGGGTTCATGGAATGGATAACGATGAATGCAATTGAAACCTTGAGTAAAGGTTGAATGAGAGCTTAAGAGATGAGCAACGTGAACGTTGAATACGTAAATGATCCTTGTAAATCGTATTCGCGTTTGACGAACGTTCTAAGTATACCAGTTGTATGACGTAGGCGTTGATGAAGGTAAATACGTAAAATATGAATTGTTGAGAAAGCCGTAACGAATGATAATAAGATTAATGAAAGCCGAATGTGATTCGGATAAGAATGAGTCCTGAGGTATGGCAATTACTTGCCAGAAAGCCATAAGGAATAAGAACTTGACTTAACGAACATTATAATTTAATAGTTCGTATAAGTTAAGAGAAATTTAGGTTGTGGTACGATCGTAACCTTTGATGGTTGACATATGGGAGCTGGGCTAAACAATTCCTTCAGAGAGAAAAGGTATATCTGGCTGGCAAACCAATCTAACTCACTGTGTGATGGCTGTGTAGATGAGATGGGAACTTGTTTGTTGGTTGTTTGTGGGAAACCACTCAGAGTACCATATGGACTACTAGCAGAGAAGCGATGTGTGTTGAGTCCTAGAGAAGTATAAGAAGAAGATAAGAATGTAAATAATCAAAGACGATGAACGTTTTGAGTAAGACATCTCCGTATGTCATAAAGCCGTAAAGCGGTAAAGAAAGTTGGTCGCGTAAACTTAGTTGTAAGAACGTGAACCTTAAGAAGTAAAGTTAAGTAAACCAATGCGTAAGTCAAGTATATGACTAATTGGTGTATTTGTTATTTCCTTATGTGTTATAGGGATTGAATAAGCGGTTAAATGTAAGTCGTAGTCATGTGTAAAAGCAAGTTTCATAACTTCATTCATATTTTAAATGAATGCTAGTTTCTTAAACTTCTCAGATGTTGAACTTGAGACGTTCTGTCTATGTGCGAATATGCGATATTTATGCAAGGTGGTAGAACGTATAAGGCTTTGTGCCACAATGTGAACACTTCGGTGTTTCTATGAGATGAATTGTACTATGTTTGAACTGTTCAATAAAAGAATGTTCTGTTTATACATGAACCGTTATTGTTAAGTCTGTGCTATTGATTCTAGCCAGACATAATGTGTATGAAAGAGAGTAGAGAATGAAATTATTTCAAAGTGAATGTTACTAATGTTTTAAAATGATAGGAATCGAGATTATTCCTATTGTTCAAGCTGCTTCATAACCTTTGTTCGGTTATCGAAGTTCCAAACGAATGTTAAACTCTGGAAGTTGTATGTTCAACTGTTATAACTTGCTGGGCAATTGAATGCTCACACTTGCTTTAAATGAAAAACATTTTCAGCGAACGATGTTAGAAGAACTTAAGGATCCCGTATAGATCAAGCTGGCGGTATCCAGATGAAGTGCCATTCTGAATGCGAATGAGTGAGAAGATCAAGTGAAGACTTGTAATGTATAAAGATAAAAATTTAACTATAGACTAGTTTAATGAACGAGTATGTATCCTTGGTGGCGGATAAAAGTCACTCTTGTAAGATGAAAGGAATAATGTAATTATCATTATTTGTAATGAGGAAGGTTATAAGGTTTTAGAACACAGGATTTGAGAATGTATGTTATTATATTTCAAAGATATAATGATGTATGTTGGATGAATGATGTACTTTGATGACGCATTTTAACCGAGTGTGAAGATAGACCGGATTTCGGGGCGTTACAAGTTGGTATCAAAGCTGATAGGTTATAAACCTTAGGTATGAGTACCTAAGACTATAATCGTAAAGAGAAGGATAAGAAGATCACCACGTGATCATAGTAAATCGTAGTAACAGATGATCTGTTAAACGATGAATGATTTATAGCTAATGCTATGAATGAATGGTACTACAAAGTAGTACGGAAAGAAGAACTCAAATTGAGTTATAAAGGATAGCATACGAATTAAAGAAAATTCGTATTAAGTAAAGAGAAAGTTAGAAGTTCTAAGATTTTGATTGAGGACTCATGTGATAGGTGAGTAGTACGAACCTTCAAATGTGAGGGGGTTTGTGATTACTTAGTTATTACAGTGATAATCATTAGAATAGTATGTCGTGCTATCAATATGTATATGACGAGAAGGTGAATCTTTTCTCAGGTATATACTTGATAGGTAGAGAATGATAAGATAGGTGCGGGTTCTTGAAACTCATACTTATGAAAAGTTTGTGACTCATAGTTATATGTTATGTTTTTGAGCCCTAAGCATATGGATAGTCCTTGATTTGTTCTTGGATTACATATTGCGAAGATAAGTTCTTAAACACATATGGTTGTGGAAAGTTCCTAAACACATAAAGTGTGGTAAGTTGATGAACTATACTAAGATATAGAAATGTTTAGACTGAAAGTAAGTATTTTCAGTAGACTTAGCATTGAAGGTACTAGAGAAGAGTAAGTATTATCGCAAGTAAGACAATAAAGGAAGATGGAGAATAGGATATTCCAAGTTATCTAGCTATGCTAGATTTCAAAATTTCTTGAAATCATGCTGAGGTGCACATTTTGAAAATGAAAGAATTGGTTCAGCTTTTGGAACCAATGGATTTTAAAAGAACTATTCTTGGTATGTCTATGCTAATTGTTTCAGCTAGACAAAAATTGGTTTAAAATATCAAAATGAATTTTATATCATCAGTGCATTTGATGCAAAGATGGTAAAAGGATGGAGTTATTAATGCAATTAAACTTGGTGTTGGATTTGATCTTAGGATCAACAACCTGCTATGGTATGATGTATAATGACGAAGTCATAAACTGACAAAGTCCTCAATGTACTGTGAAAAGTGCGGTATCATGATGTCATGAAACGTTTTGATGTATTGCAAACGAATTGAAAGAATTAGTCGATGTCAAGCGAATTGACTAGACAAATGTTTCAAGTTGATGTCCAATTTATTGGTATGGTCTAAGCTACTTGATTTGGCTAAGATGAATGGTATGTCATGATTAAAAGAAAATCAAGCTTTCTTTGAAGAGTTATGTCGAACCAAATTGTTTTGGTGCGGATTCTAATGATTTAGTCTGAGGAGAACATGGAAGAGGTAGCTTACTTTCTTTGTGATTGTAAACTGACCGTGGAAAGAAAGGTTACGGCGCCCTGCTGTTTAACCTAGTAAGAGTTCATGGTCAATTTGATCCCTCAGAAAAAGTAGGAAATATTTTAAAGGAATCTTTATATTCCTCGTTATTCCTTACACTTCATGATTCTTGTTAAGTTAAGAAGGGTAGGGAATGTTTGAAAGATAATAACTTCTTTGAAGAGAAGTTGAGAAGAAGAGTAAGTTAAAATTTCGAGGATGAAATTTTGTGAAGAAGGGGTGAATGTGATGACCCGTGTATGGGTATGGTTAGAAGAAATTCCGAGGACGAAATTTTTATAAGTGGGGAAGGATGTGACAACCCAGAAATCCAGATTGTCTAGAAATTAAGATTTAAAGAATTAGTAATTAATAAAATGAATTTTTATTAATACTATTCTGTGCTATGTGTTTATTAATCGTTTTATAACCTAGAATGATTATTAATCGGGAGGATTTTGGCTACGAGCTAGATTTAACGAGTAAGAATTTTCAAGACGAAAATGAATGTTTTCCGGGAACAAAAATATTTTTGGGGAAAAAGACGAAATAGGCACTATTCACCTGTTTCTGCTCGGAGATTTATTTTGAAACTCCAAGAAGTTATTGATTACGTTAAATGTTGAGACGTGATGGAATATTCAATAATATTTCAGTAATGGCAAAAACGAAAGCTGGCCACATGCGGACTCAAAACCTAAGGGTTAGGAAAGTGAGTTCCATGAATGTAATGAGTAATGCGATATAATAACTAGGGTTATTATGCGTGAGAAATACTGAGTATGATACAAGTTATTATACGAGTATAGAAAGAAGAATAATACGACGATATAATAATAAATATCGTATTTGAGTTAAATACTGAAGAGATTATGAGAATACGAGAAAGAATGCGTAGAATACGATTAGTCTTAATGGACTTTGTGTTCATGGACTTTGTAGAATCCAATTGGACTTGGATTATGTCAAGCCCAATGATTTGTGAAATCAAGCCCAAGTTAGGCCCAATAAGAATTAGGGTTAAGGCCCAAACCAAGAAATGAAATTGCGGATCGAACCGATGCGCAAACGGATGGGTAAGAACCATTGGGGCAACCCATTGGGTGACCCATAGGCATGTGGGCCGGCCACTTGGCCACCAAGTAAGGGTGGTGGCCAAGTTAACTGTAGCGCCCCCAAATCCGGGTATCTTCCAACCCGACAGATGGTGCTATACTGTACAACATTCATATATTCATTCAATTGAAAATTCTCAAGGAACGAACATAACTTCTATATATTTAAAGTAATATTTACATTTCCCAGGTTCTATACCCATTACAAAGGTTCTTTGTCATAATATCAGTTACATTACAACAATAGACCTATACTATTACAAGACAACTTAGTAATCTGCCTTAGCTTTTCCTTTATTCTTTTTCGATCCTTCGGACGTTTGAAGTCTTAAATGCATTCATATGGTTCAAGCAAGAGTGAGCATAACTAGCTTAGCAAGTATAACAATTTAATAACAACATGCTTGACACATACAAATCGTATATCTTCAATAACTGAACAATAGTTATGAAGTACTATTGATAACTCAAAATAGCACTTCATCTTTTCTTTCAAAATGTTTTACAATAATAACAATATTTAGTAAAACCTTCACTCGGCCAAAGACCTCGAGTATTCATTCTTTATTGAAAAAGGACAACCCGAAAAAAGTCCGTAAAGTCTGATATTACTTACGAGCATATTCTTCTATGTGATCACCTATTGTACTCTATCTCGATCAACACTACATCCATTAAACGTATGCACATTTAAGCATTTGGCAACCTCACGTGCCTGTCATTTTACCGACAAAACATTTGTTTAACATTTCAGTCTTCTTTTGAAAACCATATCAAGTAGTTGACAAAAGATAACAACATTTGATAGTAAATGAATAAATTATCAATACATCAAGTCTAGCCAAAGGAATTGACTTTAACTTCAACATACCTCAATTCATGCGAAAGAATACATGAACTTTAAAAAAACTTGTTCAGATTGAACTGAGACAAGAGTTAGAATACTTGCATTTAGCGTCTGCTACGGTATATTAACTTTATGTTCAAGTTGTTCAAGTCTCTACAATACATGATCACATAATGCCATACATTAGGTCACATATAATCAAGTATGTATATGACTATATCATACCCTTCATTTCAATCTAATTGTGTATTAGATTCAGCCATTATATTCGCTCTTAGGTTTATCATTATCCTTGCATTTATATTCGACTAGGTTATCTCAACCTTTATACAACATCCTTAAGGGTTAACAAAGTTTAACCAATGTTATATTACATCCCTTAAGTTGTGTTTACTTGTAAATCAATTAGCTTTCCTTTCTTTGTACTTAAAAACATTCATTACCATCCTTATTTTGATCTGGTCATGTGACACCAAATTTATATATATCATCTCATACATGTCATGGCGCGAGCTTATAGTAGCATTCTCCCGGACTTGGCCCTGAGGCACGAGTCCTTACTTAATGGGCATATCGCTGGCTCCACTCTCCGAAGATTTTTTGTATCGTATATGTGGTAAACATATTTACCACATATTGTACTATGGTTCGAGTCATGGCCAGAACTCTTTAAGTGTACTTGGACATCATTATGCTACTATGACGCGACTCATTTTTTCCTTGGGTTGGCCATATGGCTAACTCTGTCACCCGTAAAACAATTTCAGTTTTTGAATTTTGTGAACTTCCCGGACGCATAACTTCATTGTTATAAGTCCGAATTGGCTCGTTCAAAAGCCTACGGTTCACAAATTACATAATCTACGCGTTCATACAAGAATTTTTTCTATTTGACTTCGTGTGCTAAAAATTAACCTATTGGTTCATTTTTAACGAAAACGATAAACGTTCGTGATCGTTCAACGATCGTTTCTTCGTTCTAAGTCAGAATCCGGTCATTTTCGAGTCCGCAACTCTTAAATGCTAAATATGACTTATCTCAATTGGAGAACAATGGTTCCTAGTTCAAACACAAAATTTGACTTCTATTCCGAGAATTTGACGAATTCGACGATTATCGTCCAATCGTACAATTTCCGGCAAATCTTCATTCTTATGATTTGTTCAACATTACAAATGAATTCCATTCATCATGTGAACATCTCAACATACTTATTACAACAACCTATATTCATTGTTGGATTTTTGACTTATTCTTCATGAGCTTATAACTTGTCAATTTATAAACTACTTAAGATTTGATTATTCATGACTTATGGCAATTAAAGTTTCTTAATCATCACACTTTACATGTTCTTCACATATAACTTTACTTATGTATATATGATACATATAATCATATAAGTTCTTAATTCACTTCTCTTAATAAACTCATTACAAGTTCATATTTTCATACTTAACATTCAAGGTTAACTTATAATAAGTTTATAACTTTTATAAGTTCAAATGACTTATTGTAAACTTATGTGGCTTAAGTTCATGACTTACACATTCTTCTTGCTTCTTATCATTCATGTTTCTTAATCCATCTTTTCTTATCAACCTATCATGGTAGAGATAGAAGATAATTTAGAGAAGAAGTCTTACTTTTGTATTCTTGGAAAGGTAGCTTTCTTCTTCTTCTTATAAATGAAATGACTTATTTATAGCTTATTCTCTCTAACACTTAAGCACTTTTGAAATGTTGGATTGTTTGAACAATTAATAAATGGCTTGTAAGCCTTCTCTATTTATAGAATTTGCAAAGCTAGGGTAGATTAGTCATTAAATCAACCCACCTCCTTAAGCCACCTCCTTACTATTCATTACTTGGCTAGCAAAACACTTATCCTATACTTGGTCATTACTCATTTAACTTGGTCATTACTCTTAATACTTGGTCATTACTTCTAATACTTGATCATTACATTAACTTGATCACCACATATTAACCATATTGATATGGTTTGTCCCATGGGTCATACAACTCATGGATTCTAGTTTGGGCTTACATTAAATCAACCTTTGGGCTTTGCATTTATAAACACTAGTTGATTCATTAACTAATAATGTGGGCCTCTCCCTTTAATTCACTTGGACTTGTATTAATTCAATCAAACTATGCAAGTCCATTAGCATTACTTAATACATATTGTTGATGTATTATTTTCGTATTCTAATTCATATAGAATTTATATACGATTTCATCCTTCCTATAAACTCAGATAATACTTAGTATTATACTGCTTTTTCATTACTTCGCATAAATACCAAAGTATCATACTATTATTACTTATTCATTACTATTTCGCCTTAGTATTATAACGTTTATAAATTAAGTCCATAAGCAAATTATTACATTTTCCATAACTAGATTTTTATTACATAATCCATCTTACCTTGTTATTCCATCATTACATATTTCTCGGAAATTCAAATATATATCCCGAGCAAATACCGATGAATAGTGTTTTTCAGAAAAATTTCTCAAAAAACTTTTATTTTCGTCTTGGAAATTCAAACACTTTAATTCATCCACGTAGCTCAAATACTACGAGATTCTAACATCAATAGGTTATACAATGACAACCATCTTGGTAACACATAGAATAGAATTTTATTATTATTTAATTTAATAAAATCATTTTACAATAAGATCCGAATTTCTCGGTCGTTACATTCTTCCCCCCTTATAAAGATTCTGTCACCAAAATTTCGTCTTACTTTATCAAAATAGATTGGGAAAATTTTTCTTCATCTTTTTTTTCTAGTTCCCACGTTGCTTCTTCAGCATCGTGGTTCTTCCATAATACCTTTACTGATGGTATTACCTTGTTCCTCAGAACTTGTTCCTTTCTATCAATGATCCGCATGACGACTCTTTCTTCATATGTTAAGTCTTTCTCGATATGAATCGGCTCATACTCGATTACATGCTTATAGTCCCAAACTATATGGACGTAATCTGAGATCGTGAAATATGTTATGTATTCGTTCTAGGTCTGGAGGTAATGCTATCACATAAGCTACCTCTCCCACCCATTTTAACACCTCAAAAGGTCCTATAAACCTTGGACTTAAATTTTCTTTCTTTCCAAAGCATATCTTTACTTTTCAGGTAGATACCTTTAGAAACACATACGAGCCCACCTCAAACTCTCGACTTAGTCTATGCGAGTCCGTATACTTCTTCTGTCTGTCCTGAGCTTTGACGAGACGCATCCGACTTAACTTTACCACATCCGCTGTTTGTTGTACCAATTCTGGTCCTAGCATCCAGCGTTCTCCCACCTCATCCCAACACAATGGTGTTCTGCACTTTCTTCTATACAGAGCTTCATATGGCGGCATACCTATGCTTGCATGATAACTATTGTTATATGCAAACTCTACTAGTGGTAGGTGATCATCCCAATTACCCTTGAAATCCATGACGCAAGACCTCAACATGTCTTTTAACGTCTGAATTGTCCTCTCGCTCTGCCCATCGGTTTGTGGATGATAAGTTGTGCTTAACTTCAACTGTGTTCCCAACTGTTCTTGCAAACTCCTCCAAAAATTCGATGTGAATCGTGGATCACGATCGACACAATCGATAACCTGGTACTCCATGTCTGAAATGATTTCCTTAACATAAAGTTTAGCTAACTGGTCTAAGTTATACTTGACCCTTATTGGCAAAAAGTGAGCCGACTTCGTCAACCGGTCCACTATTACCCAAATCGAATCGTACCCTTTATGCGTCGTCGGAAGTCCCACCACGAAGCCCATCGTGATATGTTCCCACTTCCATTCTGGAATCTCCAATGACTGTAATAAGCCATTGGGTCGTTCATGTTCGGCCTTAACTTTTTGACAAGTTAAGCACCTACTCACATACTCTGTTATTTCTCTCTTCATGTTTGTACACCAAAACTCGTCATCAAGGTCTTGATACATCTTAGTGCTACTAGGATGTATCGAGTACCTCAAACTATGAGCTTCTAGTAACACTTGCTCCTTTAATTCCGTCTCATTCGGAACCCAAATTATTCCTTTAAATCTTAATAATCCCTCATTATCAAGACTATACTTAGTATCTTCTTTCTCGAATAACCTCTTCTTCATTTGGTTACACTCGTTCGTCTTGAGTTATACCTCCTTGACTCTATCTACGATGGTAGATTACATCTCCATCGCAAAAGAGTAACTGCCCTGAATCACTCGACATCTTTACTTCTATTTCCATCCTAGCCATCTCTGTTATTAACTCATTTTGAGCTGTTAACAAAGACAACTTTTCCCGACCCTTCCTACTTAAGGCGTCGGCGACTACATTATCCTTTCCAGGGTGATACAGGATTTCACAATCATAATCCTTTATCAACTCTAGCCATCTTCTCTATCTCATATTTAACTCCTTCTGAGTGAAGATATACTTTAGACTTTTATGGTCCGTATATATCTCACATTTTTCCCCATAAAGATAATGTCTCCATATCTTTAGGACAAACACTACCGCGGCCAGTTCCAGATCATTTGTAAGATAAACTTTCTCATAATCCTTCAACTGCTGAGATGCATATGCAATGACTTTTCCATGCTGCATAAGCACACAACCAAGTGCTCTATGTGAAGCATCACTATACACTACAAAATTTCCTGTGTCATCTGGCAATGACAAAACAGGCGCTTCACTTAATCTTTTCTTCAGTTCTTGAAAACTGTCTTCACATTTATCCGTCCATACATATTTCACCGTCTTCCTTGTTAAATTAGTCAATGAGGTAGCTATCTTCGAAAAATCTTGGATAAATCTTTGATAGTACCCCGCTAACCCTAGGAAACTCCACACCTCAGTCGGCGTTTTTGGTTGTTCCAAATTCATTACTGCTTCCACCTTCGCTAGATCCAATGAAATCCCTTCTTGGTCAATGACATGACCTAAAAACTGCACCTTTTCCAGCCAAAATTCACATTTGGTGAATTTCGCATAAAACTTCTCCTTCCTTAGTGTCTCCAACACTAATCTTAAGTGTTCAACATGATCTTCTGGCGTCTTAGAATAGACTAGAATATCATTGATAAACACCACGACGAACTTGTCCAAATATAGTTTGAACACTCTATTCATCATATCCATAAATACAAATTTGTGCATTCAATCAACCCAAATGACATCACCAAAAACTTCGTAATGACCATAACGAGTCCCGAATGCGCCTTTGGTACATCTTCTTTCCTAACCTTCAACCGATGATACCCCGCTCAGAAAATCTATTTTAGAAAAATACTTTGCCCTTTCAATTGATCAAAGAGATCATCGATCCCGGCAATGGGTATTTATTCTTTATCGTTAACTTGTTCAACTCTAGATAGTCAATACAAAGCCTTAACGATCCGTCTTTTTCTTCGACAAACAACACCGATGCCCCCACACAGAAAACACTTGGTTGAATGTACTTTCTGTCCAATAGTTCCTATAGCTAAACCATTAGTTCCTTCATTTCCACAGGCGCCATACGGTACGGTGCCCTTGAGACTGGTGCCGCTCCTGGCACAATGTCTATCATAAATTTGATCTCCCTATCCAGCGGTAAACCGGGTAACTCACTTGGAAATACATCCACGAACTCGTTTACTATAGGTATTTGTTCCATGGTTGCTCCCACTCTCTAAGTACCAACAATATTGCATAGGTAACCTACACAACCCTTCCTTAAAAGTTTTCTAGTTTGTGTCATCGTAAGGCAACACGGACGTCCCAGCAATTTACTGCCGTAAAATACTACAAGAGGTTGCTTCAATGTCCTGATGCTCACACATTTCTTTTTGCAATCTATAATTACTCCATGGTTAATCAACCAATCCATTCCGAGAATTACGTCGAATTCTCCTAACTTTATCGGTATTAAATCTATGATAACTTACGACCATGTACATCTATGCAACAACTCCTATGAATATCTTCAATAGGAATTATCTCTTCGTTTGCTACCTTAATGTTCAAAGGTATAGGCAATTTTCGGGAAATAATTCAAGTCGTCTAGCAAAATCACATGTTATAAATGAACAAGTAGCACCCGAATCAAAAAGCACGTATGCATTTATATTGTTGATCGAAATAATACCTACAACTACATCCCCTGATGCCACTACATCTTGGACCATCATATTAAAAGTGTGGGCCATTGATTTCCCCGGCTGAGCTGGACCACTAATAGCTAACTTACCGCTATTAGTTCCCTTATTTCCTTCTGTCCCCTTCTTCGGGCAATTCTATGTTATGTGGTCAGTTGATCCACATACAAAACATCCGTGATTTTTCTTCGGATTTGGATAGTGAAGGCGAAATGTGCCCTTCTTGTCCACAATTATAACAAACCGCCTTTCCTTTGAGACAGACTCCCAAGTGAGTCTTCTGGCAGGTTTTACAGGCCTCCATCCTCCTCTTAGAGTCCCCTTATTTTTACTCCTAGTATTCCCGAGTTAAAGCCCTTCCTCTTCGACTGGCACTTGCCACTTCCATTGGCTCCATCGGTCTTGGTTCCTCCATCAACCTTGCCCTTGTTTTTCTTATCCTTGTGGTACTGGCTGAGAGCCTCATTCCCACCTTCGGCAATTATTTCCTTTTCTAGTATGGTTCCAAAGAAAGTACTTTGGAACACGTAGATCGCTATAGAGCCGGGTTTCCAAGCCGTGCTCGAATCTTCTAACCTTTCTCACTTCAAAGTCCACTTGATGTGGAGCTTAATCGTGCAATTCATTAAACTTGGCGATAATCTTGGAGAACTGTCTATATCCCTTGTCTCAATTCAAGAAACCTCATCTCCATCATCCTTGCATACTGTGGGAAAATAGTTCTCAAGAAAATCTCCTCAACCTCTCCCATGTTAGGTTTCTTATATCGGCCCTAGCTTGGTTTGCCTCCCACCGGTTTGGCCTCTCCTTTCATCAAATAGGTTGCAAAGGAAACCTTTTGACCCTCCTCAATATTTGCTATTACATATGCTTTCTCGATTTCTTTTTACCCAAGTCCTGGGCTTATAGGGTCCAAGTAGTTCCTTTGAACTCCCATGACCTACACTTTTAAAGTCCTTAAAAGTAGTAGCTTCTTACTCCAGAATCACGGGTACATTATCCCCGTCTCTATTAAATGCGTGGTAAAAGATTAACGAACTCCTGCATTGGATTAACTCCCACCACCTCCTGCTGGTTAACATTAAGCATACGATTTCGTTGTCTCCTTCTTGGCATTTTGTTTGTTAAGAAAACAATACATCATTATTACTTTATTCTTGTTGGTTTGTTATTATTTGTAATAAAACAACAACTCATACTCATTACTCAACATATTCCATAAAAAGACTTATATTGATTTATAACTTGCAGTATAACACTACATTGTTTACATTATTCAGCCTTAGCTGATTACATTACCATCCCGCAATTACTTTCCAAAAATTGGGATTTACAAAAGACTACCCTTTATTATACAAAAGAGGGTTTTACGTCACTACTAGATACATAATATTTACATATCTAATCTACTCTAGCTGTTGCTAGACTACATCTGACCTAGGGCATTCTCGAAATCTTTGTTGGCCAGACCGGCAATAACATCTCTACTGATAGTGTGTCGGGTCTGTCCTGCTTCTATCTGATACCCAACTACCTGCTGCTGGAAATCTACATGAGAACTCCTATGAATATAGGACATCCTCTCCAACTTCCGTTGTTTAGTCTTTAGCTCCTGCTTGAGCTCAAAGACTTCACATTTCAGCTCTCGGACCTTGTCCTTAGCTAGAACTCTATCATCATGCTCCTCTTCCCACATTCCCTCCATGCTAGACTTGTCCTCATGGACAGCTTGGAGTTTCTCTTTCAACTCCTTAACCTCTTGGCAGTAATGGACATTCTTATCCAATACCGACATAAACAGAGCCTTCATTGATTCCCCCGTAGACAACTCCTCTGTAGGTGGAACCTGGTCAAAGGACATCACGTCCACCTCCTCCTCTAGCATGCCATCAAATATAGACATGTAGTCTAAATCGTGCAGTCTCTCAGGCTGATTGTCACCAACTCTGCTCTCTTTGCTACGATTTGGTTGTATCTCTACCCGATTAATCGAATCCTCGCTCACTACATGTATATCTCTATACATATCATTTTCTCCTGACATCTACAATAAAACAATATAGTTTGATTAGTACACATCAGTAAAATAATAGAAATACATAACATAATATAATGCATTTTTATAGGGTTACTTTCCATCTTTTACTTCTTTATTCTTTTTTAAGGTTATGACTTAAGGTTCTACTTTCCCCCTTGTGTTTTATAACCTAGGCTTTGATACCAACTTTTAGCGCCCCAAAATACGGGTATCTTCCAACCCAACAGATGGTGCTATACTGTACAACATTCATATATTCATTTAATTGAAAAGTCTCAAGGAACGAACAAAACTTCTATATATTTAAAGTAATATTTATATTTCCCAGGTTCTATACCCATTAAAAAGGTTCTTTGTCATAATATTAGTTACATTACAATAATAGACCTATACTATTACAAGACAGTTGTGGCACCCCTAAATCCTGGTACTTCATTTTCTCAAGATTTGGTGCTCACTTAATCAAAACATTCATTTATAACTACCCAATTATAATAAAATTGAATAATAAAACCTCACCCACACGTGATTAAACTCAAATAAAATCTCCCCAAAGTTATCTAACCTTTAACAACAATCATTCAAATGCGAAATTAAATAAACTTCATTACAATCTTTAAACCAAAGTCTAATAATAATACTATCAAATCTATTACAAGTCTTCATGATTGTTCCTCTTTCCTTTTCCTTTACACTTATGCTAGGTATCGTCACCGCTTCAACTTTAGTCAGAAGAAATTTTACAGAGCAAGAGTGAGCAAACAAGGCCCACTTGAAATAATAATAAATAAATCTTTAAACTTTTACATCAATTGCCAATATTAGGCTCAATAGAACTGAACAATATATTCTATTAACTTTCTAAAAATTATAACATTCACTGAGAGTCTAATGACCACGAATCATGTCCATAGTTATAAGTAATCTTTCAACTTTAACTTCAGCAACAAATAAAGACTATATTTGACTCCACGCACTTAGGGGATCAACCCTTCTGTACAAATGTATTGTGCACAACCATTTCAACGCTAAGCGTAAACCTCTATTAAAAGAGTTGTTCATCTCAGTATTTAGAATACAAGTCCGCACCAAAGGAAGTTTGGTTTGGATAAGCTTTCAAGGAAATTTGGAATTTAACGAACATCAACTAAGGAGTAGTTGAATAAAACCAATAACACTATACTATAGAATAATCGTGATTGAATCAATCATAGTAACTAAAATCATGCTTTTAGGAATAATCTAATAGCATACAATTTGAATAACTATAGCATACCTTGCTTGAACAGTACTAAGCCAATGTTAATTAGAATTGAATACTAAACATGGATGGAAATTCAATTATGCATGTTAATCAATAATTGAAATACAAGAATAACTTGTTCAACATCCAACCAAAGTTTAGACAACTTACATCATTATAAGGTAATCGAAATTGAAAACAATAATTTGCTCAATAAGACAAAGGATTAGAAAACTTGCCTTGCTCGTAGGCTAAACCGAATCAATTTGAATCACAATACCCTATATATATATATTTATATATATACACGTCATCATGACTTAGTTAGTCACTACCATTTTACAAATTTAACTAACTACATACATCACGTATGTTTGATTATTTAATCCCATAATCAAGTTATAACACAAGTTAATCCTTAATAACATAATTATTCATAGTATAGAAATACTAAAATCAATATTTTACAGTCCTACTATTATCAGATAGTGTTTCTTAAAATTTCATGTACAAAAAGTACATTGTCAGACCATTCTGGCTAACTTCATGTACTTATGCTTCAGCTTTATATTGTGGGTCGCGCTACGGTGTGCAGTGATAGTATTTGCGGTGCACGGTGAATACACTCACGGTTGCCATGGCTGCGGTAGAGTGATGGCGTTGCAGGGGCGAACAACATATTGTTGGGCGCCGCATATTAAAAACTTCAAAACTCATGTCGACGACGACTTCGACAACCGTATGCGAAAAAGCCAATTTGGACTACAAGCTCGTTTCTAACAGACTAATTCATACCATAACTTCATGTAAACATAATTCAAGAACTTCTAACATGTTTCTACCCATACAACAACATAAACAACCAATTTAAAACATCCAATTTCACTATTTTTGACAAAAACTCCATTTTTGATATTTCAATGAAAACCAACACTGTAAAAATTTGTTTTTCAACCAAAACAATTAATTCAAAGCATCTTATCAATAATTATACATACTCTATCAAATTAGATGATCAATTTGTCAACTAAACAACTAATTATCCTTTAATTTCTACTTTAAATTAACCCATACTAATTCACCAAAAACTCTCTGTAAAAGGTTTTCTTCACAAACTACATACATAGCAATAATACATTGACTAAAAGTTATGAAAATCGTTTTAACATCACTAATATGTCATATAAAGCCACATAGCAACAAAATTTCATGTTTACACAACGATTCTACAGAGAATTTGGGAAGAGAAAAACTAAACTTTTAAAAACTAAAAGAATAGGAGAAATACCTTGAAGAAGATGATGATGGCTATTCCTTTCTATTCTCAAGCTTCTTCTTCTTCAATCTCTAGCCTTTCTTCCTCTATTCTCTTCTTCTTCCTCTGAGTTTTTCTTTTCTTCTCTCTAACCTCTCTCCTCTATTCTTACGTACTTAGGATATAACGTATGAGATATAATATATATTTATTATATGATATAAATATAAAACTTATAACTGATTTCAGTTATTTGAATTTTGAAAATCAAAAGCCATAAGGCTTGTTTGGCTAATCACTAAAAACATAACCAATTATTCCTTATGCCTTGTTTGGAAAAAGACAATTATATTAAAGACTTAATAGACATTAGGCCTTGTTTGGCAAAACTGAATTAAACTCCCTTAATTTATTTTAATAACTCCTTTATAGCAAGGTTATTAGTCACACTTTTATTTAATTAATAAATCAATTAAAAAATTAATCTATTAAATTACTTTAGCACATAACTATAATTTCTTTTATAATTATAATTTTATTTAACCAACTAATATTTTAAATTACAATTTCCCATTTAAAATATTATAATTTATTTAAATCACTATAAGCTCTCTAACTTACTTATTAAATTAAATTGGTATATAATCTCATAATAATTAATTTTCTTAGATCCTTAATTATTTATTCAACAAATAATTAACTAAACCACATCAACTCAAATTGCCATATAATTCAAAAAATAATTAATATTGCAAATAAATATTTAATATTTAATTATTTATTCAACAATAAATTAACTAAATCACCTTAACTCAAATTGAACAATTATTTATTCAACAATAAACATAATTCATTAAATACTTATATAAATCAATAAATATTTAATATTACACTTTAAAATTCTGGAATGTTACATCATTCCCTCCTTACAAGGATTCTGTCCTCAGAATCACAACTCAAACAAATCATTCGTTACATTCTTCCCTATTTACAAAGATTCTGTCCCTAGAATTGAAGACACAGATTAAACAAATAACTCAGGGTACTCTTTCAACATTTTCTCTTCGAGTTCCCACGTAACTTCTTCAGCGTTGTGGTTCCTCCATATCACCTTCACAAAAGGTATCACTTTATTCACACTTGTTCTTCCTCGTCACTATCCGGATAGAACCTCTTCATAAGACAAATCTTTCTCGAATCGGCAATTCTGTTCGTATTTCGATCACATGTTTGTAGTCGGGTTTATATGGTCGTAACACCGAAATATGAAAAAACATTATGAATGTTTTTCAACTCTAGAGGTAGAGCTACCTCGTACGCCACTTCTCCCACTCTTCGCAGCACTTCAAAGGGTCCAATAAACCTCGGGTTTAGCTTTCCCTAACAGTTGGCGTTCACCGACTTCATCCCAGCACAGTGGAGTTCTGCACTTTCTGCCGTACAATGCCTCGTAAGGTGGCATGCCGATGCTCGCATGATAACTGTTGTTATAAGCAAATTCCACCAACGGTAATTGTTCTTCCCAGCTTCCTTTAAAGTCCATGACACATGCTCTCAGCATATCTTCCAATGTCTGAATTGTTCGTTCACTTTGGCCATCTATTTGTGGATGATAAGCCGTACTCATTCGTAACTGTGTCCCCATGCATTCTTGTAGTCTCTTCCAAAAATTCGATGTGAATCGCGGATCTCTATTGGACACAATTGATACTGGAACTCCATGCCTCGAAACGACCTCTTTAATGTACAATCTCGCCAACTGATCAAGATTGAATCTAATCTTTATTGGTAGAAAGTGCGCTGATTTCGTCAGTCAGTCCACTATCACCCAAATCGCATCGCATCCTCTCTAAGTAGTTGCAAGACCCACCACAAAATCCATCGTGATGTGTTCCCACTTCTATTCCGGTATTTCCAACGGTTGGAGTAATCTCCTGGGTCTTTGATGTTCGGCTTTTACTCTCTGACACGTCAAGCATTTTGCTACGCATTCAGCAACATCCTTTTTCATATTTGGCCACCAAAAATGTCGGTGCAAATTTTGATACATTTTTGTGCTTCTTGGATGAATCGAATATCTTGTGTTGTGTGCTTCGATCAAGATTTTGTATTTCAGTTCTAGCACTGCTGGAACCCAAATTCTTCCCTCGAACCGTAGTAATCCTTCTTTATCGACCTTATATTTTACATCACCGCATTTAATCAGATTCTTTTTGATTTTCCCACACTCTTCATCTTGTAGCTGAGCATTCTTCACTTTGTCCACTAAAGTTGGACCACTTTTTCTATCCAAAAATAGTTGTTAGTTCGATTCTTTTGAAATTTGATTTCCAACTCCAGCTTTTGTCATTCTTTGAAATGAGCTCCTCCCGAGTTGTTATCAAGATTAACTTCTCCCACCTTTTCCTCGCTTAAAGCATCCGCCACCATATTCGCTTTGCGGGATGATAAAAGATTTCACAATCATAATCTTTTATCAATTCCATCCACCTTCTTTGACGCATGTTCAAATCCTTCTGAGTGAAAATATATTTCAGACTTTTGTGGTCTGTGTAGATTTCACATTTCTCTCCATAAAGATAGTGTCTCTATATCTTCAGAGCAACTTTGTCATTCTGCATAAGAACACAACCCAACCCTTTGCGTGAGGCATCACTATAACCACAAAATTTCTTGTATTATCTGGTAATGTCAACACAGGTGCCACACTTAGCTTCTTCTTCAAATCTTGGAAACTCTCTTCACATTTCTCCGTCCAAATGAATTTTACATCTTTCCTTGTCAAATTTGTTACCGGAGTGGCTATCATAGAAAAATCTTGAATGAATCTTCTATAGTAACCAGCCAGTCCCAAGAAACTCCTCACTTCTGATGATGTTCTTAGTTGTTCCCAATTGATCACAGCTTCCACTTTTGACGGATCCACTGAAATCCCATTTTTGTCAATCAAATGACCCAAAAATTGTACACAATCGAGCCAAAATTCGAACTTAGAGAATTTTGCGTACAGCTTTTCCTTCCTTAGTGTTTCCAATGTCAAAGGTAAATGTTTCATGTGTTCTTATTGAGTTTTGGAATACACCAGAATGTCATCGATAAATACCACCACTAACTTGTCTAAGAATGGTTTAAACACCCTGTTCATCAGATCCATGAACGCAGCAGGGGCATTTGTTAAACCAAAAGACATAACCAGAAACTCGTAATGTCCGTACCGAGTTCTGAATGCCGTTCTAGGTATATCCTCCATTCTTACCTTCAATTGGTGATACCCACTTCTCAAATCTATTTTCGACAAATATTTAGCACCCTTCAGCTGATCAAACAAGTCATCTATTCTAGGAAATAGATACCTATTCTTAATAGTGACTTTGTTTAACTCTCTATAATCAATGCAAAGACGCATTGTTCCATCTTTCTTCTTAACGAATAAAACTAGCGCTCCCCACGGCGATACGCTTGGTTGAATATATTTCTTCCAAAGAACTCTTGCAATCGTATCATCGGTTCCTTCATTTCTCTTTGGAGCCATTCATGCAGGGGTTTTCAATATTGGTGTTGTTCCCGGCGCCAAGTCGATCACGAACTCAATTTCTCTGTCAGGCGGAAGTCTTGGCAAATCTTCTGGAAACACGTCTTCGAATTCTCTCACTATCGGTATTTCTTCTAGTTACACACCCTTCTTCTGAGTATCGACTATGTAAGCTAAATAGCCCACATAACCTTGACTCAACAATTTCTTGGTCTGCATAGTTGTCAGACATTTCATTTATCTAGGCGACTTACTACCATAAAATACTACCTTTGACGTAGTCATAAGGTTTTCACACTTCTTGTGACAATCGATTACTGCTCCATATTTGAACAACCAATCCATCCCCAAAATTACATCAAATTCTCCGAGTCTAATCGGAATCAAATCTACCAACAAGATATTCTCCTTAATGTTCACCCTACAGTTCTTGTATACGAATCTAACATGGATTACTTCCTTATTCGCAATTTCTATGTTCAAAGGAAAATTCAGTTCTTCTCTAGGCAATTCTAACCTCTTAGCAAATTCATCAGATATAAACGAGCAAGTAGCACCCGAATCGAATAATACATAAGCATTTATATCATTGATTGGGATAATACCTGACACTACATCTTTTGATTGCAAAGCATCTTGCACAATCATGTTGAAGGTTCTGGCTGTGGGTTTGTTTGATGCTGCAGGTCCTGCAATGGCCCATGTACTTCCATTGTTACCTTCATTGCTTCTGGTTGTCACTCCTTCCCTCTTCTTAGGGCATTCACGAGAAAAGTGATCTACATTCTTCTTTGGTTGAGTGCAATTTGGGGCGATGTGACCCTTCCGGCCACAATTGAAGAAAACTTGTTTGCCCATCAAGCACGCACCCTTGTGAAATTTCCCACATGTCGTACATGCGTCAAATTTTTTTTTTTACTGGTTACCCTGATGGTTTCTAGGACCCATGTTCCCATTCCACTTCCTCTTTAAGTTGTTGTTGTTGTTGTTATTGTTGTTGTTGTTGTTGTTTCCACCGCTACCACTCCCATTCTTAGTCTCATTATCATTCCTCTTCTTCTTTTGTTCCTGGTTGAACTTTGTCATCGCCTTCAGCTTCCACCTTCAACGAGTAATCGCTTTCTCCATCACCGCAAAATGTCTTCAATTGAACAGGATACCCTCTTCAGTATAGCTAGGGCTTTAGTCCTGTTCAAATCACTTCGCTTTTACGCCGTCGTCTACGACTTTATATAAAGCAAAACCTCGCCAATTCATTGAATTTTTTTGCAAGATACTTGGATATCGCCATCGTCCCTTGTTTTAGTTCCAAAATTGCACTTCTAGTCACTCTTCAACTCTCCTAAAATAGGTCTCAAGAACAACTCCTTGAACCTATCCTGTGTCATCACTCTGGCCCTTCACAAGTTTTATTGGCACGCCACCAATAACTAGCTTCGCTTTCAACATGAATGTTGCGAAAGCATTCTTCCGATCATCCCCACCCCTAGCGACATCGAACACCTTTTCTATCTCCATAATCCAGTGTCAGGCTTCAATCGGATTCATGACCACCTGAATTCAGTGGTCCAACCGCCTTTGAAATCCTTAAACGTTGTACCATGGTTTTGTGGTTGATTCTCGCAACGCCTCGTAAGTAGTGTCACTAGTTGTTGAACGGGGTTACCGTCAACATTGTCGTTATTGGTAGTTCTCTCATTGTTTCTCTGTCGGGGTGGTTCACGTTTGGAGGCATTTTCTGTTAAAACAAAACATCTATTAGACTATTACTCAGCTTCTTTAAGTATTTTCTAATTAACTTGCCTCCATAAAAGAAATAACCACATAACACATAATACTTTGAATAAAGTAACAACTTTTATTTATTCAAAACCTTTTTGAAAACATAAAACAATAGCATCACTTTGCTATCTACATTACTTTCCTAACTACAAAAGTTTCAGGACAACATCATAGTCATATCCCATAGGTTACATAACACTTGGTGACACCCCCAAATCCACGGTACTTCATTTCCTCAAGATTTGGTGTTCATTTCTTAATCAAAAAATTCATTTATAACTACCCAATTATAATAAAATTGAATAATAAAAACACCCCATACGAGGATTAAACTTAAATAAAAATCTCCCAGGTTATCTAACCTTTAACAACAATCATTCAAATGCGGAAATTAAATAAACTTCATTACAATCTTTAAACCAAAGTCTAATAATAAAACTATCAAATCTATTACAAGTCTTGATGATTTGTTCATCTTTCCTTTTCCCTTCTTTGGTGCTAGGTACGTCACCAGTTTCAACTTTAGTTGTAAGAAATTTTACAGGCAAGAGTGAGCAAACAAGGCCCACTTGAAATAACAATAAATAAATCTTTAAACTTTTACATCAATTGCCAATATTAGGCTCAATAGAAATGAACAATATATTCTATTAACTTTACGAAAATTATAACATTCACTTTGAGGTCTAATGACCACGAATCATGTCCACAGTTATAAGTATTCTTTCAACATTAACTTTAACAGTCATAAGACTATAAGGACTCCATGTACTTAGGGGGATCAACCCTTCGTACAATGTATTGTGCACAACCATTTCAATGCTAAGTGTAAACCTCTATTAAAAGAGTTGTTCATCTCAGTATTTAGAATACAAGTCCACACAAAAGGAAGTTTGGTTTGGATAAGCTTTCAAGGAAATTTGGAATTTAACGAACATCAACTAAGGAGTAGTTGAATAAAACCAATAACATTATACTATAGAATAATCGTGATTGAATCAATCATAGTAACTAAAATCATGCTTTTAGGAATAATCTAATAGCATACAATTTGAATAACTATAGCATACCTTGCTTGAACAGTACTAAGCCAAGGTTAATTAGAATTGAATACTAAACATGCATGGCAATTTAGTTATGCATGCTAAACAACAAGTGAAATACAAGAATAACTTGTTCAACATCAAACCAAAGTTTAGATAACTTGCATCATTATAAGGTAATCGAATTGAAAACAATAATTAGCTTCGATAAGATAAAGGATTAGAAAACTTGCCTTGCTAAATAGGCTAAAAGCTAGAATCAATTTGAATCACAATACCATATATATATATATATATATATATATATATATATTATATATATATATATATATATATATATACGTCATCATGACATAGTTAGTCACTACCACTTTACAAACTTAACTAACTACATACATCATGTATGTTTGATTATTTAATCACATAATCAAGTTATAACACAAGTTAATCTTTAATAACATAATTATTCATAGTATAGAAATACTAAAATCAATATTTTACTGATCCTACTATCATCACATAATGTTTCTTAAAATTTCGTGTACAAAAAAGTACCTTTGTCGGACCATTACGTTTACTTTCTTCATGGCTACATTTACGGATTACGGCGTGATGATGGTGTATGCGCGTTGATGAATACACTCTGAAGCCGTGCTGCGGCGTGGTGATAAGCGTTGCGGCGCCCGATAGCGTCTTCTTTGGTAGCGCTGCAGCTATGAAAACTTCGATGTCGGTGACTTGACAGCGCAGTGCAAAAAAAGCCAATTTGGCCTACAAGCTCGTTTAATAACGAGACTAATTCACATACAATTCATACAAAAACTTCATGTAAACATAATTCAAGAACTTCTAACATGTTTCTACCCATACAACAACATAAACAACAATTTAAAACATCCATTTCACTTTGTTTTTGACAAAACTCCATTTTTGATATTTCAATGAAAATCAACACTTTAAATTTTGTTTTTCAACCAAAACAATTAATTCAAAGCATCTTATCAATAATTATACATACTCTATCAAATTAGATGATCAATTTATCAACTAAACAACTAATTAACCTTTAATTTCTACTTTAAATTAACCCATACTCATTCACCAAAAACTCTCTCTGTAAAAGGTTTTCTTCTTCACAAACTACATACATAACAACAATACATTGACTATAACTTATGAAAATCGTTTTAACATCACTAGTATGTCATATAAAGCCACATAGCAACAAAATTTCATGTTTACACAAGGATTCTACTGAGAGAATTTGGGAAGAGAAAAACTAAACTTTTTAAAACTAAAAGAATAGGAGAAATACCTTGAAGAAGATGATGATGGCTATTCCTTTCTATTCTCAAGCTTCTTCTTCTTCAATCTCTAGCCTTTCTTCCTCTCTTCTTCTTCTTCTTCTTCTTCTTTCTTCTCACTAGGTTTTTTTTTTCTCTCTCTAACCTCTCTCCTCTATTCTTCGTCTTATGATATAGCATTATAAGATATAATATATATTTATTATATGATATAAATATAAAACTTATAAGCGATATCGATTATTTGAGTTTTTGAAATCAAAAGCCATAAGGCTTGTTTGGTTAACCACTAAAAATAACCAATTAATCCTTATGCCTTGTTTGGAAAAACACAATTATATTAAAGACTTAATAGGCATTAGGCCTTGTTTGGCAAAAGCTGAATTAAACTCCTTTAATTTATTTTAATAACTCCTTTATAGCAAGGTTATTAGTCACACTTTTATTTAATTAAATAATCAATTTAATCAATTAAAATATTAATCTATTAAATTATTTTAACACATAAATCATTATCACATAACTATAATTTCTTTATAATTATAATTTTATTTAACCAACTAATATTTTTTTTATTACAATTTCCCATTTAAAATATTATAATTTATTTAAATCATTATAAGCTCTCTAACTTACTTATTAAATTAAATTGGTATATAATCTCATAACAATTAATTTTCTTAGCTCCTTAATTATTTATTCAACAAATAATTAACTAAACCACATCAACTCAAATTGCCATTAAATACTTATATAATTGATAAATATTTAATATTGCAAATAAATATTTAATATTAATATTTAATTATTTATTCAACAAATAATTAACTAAATCACATCAACTCAAATTGAACAATTATTTATTCAACAATAAACATATCCATTAAATACTTATATAAATCAATAAATATTTAATATTACACTTTAAAATTACGGAATGTTACATCATTCCCTCCTTACAAGGATTACATCCTCAAAATCACAACTCAAAACAAATCATTAGATTACATTCTTCCCTACTTACAAAGATTACATCCCCGAATCGAAGACCACAATTAAACAAATAACTTCGGGTGCTTTCAACATTTTTTTCTCTTGAGTTCCCACGTAGCTTCTTGACGTTGTGGTTCCTCCATATCACCTTCACGAGAAGGTATCACTTTATTCTGAGCACTTGTTCTTTCACATCGACTATCTGGATAGGAACCTCTTCATAAGACAAATCTTTCTCGAGCTATGGCGGTTTATACTCGATCACATGTTTGTAGTCGGGTTTATATGGTCGTAACACCGAAATATGAAAAACATTATGAATGTTTTCCAACTCTGGAGGTAGAGCTACCTCGTAAGCCACTTCTCCCACTCTTGTCAGCACTTCAAAGGGTCCAATAAACCTCGGGCTTAGCTTTCCCTTTTTACTGAAATGAATTTTCCCCTTCCAGGGAGAAACTTTTAGGAATACAAAAGTTCCTACGTCGAATGCACGATCTTATGCATGTTGATCGGCATACTTTTTACATGCATCTTGAAATTTGCTACTAATCTTGTCTGATGAGTTTAACAACGTCGGCGGTTTGTTGTACCGATTACGGTCCTAACGATTGGCGTTCACCGACTTCATCCCGGCCACGATGGAGTTACTGCACTTTCTTTGTCTGATGCCTCGTAAGGTGGCATCTGCGATCTTTCGCGTGATAAGCTTTTTGTTGTAAGCAAATTCCACCAACGGTAATTGTTCTTCCGACTTCCTTTAAAGTCCATGACACATGCTCTCGGCATATCTTCCAATATACGAATTGTTAGTTCGCTTTGGCCATCTGTTTGTGGATGATAAGCCATACTCATTCATAATTGTGTCCCCATGCATTCTTGTAGTCTCTTCCAAAAATTAGATGTGAATCGCGGATCTCTATCGGACACAATTGATACTGGCACTCCATGCCTCGAAACGATCTCTTTAATGTACAATCTTGCCAACTGATCAAGATTGAATCTAATCTTTATTGGTAAAAAGTCTTGTTGATTTAAATCGATCATCCACTATCACCCAAATCGCATCGCATCCTCTACGAGTAGTTGGAAGACCCACCACAAAATCCATCGTGATGTGTTCCCACTTCCATTCCGGTATTTCCAGCGGTTGGAGTAATCCTTTGGGTCTTTGATGTTAGGCTTTTACTCTTTGACATGTCAAGCATTTATTTTCGCGCATTCAACAACATCCCTTTTCATGTTTGGCCACCAAAATGTCGGCGCAAATCTTGATACATTTTCGTGCTTCTGGATGAATCGAATATCTTGTGTTGTGTGCTTGGTCAAGATTTCGTCTTTCGGTTCTAACCTCTCTTTGGAACCCAAATTCTTCCCTCGAGCAGTAGTAATCCTTGATTATCGACCTTGTATTTTACATCACCGCCTTCAATCAAATTCTCTTTGATTTTCCCACACTCTTCATCTTGTAGTTGAGCATTCTTCACTTTGTCCAACTAAAGTTGGACCAACTTCTATCTGGAATAGTTGTTAAATCGATTCTTTTGGAAATTTGATTTCCAACTCCGGTTTTGTCATTCTTTGAAATGAGCTCCTCTGAGTTGTTATCGGCATCAACTTCTCTCGACCTTTCTGCTTAAAGCATACTGCCACCACATTCGCTTTGCGGGATGATAAAAGATTTCACAATCATAATCTTTTATCAATTCCATCCACCTTCTTTGACGCATGTTCAAATCCTTACGGTGAAAATATACTTGAGACTTTTGTGGTGCATGTAGATCTCACATTTCTCTCCATAAAGATAGTGTCTCCATATCTTGAGCAAATACAAGCTGAGACCAATTCCAAATCATGAGTGGGATACCCTTTCTCATAATCCTTTGATTGTCTTGATGCATAAGCAATAACTTTGTCGATTACGCATAAGAACACAACCCAACCCTTTGTGTGAGGCATCACTATACACCACAAAATTTCTGTATTATCTACAGTAATGTCAACACGGTGCCACACTTAACTTTTCTTCAAATCTTGAAACTCTCTTCACATTTCTCGTCGAAGCAATTTTCTGACTTTCCTTGTCAAATTTGTTAGCGAAGTGGCTATCTTAGAAAAATCTTGAATAAATCTTCTATAATAACGGCCGGTCCCAAAAACTCCTCACTTGATGGTGTTCTTGGTTGTTCCCCAATGATTCTGACTTCCACTTTTGATGGATCCACTTGAAATCCCATCTTTGTCGATCACATGACCCAAAAATTGTACGATCGAGCCAAAATTAGCACTTAGAAATTTCGCGTCTGACTTTTCCTTCCTTAGTGTTTCCAATGTCAAGCGTAAATGTTCCGTGTTCTTCTTGAGTTTTGGAATACACGAGAATGTCATCAATAAATACCACTACAAACTTGTCTAAGAATGGTTTAAACACCTGTTCATCAAATCCATGAACGCGGCGGGGGCATTTGTTAAACCAAAAGACATCACCGAAAACTTCGTAATGTCCGTCTTAGGAGTTACGAATGTCGTTCTAGGTATATCCTCCTTTCTTACCTTCAATTGGTGATACCCACTTCTCAAATCTATTTTAGAAATATTTAGCACCCTTGGTGATCAAACAAGTCATCTATTCTGAGGCAATGGATACCTATTCTTAATAGTGACTTTGTTTAACTCTCTATAATCAATGCAAGCGCATTGATCCATCCTTTCTTCTTAACGAATAAAATGGCGCTCCCCGCGGCGATCGCTTGGTTGAATATATTTCTTGTCTAGCAACTCTTGCAATTGTACCATCGGTTCCTTCATTTCTCTAGGAGCCATTACATGCGGGGCCTTCGATATTGGTCTTGTTCCGGTGCTAAAGTCGATCACGAACTCAATTTCTCTGTCGGTGAAAGTCTGGCAAATCTTCTGAAACACGTCTTGAATTCTCTCACTCTGGGTATTTCTTCTAGTTTCACACCCTTCTTACGATATATCGACTATATGTAAGCTAAATAGCCCACACAACCTTGACTCAACAATTTCTTGGCTGCATAGTAAATCAGGACATTTCATTTGTCTAGGCGACTTGCTTTGCCATAAAATACTACCTTTGGCCGAGTCATAAGGTTTACACTTCTTGTGACAATCGATTCTTTGCTCCATATTTGAACAACCAATCCATCCCCAAAATTACATCAAATTCCCAGAGTCTAAATCGAAATCAAATCTACCAACAAGATATTTTCCTTAATGTTCACCCTACGGTTTCTTGTATCTGAATCTAACAGGATTACTTCCTTATTCATAATTTCTATGTTCAAAGGAAAATTCGGTTCTTCTTCTACAAGCAATTCTAACCTCTTAGCAAATTCATCCGGATATAAGCGAACAAGTAGCTTTTTGAATCGAATAATACATAAGCATTTATATCATTGATTGGGATAATACGACACTACATCTTTTGATTGCACACATCTTGCATAATCATGTTGAAGGTTCATTTGTGGGTTTGTTTGATCTTCTGCGAGTCTGCAATGGCCCATGTACTTCCATTGTTACCTCCATTGCTTTTGGTTGTCCTCCTTCCCTCTTCTTAGGGCATTCACGAGCAAAGTGATCCTTGGATCCATGCGTGAAACATACATTCTTCTTTGGTTGAGTGCAATTTGGGGCGATGTGACCCTCACAGCCACAATTGAAGCAAACTCGTTTCCCCATCAAGCACGCACCCTTGTGAAATTTCCCACATGTCGCACATGCTTCAAACTTTTGTTTCTTTGGTTACCTGATGGTTTCCGGCACCCATATTCCCATTCCACTTCTCTCTTGAAGTTGTTGTTGTTGTTGTTGTTGTTGTTGTTGTTGTTTCCACTTTTCTACCACTCCCATTCTTAATCTCATTCTCATTCTTCTTCTTCTTTTTTGTTCTGATTGAACTTTGTCCTTTGCCTCGCCTCCACCTTGGTAGTCTTGCTTTCTCCATCACCATTGCAAATGTCTTCAATTTGGAACAGGGATACCCTCTTTGTCTGACCGGGGCTTGATCCTGTTCAAATCTCTTCGCCTTACGCTCATCTGTGCTGACTTGATATGGCGCAAACCTTGCCAATTCATTGAATTTTGTGGCATACTCGAATACCATCATCGTTCCTTGTTTTAGTTCGAGCTGCTACTTTCTAGTGACTCTTGAACTCTCTCAAAAAATAGGTCTCGAAGAACAACTCCTTGAACCTATCCCGTCATCACTCCACGGCCCTTCACGAGTTTTATTGGCACCCACCAATAACTAACTTTCTTTTTCAACATGAATGTTGCGGCGATCTTACGATCATCCCCTACCTAGCGACATCGAACACCTTTTCTATCTCCATAATCCGGTTTTGTGCTTGATTTGGATTCATAGACCCACGAAATTTAGGTGGTCCAACCGCCTTGAAATCCTTAAACGTTGTACCATGGTTTTGTGGTTGATTACTGCAGCGCTCACAGTCGATGAGTGTCACTAGTTGTTGAGCAGGGTTACCGTCGACATTGTGCGTTATTGGTAGTTCTCTCATTGTTTCTCTGTCGAAATGGGTTCACGTCACGGGAGGCATTTTACATTAAAACAAAACATCTATTAGACTATTACTCGACTTCTTTAAGTATTTTCTAATTAACTTGCCTCCATAAAAGAAATAACCACATAACACATAACACTTTGAATAAAATAACAACTTTTATTTATTCAAAACCTTTTTGGAAAACATAAAAACAATAGCATCACTTCTATCTACATTTACTTTCTGAACTACAAAAGTTTGAGGACAACATCATATTATCATATCCCATAGGTTACTTAACACTTGGGATTTACAATTTATTTAACCTTTTACATGCATTACATGCAACATTTTCTCGATGATCTATTAAGATACTTCTTAGCCCTATCACGTTCTTCCTCCATGACTCGAAACATTGTTCTGCGATCTAACCATAATGATGGTAGCGTCTCGGCCCGAATCGGATATCCCATGACCCGATCTTGAGCTCGATTAATTGCGGTGTCAAATACTTTATCCATCTCTTCCATCTTCATCCTTTTAGCTTTTTGTGGTTTCCTTACTTGCTCTTCCGGTTCGTTGATAAGCTTCCTCGTATGCATCTTGACTCTTTCCCTCTTAGCGACTTCTTCTCTCGAACTTGTTCTTGATTTCAAAGCAACCATCTCGATCAATTGTTCTTTCTCTCCTTGATGCATATTAGTTTCTCCTCGACATTTGTCGATCATTCTTCACGATCCACGGATCTCGCCAGTCTTTTTGTGTCATTGCGATTTGCATTGTTTATTTACTATCTCCTGCAACTCCTCAATTGTATCCACGAAGTTCCACGTTACGGTCATGCACCTCATCATTATATCTGACCCGGCTATCGAGTTAAGTGGAATCCTTTCCTCCTCGTCCTCGTCATCCTCATCCTCCTGTGGTAACTCAGCGGGATCCTCCTCGTCTGTCTCCACATCATCATCCTCATCTTCAACTCTTCATGACCAGCAGGGGCGACTCCGTGGCGATGGTTGTTCCCAAACTTCACAGAATGTCATGAGGCTCCTCCTCTATAGGCATTTGAGGTCCCTCCTCCCCTAACTTTGTTGGATTCTCAGAGCATTAGTCATCCCGACAACAAAGTTTTAAAGTTTTAATTATTAATCATTACTATTAGACACTCACGAGTACATAATTTAAAAACACATAAGCACATAAGTGTTTTATTACTTCTTTCTTAAAACTTCGATAAGAGTTATCTCCACTATCTTTTCAAAGGTTACTTCTAAGGCTTTTCCCCCACCTAAGGTTCATAACCTAAAGCTTTGATACCAACTTTTGACACCCCAAATCTGGTACTTCATTTCCTCGAGATTTGGTGTTCACTTAATCAAAACATTCATTTATAACTACCCAATTATAATAAAATTGAATAATAAAAACACCCCATACAAGATTAAACTTAAATAAAAATCTCCCGGGTTATCTAACCTTTAACAACAATCATTCAAATCACGAAAATTAAATAAACTTCATTACAATCTTTAAACAAAAAGTCGAAAATAAACTATCAAATCTATTACAAGTCTTGATACTTGTTCATCTTTCCTTTTCCCTTCTTTGGTGCTAGATACGTCACCGTTTCAACTTTAGCTATAAGAAATTTTCTGAGCAAGAGTGAGCAAACAAGGCCCACTTGAAATAACAATAAATAAATCTTTAAACTTTTACATCAATTGCCAATATTAGGCTCAATAGAAATGAACAATATATTCTATTAACTTTCGAAAATTATAACATTCACTTGAGGGTCTAATGACCACGAATCATGTCCACATTATAAGTAATCTTTCAACTTTAACTTTATGATCATAAGACTATAAGGACTCCACGTGCTTGGGGATCAACCCTTAAATACAATGTATTGTGCACAACCATTTCAACGCTAAGCGTAAACCTCTATTAAAAGAGTTGTTCATCTCGATTATTTAGAATACAAGTCCGCACCAAAAGTAAGTTTGGTTTGGATAAGCTTTCAAGGAAATTTGGAATTTAACGAACATCAACTAAGGAGTAGTTGAATAAAACCAATAACACTATACTATAGAATAATAGTGATTGAATCAATCATAGTAACTAAAATCATGCTTTAGGAATAATCTAATAGCATACAATTTGAATAACTATAGCATACCTTGCTTGAACAATACTAAGCCAAGGTTAATTAGAATTGAATACTAAACATGCATAGCAATTTAGTTATGCATGCTAATCAACAAGTGAAATACTAGAATAACTTGTTCAACATCAAACCAAAGTTTAGATAACTTGCATCATTATAAGGTAATCGAATTGAAAACAATAATTAGTTCGATAAGATAAAGGATTAGAAAACTTGCCTTGCTCATAGGCTAAACCGAATCAATTTGAATCACAATACCCTATCATATATATATATATATATATATATATATATATATATATATATATATATATATTCGTCATCATGACATAGTTAGTCACTACCATTTTACAAACTTAACTAACTACATACATCATGTATGTTTGATTATTTAATCACATAATCAAGTTATAACACAAGTTAATCTTTAATAACATAATTATTCATAGTATAGAAATACTAAAATCAATATTTTACTGATCCTACTATCATCACATAATGTTTTCTTAAAATTTCAGTGTACAAAAGTACCTTTGTCGAGACCATTACCTTTAACTTTCGTGACTGCGGCTTTTCTGCTTTGTGGAGTGCGTGACTGCTGGCGTGGTGATAATGTCTGCTGGCAGCGAATGAATACACTCTGACAGCGTTGCGGCGTGGTGATGGCATTATGATTGTGATAACGTCTTCTTTGAGCAGCTTGTATGCGAAACTTGATGTCGGTAGCGGCGACTTGACAACATGCGAAAAAAAAACCAATTTGGCCTACTGAGCTCGTTTCTAACAGACTAATTCACATGCAATTCATACAATAACTTCATGTAAACATAATTCAAGAACTTCTAACATGTTTCTACCCATACAACAACATAAACAACAATTTAAAACATCGATTTCATTTATTTTTTGACAAAAACTCCATTTTGATATTTCAATGAAAACCAACACTTTAAAATTTTGTTTTCAACCAAAACAATTAATTCAAAGCATCTTATCAATAATTATACATACTCTATCAAATTAGATGATCAATTTGTCAACTAAACAACTAATTATCCCTTAATTTCTACTTTAAATTAACCCATACTCATTCACCAAAAAACTCTCTGTAAAAAAAGGTTTTCTTCACAAACCAAACTACATACATAACAACAATACATTGACTATAACTTATGAAAATCGTTTTAACATCACTAGTATATCATATAAAACCACATAGCAACAAAATTTCATGTTTACACAAGGATTCTATGAGAGAGAATTTGGGAAGAGAAAAACTAAACTTTTAAAAACTAAAAGAATAGGAGATGATACCTTGAAGAAGATGATGATGGCTATTCCTTTCTATTCTCAAGCTTCTTCTTCTTCAATCTCTAGCCTTTTCTTCCTCTCTTCTTCTTCTTCTTCTCTTCTTTCTTCCTCTCTGAGTTTTTCTTTTTCTTCTCTCTAACCTCTCTCCTCTATTCTTACGTCTTATGATATAACGTATAAGATATAATATATATTTATTATATGATATAAATATAAAACTTATAATCGATATCGATTATTTGAGTTTTGAAAATCAAAAGCCATAAGGCTTGTTTGGCTAATCACTAAAAAATATAACCAATTAATCCTTATGCCTTGTTTGGAAAAACACAATTATATTAAAGACTTAATAGGCATTAGGCCTTGTTTGGCAAAAATGAATTAAACTCCCTTAATTTATTTTAATAACTCCTTTATAGCAAGGTTATTAGTCACACTTTTTTAATTAATTAATTTAATCAATTAAAATATTAATCTATTAAATTACTTTAGCACATAATTTAATATCACATAACTATAATTTCTTTTATAATTATAATTTTATTTAACCAACTAATATTTTAAATTACAATTTCCCATTTAAAATATTATAATTTATTTAAATCACTATAAGCTCTCTAGCTTACTTATTAAATTAAATTGGTATATAATCTCATAACAATTAATTTTCTTAGCTCCTTAATTATTTATTCAACAAATAATTAACTAAACCACATCAACTAAAATTGCCATATAATTCAATAAATATTTAATATTGCAAATAAATATTTAATATTTAATATTTAATTATTTATTCAATAATAAATTAACTAAATCACCTCAACTCAAATTGAAATAATTATTTATTCAACAATAAACATAATTCATTAAATACTTATATAAATCAATAAATATTTAATATTACACTTTAAAATTCGGAATGTTACAAATAAAATGTTTTTACAATAATATTATTTAGTAAAAACCCTGGCCAAAGACCCTCGAGTATTCATTCTTTATTGAAAACGACAACCCTAAACAAGTCCGTAGTTCTGATATTACTTACTTAGCAAGACTTTCTAGGTGATCAACCTATTGTACTCTATGTTGATCAACACTACATCTATTAAACGTATGCACATTTAAGCATTTGGCAACCTCATGTGCCTGTCATTTTACCGACAAAATATTTGTTTAACATTTCAGTCTTCTTTTGAAAACCATATCAAGTAGTTGACAAAAGATAGCAACATTTGATAGTAAATGAATAGATTATCAATACATCAATTCTAGCCAAAGGATTTGACTTTAACTTCAATATACCTCAATTCATGTGAAAGAATACATGAACTTTAAAAAAACTTGTTCAGATTGAACTGAGACAAGAGTTAGAATACTTGCCTTTTTAAAGGCACTTTCTTTATGTTCAAGTCGCTCAAGTCTCTACAATACATGATCACATAATGCCTTACATTAGGTCACATATAATCAAGTATGTATACGACTATATCATACCCTTCATTTCAATCTAATTGTGTATTAGATCAGCCATTATTCGTTCGATTTATCATTATCCCGCATTTATATTCGACTAGGTTATCTCAACCTTTATACAACATCCTTAGGGTTTAACAAAGTTTAACCAATGTTATATTACATCCCTTAAGTTGTGTTTACTTGGAAATCAATTAGCTTTCCTTTCTTTGTACTTAAAAACATTCATTACCATCCTTATTTTGAGATCTGAAATATACTGGCCACTTTTTATATCTTACATCTCTCATGCCATGCATGCGAGCTTATAAGTAGCATTGTCCCTGGACTTGGCCATGCTGCATGAGTCCTTTATTTAATGGTCGCGTTATGCACGCCACTCTCCGTAAGATTTTTGTAGATCAGTATACTAAGCTGCCACCACATATATGTACTTATGGTTCGAGTCAGAGCGAACTCTTGCAGTGTACTTTCGAACATCATTACGCATTCTATGACTATTTTGTTTAGGGTTGGCGCCACTACCAACTCGTGGCACCGTAAAACAAATTTCAGCTTTTTGAATTTTGTGAACTTCCTGACGATAACTTCTTCAAGATAAGTCCAATTGGCTCGCTCAAAAGCCTATGGTTCACAAATTACGTAATCTACGTTCATGCAAGAATTTTATCTATTTGACTTCGCTTTGCAAAAATTCACCTATTGGTTCATTTTTAACGAAAACGATAAACGTTCGTGAACGCTCAATGCTTATTTCTTCGTTCTAAGTCGGAATCCGGTCATTTTCGAGTCCGCAACTCTTAAATGCCAAATATGACTTGTCTCTATTGGAAAACAATGGTTCCGCGTTCAAACACAAAATTTGACTTCTATTCCAAGAATTTTACGAATTCGATGATTATCGTCCAATCGTACAATTTCTGGCAAATCTTCATTCTTTTGATTTGTTCAACATTACAAATGAATTCCATTTATCATGTGAACATCTCAACATACTTATTACAACAACCTATATTCATTGTTGGATTTTTGACTTATTCTTCATGAGCTTATAACTTGTCAATTAATAAACTACTTAAAATTTGATTATTCATGACTTATTGCAATTAAAGTTTCTTAATCATCATACTTTACATGTTCTTCACATATAACTTTACTTATGTATATATGATACATATAATCATATAAGTTCTTAATTCACTTCTCTTAATAAACTCATTACAAGTTTATATTTTCATACTTAACATTCAAGGTTAACTTATAATAAGTTTATAACTTTTATAAGGTCAAATGACTTATTTCCAACTTATGTGGCTTAAGTTCATGACTTATACATTCTTCTTGCTTCTTATCATTCATGTTTCTTAATCCATCTTTTCTTATCAACCTATCATGGTAGAGATAGAAGATAATGTAGAGAAGAAGTCTTACTTTTGTATTCTTGGAAAGGTAGCTTTCTTCTTCTTCTTATAAATGAAATGACTTATTTGTAGCTTATTCTCTCTAACACTTAAGCACTTTTGAAATGTTGGATTGTTTGAACAATTAATAAATGGCTTGTAAGCCTTCTCTATTTATAGAATTTGCAAAGCTAGGGTAGATTAATCATTAAATCAACCTACCTCCTTAAGCCACCTCCTTACTATTCATTACTTGGCTAGCACAACACTTATTCTATACTTAGTCATTAGTCATTTAACTTGGTCATTACTCTTAATACTTGGTCATTACTTCTAATACTTGATCATTACATTAACTTGATCACCACATATTAACCATATTGATATGGTTTGCCCCATGGGTCATACAACTCATGGATTCTAGTTTGGGCTTACATTAAATCAACCTTTGGGCTTTGCATTTATAAACACTAGTTGATTCATTAACTAATAATTTGGGCCTCTCCCTTTAATTCACTTGGACTTGTATTAATTCAGTCAAACTATGCAAGTCCATTAGCATTACTTAATACATATTGTTGATGTATTATTTTCATATTCTAATTCATATAGAATTTATATACGGTATTTCATCCTTCCTACAAACTCGTATAATACTTACTATTATACTCGTTTTCATTACTTCGTATAATACCAAAGTATTATACTATTATTACTTATTCATTACTATTTCGCATTCCTTAACGTTTATAAATTAAGTCCACAAGCGAATTATTACATTTTCCATAACTAGATTTTTATTACATAATCCATATTACCTTGTTATTCCATCATTACGTATTTCTAGGAAATTCAAAAATATATCCCGAGCAAATACTGATAAATAGTGTTTTCCGAAAAAACTTCTCGAAAAACTTTTATTTTCGTCTTGGAAATTCAAACACTTTAATTCATCCACGTAACTCAAATACTACGACATTCTAACATCAATAGGTTATACAATGACAACCATCTTGATAACACATAGAATAGAATTTTATTATTATTTAATTTAATAAAATCATTTTACAATAAGATCCAAATTTCTCGGTCGTTACATTAACTTGGTGGCTAAGTTGAAGAGGAGGTGGGAATAGTGACTTTAGGGGCAAAATGACTCATTTTGCCCCTAGCTTTGGTTTTCTATAAATAGAAACCTAGAATTTCATTTTCTAGGATTTTTGAAAATCCTACACTTGAGAGAGATAGAGAGAGCTCGGTTGGGAGAGGAAGAGGAAAAGCGTGAGCATGAATGCTCGAGATCAAAAGTGATCGTGAAATAGAAAAGCTAGCGAATCGCTTTAGCTTTGTATATGAGAAGAGAAATAAAGAAGAACAGTGAATCCTAACACTAGTTTCTTCTAAATTTTCTTTAAGTTTTTATGTTCAAAAACATAAATTAATGAGGATAAGAAGTAGATTAAGTTATAAAAGATTTCATATGGTTGAAATCGTAAGAAAATGATGAAATAAGAATTAGAAATTTATTTTATAAATTTCTTAAGGAAGTATAAGATTCGTAAGGATTTTGAGCGATCTGAATGAATCTTATGATTGAGTAGGCTAAATAAGTAAGGAATGGTATTCTATAACATCAAATTCCAAGAAAAAGTGAAATTGTAATCCAAAATATCGATTAAAAATGAAGAACGAACAAATAACGTAAAGAACACGAAAAACGTTGTTAATGGAAAAATTTAAAACCATCGTAGTGTAATTATTTTTGATGGACAAGTTTAAAACCATCGCGTATAAGTTAGATGCTTATTTCTTGGTTAGGAATGGTAGAAACGTTCATGAAGAACAGATTAAAACTAAGCTATAACGAAGTTATGGCAAAAATTTTGTAAAAGAAGAACAAAAATTTGAAAGTTAGTAAATGAATCCGAACGTGTAAGGTTTCATAAGAATGTAAGAAAACGTATAAAACGTGAGTCATGGACTCAAGAACGAACAAATTCTGAGTTCGGATGACCAAATTACGGACGAACGAACGAAGAACGTTAAAAATGTTAAAATGAACGAAGACTGAAGATTAAGCCAATTGAATGGCATGTTAACAAATTCAGAATGAATTTCTGTCTGTGGGTAATCAAAGTATGTAAGATAAGGAAGAAAATGGCTTTGAAACGACCTCGTTCTGAGTTATAACGAAGAAGTTATGAGATTTCGAAATCCGTGTCTCAAGCTTGTAAAAGACTTCGTCAATTTTCTAGGTTTCATACTCGGTATAGCAATATTGAATAAAGGTCCGAAAGTACACCGCAAGAGTTCATCGCAGTAACTAGTAAAGTACAATTTGTGGCGCCATAACGCCATGTACAAAGATCGAAAATCTTCGAATGGGGGGCACATGCTACAATTTCTTTAAGTGAGGACTCGCGCATAAACGCCATCCGGAAAAGAGAGAAAAAGTAGGTCGGCGCGCAAATACGAGAGGAACGGAAGAGACGCAACGGCCTTGGCCAAAGGCAGAGCAATGCCCAGAAATGAGATTTTTAGTTCTCAGTTACTGGAGGATGTGAAAGAAAGAAGTATGAACATGTAGTTCACGTAATGTAACATCCAATCAAGTGTATTAAACCTTTAAATGAGGGTTGAACGGAAAGATTAAACGAGATCAAAAAGACAAAGAATGTAGGTGCGGCTTACGGAACCGATATCCGAAAACCGTAGTCACGATGAACGATGAGGGATTACTTTGATTGTTATTCCTTGGACTTTGAGTGACGAAGGTAATGAATAACATTCTGATGTTATGTCATGGTAATAAGAGATAAGTGTAAAGCGTATAGATGCTATAAACGCAACGTTATTGCGAAGAATGATCGGTCTTAGCATACAATGATCTGTATGGCTTTGACATTAAGAAAGAATAATGAACATGGGGTTCGTGAACGTTGAATACGTAAATGATCCTTGTAAATCGTATTCGCGTTTGATGAACGTTCTAAGTATACCCTGGTTATATGAAATAGACGTTGACGAAGGTAGTACGTAAAATATGAATTGTTGAGAAAGCCGTAACGAATGATAATAAGATTAATGAAAGCCGAATGTGATTTGGATAAGAATGAGTCCTGAGGTATGGCAATTACCTGCCAGAAAGCCATAAGGAATAAGAACTTGACTTAACGAACATTATAATTTAATAGTTCGTATAAGTTAAGAGAAATTTAGGTTGTGGTACGATCGTAACCTTTGATGGTTGACATATGGGAGCTAGGCTAAACAATTCCTTCAGAGAGCGAAGGTATATACGAAACTGGCAACCGATCTAACTCATTGTGATGGTAGTGTAGATGAGACGGGAACTTGTTAGTTGGTTGTTTGTGGGAAACCACTCAGAGTACCATATGGACTACTAGCAGGGAAGCGATGTGTGCTGAGTCCTAGAGAAGTATAAGAAGAAGATAAGAATGTAAATCATCAAAGATGATGAACATTTTGAGTAAGACATCTCCGTATGTCATAAAGCCGTAAAGCGGTAAAGAAAGTTGGTCGCGTAAACTTAGTTGTAAGAACGTGAACCTTAAGAAGTAAAGTTAAGTAAACCAATGTGTAAGTCAAGTATATGACTAATTGGTGTATTTGTTATTTCCTTATGTGTTATAGGGATTGGAATGAGAAGTTCAGCGTAAGTTGTAGCTGTGCGTAAGGCAAGTTTCCTAACTTCATTCATATTTTAAATGAATGTTAGTTTCTTAAACATCTCAGATGTTGAACTTGAGAAGTTCTGTCTATGTGCGAATATGCGATATTTGTGCAAGGTGGTAGAACATATGAGGCCTTGTGCCACAATGTGAACACTTTGGTGTTTCTATGAAATGAATTGTTCTATGTTTGAACTGTTCAATAAAATAATGTTCTATTTATACATGAACTGTTATTGTTAAGTATGTGCTATTGATTCTAGCCAGACGAAATGTGTATGAAAGAGAGTAGAGAATGAAAGTATTTCAAAGTGAATGTGACTAATGTTTTAAAATGATAGGAATCGAGATTATTCCTATTGTTCAAGCTGCTTCATAACCTTTGTTCGGTTATCGAAGTTCCAAAGGAATGTTAAAATCTGGAAGTTGTATGTTCAACTGTTATGACTTGCTGGGAAATTGAATGCTCACACTTGCTTTAAATGAAAAACATTTTCAGTGAACGATGTTAGAAGAACTTAAGGATCCCGTATAGATCAAGCTGGCGGTATCCAGATGAAGTGCCATTCAGAATGCGAATGAGCGAGAAGATCAAGTGAAGACTTGTAATGTAAAAAGATAAAAATTTAACTATAGACTAGTTTAATGAACGAGTATGTATCCTTGGTGGCGGATAAAAGTCACTCTTGTAAGATGAAAGGAATAATGTAATTATCATTATTTGTAATGAGGAAGGTTATAAGGTTTTAGAACCTGGGAATTCAAAATGTATGTTATTATATTTCAGTATATAATGATGTATGTTGGATGAATGATGTACTCGTGACGTACGGAATCCGGGTGTGAAGATAGACCGGATTTGGGCGTGCTATAATCGTAAGTCCCAGAGCATATCTTTTAGCACTTCTAGGTGATCAGCCTATAGTACTCTATGTTGATCAACACTACATTCATTAAACGTGTATACGTTTAAGTTGTGGCAACCTCATGTGCCCATCGAATACTCGATGAAAATACATTTGTTTATTCATATTTAGGCTTACCTTGAATTCGTACCCAACCATTGGCATAGGATAGCGTTAGCAATTCTATATTGAAAGACTTGTAAACAATTCAATAAATCTATCAAGATTAGTCTAGCCAAGTTAAAATTGGCATCGACTCTTTCTTTAAAACCATACATACATCTCATAACTTGAATCATTTGAAAACTTGGCTAACACGAAGGTTAGACAAGCGTTTAAGAAAAACTTGCCTTCACCGTCAGCTACAGTAAAATTATGTTTCCTTTGAGTCTTTACGGTCTCTACAATACATATTCACATAACATACCATATTAGGTCAAGAATGAACATACGTAGTTCCTAAAGAATCTTACCCTTCTTCTTAATCTAATCCCGTATTAAATTTGTTATTTATTGGTTCCGGCTTGTCGTCGTTCTTTTACATCGTTCTTACTAACTTTGTTCTCTTTTATAACTTAACTGAAATTATTTCATTAATACAACTCAGTTCAAGTTAATTATCCTTCCTCACGTCTTACTAACGTCATTACATTATTAATTGACACTTAATCGGCATTGGTTATGTACACTTATTGTACATTGTTCTTGTTTACAGTCAATTAACTTTTTTCAACTCTAAGTGATCACACTTGAGTTTTAATTATGACTTAACAATGTTTTATTAAGTCCCTTAGTTCGTTACTAAACAATTTCCCTTCATCTTCTATTTGAAACTATTCTTTTCTGTCTAGCTTTTAAGGTTGGCGTTGTGGCGCCAGTGTTGCTTTGTTATGCTTCTTACTACGTCGCCTATTAGGGCTTGAAAAGCTGGACTTCGTCTTCGCGTAGCCAGTCTCTTTGTTACTTGTCATCTTCATGCGCCTTGAAGTTTGCGGGGACTATGGCCACTTTGGTGTTGTGGCACCAGTCATTTAGGTTTGGAGTAGCGCCGCGGCGCGAACTCTGTGCTAGAGATAAATTTGACAGATTTTTGACTTTGTGAGATTCCCGGCCTCGCAACTTCTTCGTTACAAGTGCGAATTGGCTCGTTCAAGAGCCTACGGTTCATAAATCACATACTCTATGTGTTTATGCAAGAATTTGATCTATTCGACTTCGTTTGCTAAAATTTCACCTATTAGTCCATTTTTAACGAAAACGATAAACGTTCCTGAACGTTTAACGCTCGTTTCTTCGTTCTATGTCGGAATCCGGCCATTTTTGAGTCCACAACTCTATAATGCCAAATAAGACTTGTCTCCATTGAAAACCAATGTTTCCAAGCTTAATATCAAAATTCGACTTCCATTCCGAGAATTTCATGAATTCGACGATTGTTGTCTAATCGTGTGAATTCCGGCGAAACTTTGTTACTGAAGATTTGTTCTTCGTTTCAAAAGGATTTATTCCCTCATACTAACATATTGACACACATGCTTCATTAACGTATAAACACGATAAGTTATTACTTATTCTGGGTGAGTTTGTAACTTATTAAAGTATAAAAATACTTATATTTCTATTTCTCATAACTTATGTCTTCTCTTCATATGACTCATTATGATTAATGACTTTTAACCATTCTTTTTACTTCTTATTATCATACTAACTTTATTAATGTAAACATGTTATAAGTTCTTAACTTATATGATTACGAATAGCTTATTAATGACTTATACGGCTTAATAAGACTTAAGCCCTTTTATTTACCATTCCTTAGCATGCTAGTTCTACCAATACCCCCTTCTCTAACAATGAAAGAGAAAGAGAATTATGGTTTATGAATACTTACTCTTTGATAATTACTTGCTTAATCTTTGATCTCCTTCTTGCTTCTTTGAAATATGAAAGACTAGCTTTCTAGCTTTTATAACTTATTTTCTCTAACCAATAAGTTATAAGTTATTGGTGGAAAAGCTAACAAGGAAAGTCTAACTTTATATGTGCTTATTCTCTCAACCAAATAAGCTCTCAACTTATAAGTGGGATGAAATGAAACAACCAACAAATGAATGCACAAGTCCTCTATTTATAGGAAATCCTAGATGAGGGCATAATGGTCAATAAGCCATCTCCACCACCTTAATCCACCTCCTTACTATTCCTTATGTGTGATCACCAAGTTTACTTGGCCTCCACAACTTTTATCCCTTACTTGCCCACCACAACACTTAGCCATTAATCTATCTTGATCCCCACAACACTTGGTCATTAAGTATACTTGCTTATCACTTTGGATCACTCATGGATTGCCCCATGGTTCATGCCTACCCATTGGATACTTATCTTGGGCTTAAGGTTTAATTAGTTTACATATTCATTTGGGCTTGCAATAATTTGCTTAACTTATACATTGGACTTTACATTTACAAACACTTGGGCTTGCTCATTATTTTATATTGGACTTAACCATTCCTACATTTGGGCCTTATCAAATCCCATTGGACTTTATATATATTTCTTACATAATCTTACAAATTCAATACATTTGGCTTAAAGCCTTAGGACATATACTTTACGTATAATTCTCGTATCCTAACTCGTATACTAATTCATGATATACGATATACCATCATTCCTATATACTTGTATAATACTTGATATCATACTCGCATATACTACCTCGCACAATACATACATATCATACGATCATTATATACGATTATTAATACTTGATTTTCCTAACGTTCTCAAATTAAGTCCACAGGCAAAATATTACGTTTTCCATAACTAAAATATTATTGGATATTCCATCTCACATCGATATTATTTCGTTATGTATTTTTCGGAAGTTCAAAAATAATTCCCGAGCAGAAATGCGGGAATAGTGTTTTTCGAAAAATTTCTCGGAAAGCTTTTATTTTCGTCTTAGAAATTCAAACACTTTAATTCTATCACATAGCCAAAATCCTACGATGTTCTGATCTGTTTAGGTCATAGACCGACCTTCAATTAGCTTGCTCCCATAAATAATCAATTAAATTCATTTAATCCTTATAATTAAATAAAATTTTAATTCTTCTAAAAATTCAATTTTCTCGGGCGTTACAGGTGGTCCAGCAACGACGGGTAGGCCGATGGTCCGTACCTTTAAAATGACAGTCCAAGATGCGATGGCATCAGGGGACGTAGTTGCATGTATTATTCCGATCAACGGCATAAATGCTTACGTGTTGTTTGATTCGGGTGCTACTTGTTCGTTTATAGCATGTAATTTTTCTAGACGATTAGGATTACTTCCCGAAAAGTTACCAATACCTTTAAATATTAAGGTAGCGAACGATGAGATAATTCATGTTGAAGATATTCATAGGAGTTGTTGCGTAGAAATATGGGGTTATAAATTATCGATAGATTTGATACCGATAAAGTTAGGAGAATTCGATGTAGTTCTTGGAATGGATTGGTTGTTTAACCATGGGGAAATTATAGATTGTCAAGAACTTTAAGACAACCTCGTGTAATATTTTACGGTAATAAATCACCGGGACGTTCGTGTTGTCTTACGATGACACAAACTAGGAAACGGTTGAGGAAGGGATGTGTAGGTTATCTATGCCATGTTGTTGATACCTAGAGAGTTGGAGCGACCATGGAACAAATATCTATAGTTAAAGAATTCACGAATGTATTTCAAGGTGAATTTCTGGGTCTTCCACCGGATAGGGAGACCGAGTTCGTAATGGAAATTGTGCCAGGAGTGGCACCAGTTTCCAAGGCACCATATCGCATGGCGCCAATAGAGATGAAGGAGTTAATGGTACAATTACAAGAACTGTTAGACATGAAGTACATACAACTGAGTGTTTCATCGTGGGGAGCACCGGTACTGTTTGTGGAGACGAAGGATGGATCGTTAAGACTTTGTATCGACTACCGAGAGTTGAACAAGTTAACCATAAGGAATAAATACCCATTGCCCAGGATCGATGATCTTTTTTATTAGTTGAAAGGGGCAAAGTATTTTTCTAAAATAGATTTGCGGACGAGATATCATCAGTTGAAGGTTTGGAAGGAGGATGTACCAAAGACGACATTCAGAACTCGTTACGGTCATTACGAGTTTCTGGTGATGTCATTTGGGTTAACTAATGCACCAACTACATTTATGGATATGATGAACATAGTGTTCAAACAATATTTGGACAAGTTCGTTGTGGTGTTTATCGATCATATTCTAGTTTTGTAAGATGCCAGAAGATCATGCTGAACACCTAAGAATAGTGTTGGAAACACTAAGGAAGGAGAAGTTATATGTGAAGTTCACTAAATGTGAATTTTGGCTAGAATGGGTACAATTTTTAGGTCATGGCATTGACCATGAAGGGATTTCAGTAGATCAAGAAAGGTGGAACCCGTGATGAATTGGGAATAACCAAAAACATCGACTGAGGAGCGGAGTTTCCTAGGGTTAGCGGGATACTATCGGAGATTCATCTAGGATTTTTCAAAGATAGCTACTCCGTTGACTAACTTGACAAGGAAGATGCTGAAATATATGTGGACTGAGAAATGCGAGGATAGTTTTCAAGAACTAAAGAAGAGGTTAAGTGAAGCGCCTACTTTGTCATTACCCGATGACATAGGAAATTTTATAGTTTATAGCAATGCTTCGTATAGAGGACTTGGTTGCGTGTTCTTGAAGCATGGCAAGGTCATTGCGTATGCATCAAGACAGTTGAAGGATTATGAGAAAGTTTACCCAACTCATAATCTGGAACTGGCCGCGGTAGTTTTTTCTTTAAAGATATAGAGGCATTATCTTTACAGAGAGAAATATGAGATATACACGGACCATAAGAGTCTAAAATATATCTTCACACAGAAGGAGTTGACTATGAGACAAAGGAGATGGCTTGAGTTGATAAAAGATTACGACTGTGAAATCCTATATCACCCTGGAAAAGCCAATGTAGTTGTCGATGCCTTAAGTAGAAAGGGTCGAGAGAAGTTGTCTATGATAACGGCTCAAACTGAGTTAATAATAGAGACGACTAGGATGGAGATAGAGGTGAAATTGCCGAGTGAATCAGGACAGATACTATTTATAACAGAGATTCAATCTGCCATTGTAGATAGAGTCAAGGAGGTGCAGCTCAAAACTGATGAGTGTGACCAGATGAAGAAGCGGTTAACTAATGAAGAAGATATTAAGTATAGTCTTGATAATGAGGGATTATTAAGATTTGAAGGAAGAATTTAGGTTCCAAATGAGATGGAATTAAAGGAGCAAGTATTGCAAGAAGCTCATAGTTCGAGGTACTCAATTCATCCTAGTAGTACTAAGATGTATCAAGACCTTAGACAGAGTTTTTTGGTGGCCGAACATGAAGAGAGAAATAACCGAGTATGTGAGTAGGTGCTTGACTTGTCAGAAAGTTAAGGTCGAACATCAACGACCAAGTGGCTTGTTACAGTCATTGGATATTCCGGAGTGGAAGTGGGAGCATATCACGATGGACTTTGTGGTGGGACTTCCGATTACTCAGAAAGGGTATGATGTGCTTTGGGTAATAGTGGACCGGTTGACAAAGTCGGCTCACTTTTTGCCAATAAGGGTTAAGTATAACTTAGACCAGTTAGCTAAACTTTATGGTAAGGAAATTATTTCCAAACATGGAGTACTAGTTTCGATTGTGTCAGATCGTTATCCACGATTCACTTTGAACTTTTGGAGGAGTCTGCAAGAGCAGTTGGTAACGCAGTTGAAGTTGAGTATGACTTATCATCCACAACCCGATTGACAAAGCAAGAGGACAATTCAGACGTTAGAAGATATGTTGAGATCTTGCGTCATGGATTTCAAGGGTAGTTGGGATGATCATCTACCATTAGTAGAGTTTACATATAACAATAGTTATCATGCAAGCATAGGTATGCCGCCTTACGAAGCTTTGTACGGAAGAAAGTGCATAACACCATTATGTTGGGATGAAGTAGGAGAACGCAGAATGCTTGGACCAGAATTGGTGCATCAAATAACGGATGTAGTAAAGTTGATACAGATGCGTCTCGTAGTAGCTCAAGACAGACAGAAGAAGTATACAGACTCGCATCGAGAAAATAGGGAATTTGATGTAGGCTCGTATGTATTTCTAAAAGTATCTCCCTGGAAAGGAAAGATACGCTTTGGAAAGAAGGGGAAGTTAAGTCAAGGGTTTATAGGACCTTTTGAAGTGTTAAAATGGGTAGGCGGGGTAGCTTATATGGTAGCATTACCTCCAGATCTAGAACGAATACATAACGTGTTTCATGTATCTATGTTACGTCCTTATAAGCCGGATTATAAGCATGTAATAGAGTATGAACCTATTCATATTGAGAAGGACTTAACGTACGAAGAGTTGCCGATTTAAATCATCGATAGAAAAGAGCAAGTTCTACGGAACAAGGTTATACTTTCAGTAAAGGTGTTATGGAAGAACCACGATGCCGAAGAAGCAACGTGGGAATTGGAAGATAAGATAAGGAATGATTACCCTCAGTTGTTTGCGTAATGTGAGACGAGATTCTTGGGACAAAATCTTTATATGGGGGGAAGAATGTAACGACCGAGAAATTCAGATCTTTTGTAAAATAATTTTATTTAATTTAATAATGATTAAAATCATATTATTTGTTATTATTATGTGGTAGTAAGATGAATGTCGTTCTATAACCTAGAAACGTCGAAAAGTAGTAGTATTTTAACTACGTGAAGGAATTAAAGTGTTTGAATTTCAAAGACAAAAATAAAAGCTTTCCGAGAAATTTTCTAAAAAACACTATTCATCGATTTCTGCTCAGGAATTATTTTTGAACTTCCGAGAAATACGTAACGATATAATATTGAGGTGAGATGGATTATGTAATAATAATTCAAGTATGGAAAATGTAATTTTTCACATCCGGACTTAATTTTAGAACGTTAGGGAAAATAAAGCGTTAGAAGCTAATGTGATGATCATATGATACATATGTATTGTACGAGGTAATGAATACGAGTATGATACGAAGTATTATATGAGTATGTATGAATGATGGTATATCATATATTATGAATTAGTATACGATTTAAAATACGAGAATAATACGTAGAGTATACGTGATTAGACTTTAAGCCAAATGAAATGGACTTGTTGGATTATGTAGGAAGTGCAAGTCCAATAAGAATTAATATGCAAGCCCAAGATTAAGTAATGTTAAAGCCCAAGTAGTTGTTAAAGTAAAGTCAAAGTAAATTAATGCAAGCCCAAAAGCTTAAGTTAAGTAATTAAACCTAAGCCCAAGTTATTGATCCAATGGGTTAGGGTGACCCATAAGGCAACCCATGGTCATATGGTTAATCTTGGTGACCAATAACTTTATGTGATGGCCGTGTAATTAGTGTAATAAGTAAGATAACTTAGTTGCTAAGTAATGAATAGTATGGAGGCTACTAAGGAGGTGGGATGTGCTATTTTCAATTATACCCTAACTTAGGAAATCCTATAAATAGCAAGCTTAGGATTTCATTTGTTGTTTGTTAATTTTCACCAACAAGTTAAGTGCTTAATTGTTAGAGAGAATAAGCAAGAATAAGCTAGACTTTCATTTGTTAGAAAATAAGAAGAAAGCTTGTTCATCAAGGGTAAGCCTCCTAAGTTATTAGTCTTCCATCTCTACCATTGTAGGTTAATAAGAAAAGTGTGGATTAATGGTCATGTATGCTAAAGAATGATAGGAATGAATAATCTAAGGACTTAAGTCTTAATAAGCCGTGAATAAGCACTTTGTTCATAGATAAGCTATGAACTAAGGAAGAACTTGTAAGACTCGTAACATGTTTACATGAATGAAGTTAGTATGATAAAAGGATGTAAGAATGATGGTTAGAAAACATAAACTATCATAAGTCATGAGAAAGGAAATTATATCTAGTTTATACTTTGATAAGTTATAATATAAGACCCCAACTTTTATGAATAAAAATGATTTTTCTATAAATATCATTTTTGAATATTATGAAATGAATTTGATATAATGTTATAGTTGTGGGTAATATTTATAAATTTTGCAAAGTACGCAAGTTGTTCTATAATATTCGATTGGTCGGGGAATATTCGTTTTAACAGGGAATATTCGTACAACGGCACAATCATTGGTGGACCCCAGAACGAAATTATTGTTGGATTAAGAAAATGACAAAAATATTTTTATGAAAATAACGGCGGAAGTTTTACCATTAAAACTGTTGAACTACTCAGTAGTAAAAGTACAGTAATACACGTGATTGCATAGTAGCACACGGTATTGATTATTGATGCTTACGTGAGAAGTCACTTAGTTTTGTTCAATTATTGCTACAGTAATTATTGCATAGTATCTCACGTTATTTGATTCAATTATTGTCGATATTTTATATATTATTAAATCAATAATTGAGACGACAGAGTTATTAATATTATTATTTACAATATTAACGATGTCTAGAAGTTCTGTCAAGGAGTGGTTTGGTCACCTAATTGTGCGCCAATAGGGAGAAATCCTTATTGGAAAGCCCCCTCTTTCCTGGGAACGAACTGGTCAATTAATATTGTGAATTATAATAATGGTGATAAATGTTGTTTTATTATTATTATAAATGTAATAAAATAAAAAACTTTTTATATAAAACAGAATACTTTTTATAAAGTTTTGTTGTATTTGATTATAAATAGAATATATTATATTTTATTATCCATAATGTTTGTATAGTGCCTGCATAGTGTTTGCATAGTAAAAACTTTTTATATAAAACAGAATACTTTTTATAAAGTTTTGTTTTATTTGATTATAAATAGAATATATTATATTTTATTGCATATTGCAGCATAGTATCCTTTGCATTCTCCTATAAATATGATGCTTAGTTAGAACTAAAAATCACACCAGAAATTCAGAGAATTCTTCTTCTATAATCTTGAGCGTATTTCTTTAGAGTTTAAGAAAGCTTTGAGCGTAGAAAATAATGCAAGTTTTCTTCAAGTATATCCCCGCCCTACCCGGTTGGAATACTCTTCTTTTTAAGGTAAGGGGTATTATTTCTTTCATATTCATGAAGAGAACTATTGTTATTCCATTCCTTATTATTCTGTTGGAATAACTTTTACGCTGACCACTGTAGTATACATGGTGAAATTCTTCATTATTCCATTATTTATTATTCTGTTGAATAACCTGCCTATGCATCTTGATCTATCGTGTACACCGTGAATTCTGTTGTTATTCTATTCTTTATTATTCTGTTAGAATATCCCGTCTGTGCGGATTACACATGACCTGGTTCAATTATTTATTATTCTGTTGGAATATCATGTTTGTGCGGGTTACACATGACCTGGTTCCATTCTTTATTATTCTGTCAACAAACTTAAATTGCTTAAGATGCACGACTAATGTTTTACTATAATAGTTGAGTATATCACCTACATAATATCAAAATTCCATATGAATAGATCAAAGTCGTGAGGAGCGAAAAGCTACCAAAACAAGAGAAAAGAAGAAGGGGTTGTTGCCCATTGGCAGCAGCAGTTAGCAACAAGGAGCAAATTTGGAAAGCAATTGGGTTCATATATATTATATAGTACTGCAAATTGTTAGCTATTTTAATAGGTGTGTGTACCATCTATAATATACTAAGAGTTAATTGTGAAATGGATTATTAAACTAGGATCTAAAATTTGAATGAGGTTTGGGGCAAGGGAAAGAGTTGCTGCCATTTAACAAAGAAATGAACAACGATGAGACAAGAAAGAAAAAGTCACATGCAGACGATGAAGAGCCATCTTGGCTTCAATGTAGTTCAATAGTTTACCTAGAAAGTTGAGTTTGTTATATCTAAATGGATAGGTGTATAAAATCTACAACATACCTGTAGTTTAATACCATTGAGTTAGTAATCTATAAGTTAAAGTCTAGTAGAGATATTGAGTATCTAAATTGGGGCTATTAAGCTATGTTTGAAACTGTTAATGCCTCGAAGGGGCTGTTTTGTCAATATGATGAAAAACAACAATATTTAATGCATTAGTGGACCTAAATAGAACTATAAAGTATTACGAAAGCTATACATTGTCCATACAAGTTATAATTACACTTAAAGCACAAAATGAGTTTCGAATTCACCTTGAATACCTAAATTTTGTATAAAAAATATGGAATACCCATGTAATAGGATACAAGAGAATTATAAAAATGAAAGTGTGAGGTATTCATGAACTAAAATCATGTCAAGGGTTGTTAAAGCGATAAAAGACTATCGTGAGTAAAAGAATAAACGTTTTTGAAAAGAATATAAGAACTTTTCAAAAACGAGAATTTAAAAGTTAAGGATATGGCCAATATAGATATGTAATATATAACTATACATGTTATATGACATGGACACATAACATGTTTTATATGTGAAGACAATTATTTAAAAGTCGTGTATGAACTTTTTGAGAATGTATAGCTATAATAAGTTGAAACTTAAAATATTTGAAAAAAAAATATGAAAGTTTTTGGAAATGAGAATATCAGTTACTGATATAACGTATATGAATGTTTAATATCTATACATGAGTATGTGGCTAATGTATGCATACATGTGAATATAATTGTGTAGGATTCGTGAAGCGAAGTTAAACTAAAGTTTGTATCAATGGTCGCTTGAACAAGACAAGTTTTTCAGCCTCTATTATGTTTGTGGATTAAATGTGATTATGTGGTGAGTTACATACCATGCTTTATGAATTGTTAAAGTCAAAATATGACCAAGTTAATTGGGTTATGTAACTCAATTTATATGTGATATGTGATAACACATGCATGTTGTATAATGTAACTCGATAAATTAGAAATATATAATGCATGAATTGTAAGCTATGTGAAACATAATAGATCATTAAATTTGTTTGGTCATCAACTCAACCTTGTAAATAACCACTTTTGCGGTGTTCAAGATTCAAGGTAAAGTTATGTGTTACTTGAAAGACATGAATCAGATGTGATACTTGAAGATTTATATACTTTGGATGTGTTATTGTTATTTGAACCATGTTTAAGGTTTCGAATAATGTATTAATGTTGAATTGTAATATTATTTTGCGAATGTAAACTATTGTAGTATTAAAATGATTCTGAGATATTTAGATGTAAAGGTTGAAGGTTTTGGGAACAAGGATAGTTTGTAATATAAAATTTTAATTATTCCAAAAATTTCAATGGTCATCAGATTATCGTTTAATGATATAAAATTAGAGGTTGAATGTATTATTAATGATCAAGTCGAGAATTAAATTGTATGAATTTTGGGGTCGTTCTGTTACGTGAGTCGGCATCGCTGCTCCAAATTTCAAGGCCAAATAGGTAGCGTAGCAATTACCAAGAAAGCCATGAACTAATGGAGTTTACATGATCATCAGACGTAACGCCCAGGACTCATGCCGCATCGTCGAGTCCCCGCCCTCACCATCGAAGTATAAGCCAAGCAACGCGACTTAAGAAATGGTTTGCATAGAAGAGAAAGAACATGAAGATAAAAAGAAAATAAACTAATTAGTAATGAACTAAAGCTTGAAGTAACATTGTTAAAGCATTGTTAAACCTTATGTATGATAACTAAGGGTTGAAGATAATCAATCGAACATGAACGTAATGATAATGTAAACAATAACGGCAAGCCGGAACCAATAGTAACAAAACTAATACAGGACTAGATTGAGAAGAAGGGTAAGATTCATTAGGAACCATGTATGTTTATTCATGACCTAATGTGTTATGTTATATGATCATATATTGTAGAGACCTTAAAGACTTAAAGTGAACGTGTAATAACAAAGAGCGAATGAAGAAGGCAAGTGTTCTAACCCTTGTTTCAGTTCAATCTGGACAAGCTTTGTGATTCATGTATTCTTATGCATCAATTGGAGTATGATGAAGTTAAAGCCAATTCTTTCGGCTAGACTTACGATATGTTGGATTTCTTATAATATGTTGAAGTATTGTCAATGTTTTACAAAACTATGTTGATATGGTTTTCAAATGAAGACTGAGTATGCTAAAATGTTTTGTCGTCAAACGACAGGCACGTGAGGTTGCACAACTTAAACGTACATACATTTAAAGAATGTAGTTTGATCAACATAGAAAGTACTATAAATGATCACCTAGACGCGTTTCGTAAGATATCTTGGGACTTACTGGACTTAGTGTCGAGTTGTCCTTTTCAAAGAAAGTATAAAATACTCATGGTCTTATACCGAAATTGATGTTTTACTGAATATTGTCATTGTAAAATGTTTTGAAGGAAAAGAAGTGCTATTTTAAATTATCGATAGTACTTCACAACTATTGTTCAGTTATTGAAGATATACTATTCCTATGTTTCAAGCATGTCGTTTAAATGAAATTATTGTACTTGATGAGCTTGTTATGTTCACTCTTTCTTGAACAATATGAATGCAGCTAAGACCGAATGGACCGAAGGTTCAGGTAAAGATAAAGGAAAGGCTACGACAGACCGTTGAACTGTCTATATAAAATTATAGGTTTAATTTTGTAATGTATTTGATATTATGACAAATAACTTATGTATTGGTTATAAAGAACTTGGAAAGGGAATATTATTTGGAATATATATAAGACATATTCGTCCTTTTAAGGAATTTCAATTGAATGTATGTGTGAACTGTGAGCAACGTAGCAGAGCACACATATCCGGTTGTAAGGTACTGGATTTGGGGCGCCAGGGGAGAATGTAACGAGATAAATTGATTGAGTCGTGATTACGGGGACATAATCCTTTTAAGGGAGGAAAGATGTGACGAAACGAGATTTTTTGTAATTTAATTTGAATATTATTGAATTAAATCAGTATTTTTTGAGATTTAATTATTAGGTTAAATTATTAATTGAGGAAATTGTGGTAGGTTAATTTAATTATATGTGTTACATTGATTAAATTAATATGAAAAATTATTATTCAAAGTATGTATTTAATTGAACTCATTTGATTAAATGAATCGTTTAATAAGCATAATATTATTACGATTAATTTAATAATTAATCAAAGATTTAATGATTTGATATAATTAATAAATGTGAATTTAAGTATGTGACTATGTGATTTTATGATGAATTATTCTATTTTATTTAATAAAATTAAATAAGATATTTAATTAATTGCTTAAATGGGTGCGACATTATTAAACTATATAATAAGAGTTTAATTAAATTAAGTGGGAAAGAGTATTTTTGAGGCTAGCCAAACATGGCCCTAGGATGAGTTGGCCAGTTAACCCACTAAGGGATTAACTGACCACGACAACGCCAGTTATCAGTGCGTATACATCAGTCTTATTTTTTATACTTACGTATTTTATTTTTTGAGACCTAAACTTTGAGAAAACAGAGAGAGTTTAGAGAGAAAATTTGAGAGAATTGTGAGATTGAAGAATCAAAGGAGTTGCTATCATCTCCTAATAATCTAAACAAACAATCAAGGGTAATCTCTTATATTCAAACTTTAATTTACATTCTTGAATTTTCGTACAACGACACAATCATTGGTGGACCCCAGAACGAAATTATTGTTGGATTAAGAAAATGACAAAAATATTTTTATGAAAATAACGGCGGAAGTTTTTCCATTAAAACTGTTGAACTACTCAGTAGTAAAAGTACAGTAATACACGTGGTTGCATAGTAGCACACAGTATTGATTATTGATGCTTACGTGAGAAGTCACTTAGTTTTGTTCAATTATTGCCATAGTAATTGTTGCATAGTATCTCACGTTATTTGATTCAATTATTGTCGATATTTTATATATTATTAAATCAATAATTGAGACGATGAGTTATTAATATTATTATTTACAATATTAACGATGTCTCAAGTTCATCAATGAGAGGTTTGGTCACCTAATTGCGCGCCAATAGGGAGAAATCCTTATTGAAAGCCCTCTTTCTGAGGAGCGACACAGTCGATTAATATTGTGAATTATAATAATGGTGATAAATGTTGTTTTATTATTATTATAAATGTAATAAAATGTAAAACTTTTATATATAAAGTAATACTTTTTATAAAGTTTTGTTTTATTTGATACTTTTATATTATATTTTATTATCCATAATGTTTTATAGTGTTTTATTTTTTATTATAAATTTTTATAGAATATATTATATTTTATTATCCATAATGTTTTGTATAGTGTTTGCATAGTAAAAACTTTTTATATAAAACGAGAATACTTTTATAAAGTTTTGTTTTATTTGATTATAAATAGAATATATTATATTTTATTGCATATTAAAAGATATAGTATCCTTTCCATTCTCCTATAAATATGATGCTTAGTTAGAACTAAAATTCACACCGAAATTCGGAGAATTCTTCTTCTATAATCTTGAGCGTATTTCTTTAGAGTTTAAGAAAGCTTTGAGCGTAGAAAATAATGCAAGTTTTCTTCAAGTATATCCCATACTCACCCGTCTAATACTCTTCTTTTTTTAAGGTAAGGGGTATTATTTCTTCATATTCATGAAGAGAACTATTGTTATTCCATTCCTTATTATTCATTTGGAATAACTCAGATACGCGGACTCACCGTATACATGGTGAAATTTATTCCATTATTTATTATTCTGCTGAATAACTCCGCCTATGCGATTATCGTGATACCGTGAATTTGTTGTTATTCTATTCTTTATTATTCTCGTTAGAATATCCCGTGCATGGATTATTACACGACCTGGTTAATTCTTTATTATTCTGTTGGAATATCATGTCCTGCATGCAAGTTACATATGACTGGTTCCATTCTTTATTATTACATTGAATAACTCATGCGTCTGCGTGCGTAATTACGCACACTGGTGAATTCTTCTGTTATTCCATTCTTTATTATTCTGTTGGAATAATCGGTTTACGTGGATTACCGCATGGCGGCAAATATCCATTTGTGGTTTCATATATTCTATTATACTCAGTTGGTTAAAGTTTTGGCTTCTATACTCCATGAAATTAGTGGAATATCCTTGATATTTGTGCCTCATTCAGTATCTTTTCATGGAAATATTCTTCTGAGCATTCTTGAATTTTACTCCACAAAGCAATATCATGTTGACAATTTGGACGTTATTGAGTTCAGGATAAATTAACTTATAAATCTTTAAAATTTATTCTTGAACTTGTTTTATTGAATTGTCATCATCCTCATGCTTATATTATGTTGAAAGTCATCACGTGGCACGTAGTGCATAGATGGACTTGGTATGATTATGACCAGGGATTATTCTAGGTATAATCATGTAGTAATGTTACAAATGATGTGGAAAAAGTCCTCATTGAAGCTTGTAGTGCATTGATGGGCACGCTTTTTGGTATGATTATGGCTATGGATTCTCTTCGTCTAAGGGTGCAAAGATGAATTGTTTTATGGCATGATCATGACCATTGATGAATAAACGAATATCCTTGGCTCGTAGTGTATGGATAATTTGTGGTCGCCATACTAATGAATATCATTAGTCAGTAGTCAGTGTGGATGATGTGGATTATTTATTGTTTGAGTCTCGATGATAAAAGTAATGAAAATCTTTTAAATCATAGAAGATAGTAGATTTTATTCTCTACTTGACTCTTCTAATGGATTGCTTGTTCGAAATGCCAGCTAAACTTGATGTTTGTTATATTTTATCGGGCTTAACATTGTTGAAGGCTAATGATAATTTATTCTACATTATCTTAGTCATAATATTTCTTCTTTTGGGTAATTTTTATCATGAAAGTAAGTTATTAAAATAAGAATTTAATAATTAAAATTCTTATTATGAGATGTATATATATATTAAGCTCTAAACATTGAATGGGATTATGTGTTTTTTCGGTGTGAGTAAATTAAATTTATAGGAGTTTTAATAGTTGATTAAACTATTAAAAGTGAATAAAATTAGTTATGAAAAAGGAATATGGTGGCAAAATTAAATTTTTAGAAATTAACTAAATAATATTAGTTAATTAAGATGAAAATTATATTATGGAATAATATAATTTAATTTATATACTCTGTATTGGTAATGAAATTATTATGAGTTTAAGCTCGTAAATGAAGCGAGTAATTCACTTAATTTAAATAATGAGTTAATGCAAATATAATTGGTTTAATAAAGTGGGAAGGTAATATATTACATATAAGAGTAATGTGTTTATGTAATGGCTTAATATATTATATTTAGCCAATTAAATGTAAATGGAGTATGAGAATGAGAAGAACCAATATAATTATAAATAAATATTGGTGTTAGGATTAATGAATTAAATAAATATCTAAATTTTTATTAAAAGTATAGATTAAATAAATTATCTTGGGACAATTTATAAAAGGAAAGAAAATTATATAATTATACATAGTAATTGTATAATTTATTAAAATAATTAGTGAAATAAATATTAATTATTTTAATGGAACTGTTTAGTTGATTAAAGTGTTTTACTTATGAATGTAATTCCATAAGTCATATGGATAAATAGATGGGAAGAGTGTTGGCTGAATAATTTAGCAATAAAAAAGAAAAAAATGAATGAAGTGTGACATAGTGGAGGAATTAAAGAAAAAAAAATATTGTATAGTATGAAAATGAAATAAAATAAAGATAAGTCAAATGAATTTGCTTGAGGTCAAGCCAAACATGGCCTAGACCTTTTGTCTTTTATAACGGTTGGGGCTTTTGGGTTCATAACTGATACAAGTTAAGATCACGTATGCTTCATCAGTTTATTTCTCCTTCATATGAGTAAAGAAAACACAGAGAGAAAGATGGAGTTTAGAGAGAAATTGAGAAGCAATTGAAGCAATGGATTGTTGCAAGAAGGAATTAAGAACGAATTTGGAGCAAGAATTCAAAGGATTACATCAATTAAACTTCAAATTGAGAGGTAAGCCATGTGTTTTATGGAGTTCATAGAAATCGAAAGTATAGAATGCTATTTATTGTTATAATTATGATGTTTGGTTGTGTAATTTATTGGGTTATTGTGGGGTTTTTATGTGTTGGGGAATCACGGGGGATTCCGAAGGTATAAGGATTGATTGTGTTTGGAGAATGTATAAATGGCTATGAAAGTTGTGTATCAAAACAGCGTACACCACTTGTTTGTCAAAAGTCCTCTTAGGGGTGTTTTGATTAAAAAGACCTGAAATTAAGTAAAGTAAGGCCAAAGATGTCTGTGGGCATGTTATATGAAATTAATTAAATGACTTGTATGGATTGAATTAAGAAAGAAAGCTATTTTTTTGAAGGGAAACAACATGTTAAAGTTGGATTAAAAAAAAAATTGTTCGGCAGGGCAGATTGGGCATTCAATAAAGTGTACTCAAGATGCTTGTTTAGAATATGTTATATTTTTCAAAAATACTTTGCTATGCCTCTGCAATATACCAGAACTTGGTTTTTATTGGATGCGTAGTTTGAGGATTTCAAATTAGTAAAATATATTAGAAACCGAAAACCTAGTGGACTGCTGACCCTAAAAGCAAAATTCGTGGATAGCTAGAGTTTCCAGAAACTTTTGGGCTTTTGGGGTATTATAGTACATTGAATAAACTTTCCATAGAACTCGGAACAGACTAATTCCGACTTCGGAGCAAAGAGTTATGACCGTTCAAAGTAGTCACGTCAAAACTGTCTAACAAACTCTGGGCAGTCACCTTGCACGAATTTTCAAGAATTCTGTGTTTTGAATTTGGAAATGGTCAAAGAATGAAAGTTGTAGTCCCGGAAGTTAGCTTCGCGTGGGCTCAAGAATCGCCTAAAAATGTTTTAAAACGAAAAAGATATGACTACTTTAGCAAGAGAGGGTACAGCTAGGAAGAAATTGAAACTGTTATGAACGTCTACTTTTGACGCATTATTTGGACTGCCTAATGAACTCGAATTGGGTGACTCGTATTTTTTAAAAATAGTCTCATATACTATATATAACATATTTAAAATTCGTTGTAATCTAGTATACGAGCTAGAAGTTATGAGGTCGCAAAATGGGCACGTTGGAAACAGAGTTGCTGCCCATGGCAGCAGCAATGGTGATGTTTGGCAATGGCTGGGGGTTTTCCTTGGGCTCTCAGCCAACAAACTTAAATTGCTTAAGATGCACGACTAATGTTTTACTATAATAGATGAGTATATCACCTACATAATATCAAAATTCCATATGAATAGATCAAAGCCGTGAGGAGCGAAAAGCTAGCAAAACAAGAGAAAAGAAGAAGGGGTTGTTGCCCATTGGCGTGAGTGATTAGCAACAAGGAACAAATTTGAAAGCAATTGGGTTCATATATATTATATAATCTTTATAAATTGTTAGCTATTTTAATAGGTGGGTGTACCATCTATAATTTATTAAGACTTAATTGTGAAATGGATTAGTAAACTAGGAACTAAAATTTGCATGAGGTTTGGGGCAAGGAAAGAGTTCTTTGCCATTTGGCGCGAAAATGAACAACAATGAAGAATGACAAGAAAGAAGTTTGCTACTGAGCGTTGAAGAGCCATCTTGGCTTCAATTTAGTTCAATAGTTTACCCAAAAAGTTGAGTTTATTATCTCTAAATGGATAGGTGTATAAAATCTACAACGTACCTGTAGTTTAATACCATTGAGTTAGTAATCTATAAGTTAAAGTCTAGTAGAGATATTGGGTATCTAAATTGGGGCTGTTAAGCTAAGTTTGAAACTGTTAATGCCTCGAAGGGGCTGTTTTGTCAATATGATGAAAAACAACAATATTTAAAGCATTAGTGGACCTAAATGGAACTATAAAGTATTACGAAAGCTATACGTTGTCCATACAAGTTATAATTACACTTAAAGCACAAAATGAGTTTTCGAATTCACCTTGAATACCTAAATTATGTATAAAAAATATGGAATACCCATGTAATAGGATACAAGAGAATTATAAAATGAAAGTGTGAGGTATTCATGAACTAAAATCATGTCAAGGGTTGTTAAAGCGATAAAAGACTATCGTGAGTAAAAGAATAAACGTTTTTGAAAAGAATATAAGAAGTTTTCAAAAACGAGAATTTAAAAGTTAAGGATATGGCCAATATGGATATGTAATATATAACTATACATGTTATATGACATGGACACATAACTAACATGTTTTGTATGTGAAGACAGTTATTTAAAAGTCGTGTATGAACTTTTTGAGAATGTATAGCTATAATAGATGAAACTTAAAATATTTGAAAAAAAATATGGAAGTTTTTGGAAATGAGAATATCAGTTACTGATATAACGTATATGAATGTGTAATATCTATACAAGAGTATGTGGCTAATGTATGCATACATGTGAACATAACTGTGTTGGATTCGTGAAGCGAAGTTAAACTAAAGTTTGTATCAATGGTCGTTGAACAAGGAAAGTTTTTCAGTTCTATTATGTTTGTGGATTAAATGTGATTATGTGGTGAGTTACATACCATGCTTTATGAATTGTTAAAGTCAAAATATGACCAAGTTAATTGGGTTATGGAACTCAATTTATATGTGATATGTGATAACACATGCATGTTGTATAATGTAACTCGATAAATTAGAAATATATAATGCATGAATTGTGTGCTATGTGAAACATGATAGACTATTAAATTTGCTGGGCTGTCGAGCTCAACCTTATAAATAACCACTTTTGCAGGTTCAAGATTCAAGGTAAAGTTATGTGTTACTTGAAAGACATGAATCAGATGTGATAATTGAATATTTATATACTTTGGATGTGTTATTATTGTTTGAACCATGTTTAAGGTTTCGAATAATGTATTAATGTTGAATTATAATATTATTTTGCGAATGTAAACTATTGTAGTATTAAAATGATTCTGAGATATTTAGATGTAAAGGTTGAAGGTTTTGGGAACGAGGATAGTTTGTAATAGAAAATTTTAATTATTCATAAATTTCAATGGTTGTATTATCGTTTAATGATATAAAATTAGAGGTTGAATGTATTATTAACGGCCAATATTTTAAGTCGAGAATTAAATTGTATGAATTTTGGGGTCGCATAGATTGGTATCAAAGCTATAGGTTATAAACCTTAGGTAAGAGTAACTTAGGCTATAACCTTAGAGAAGAGAGGTGAAGATAATGAAAGAATAAGCTCAAATAGAGTTTGAATTATATGAAGTAATTTAAGAAATTTATAAAGAAGGGATTTAAAACATGCAAAAGAGGATTCAAAGAAGAATCTCGCAGAGTTATAAGGAATATAAATGTGGGGTTACCCAACTCCAATAATAAGGATGTAAGGTGATAATAAATAGACAATGTCTATAAGAAAAGAATGATAAAGAAGTTAAGAATAAAAGTTATAGTTAAGTATGGTACAGGTGTACTCTGTAGTAGTTGATGTATGGTATATGGGCTAAACGATTCCTTCATGAGCGGAGGTATATACTGAACTAGTAACTTCGGAACCTAGTTTGTTGGTTGTTTGTGGGAAACCACTCAACGTACCATATTAAAACTGTTAGAGACTCGATGTGTACCAAGTTTAGTAAATGGATACGTGTGATGAAAGTGTAGACCTTAAATGGAATGTTGAGCAATGTAAATGAAGTTAGAAATTCTTAAAGGAAGAATTGTTATATAAACAAGTAGATTCAAAGAAGAATCTTGAAGAGATATAAAGATAAGAAATGGGAGTTTCCTAACTCCAATAGCCAAGATAACGAATAATGTCGTAAATGATGAAAAAAAAGGAAAGAAAGAGGATCGTAAAACAAAACGATCACGAGTTAAGAAAAGAATTTTAAGCTAGATGATTATAGAATAAGATCACGATGTGATCTGTTTAAGTTATAAAAGAAAGATGGTCTGCAATGTTTGAATAATTATAACTTGATGCTATGAAGTTAATGTACTATGATATAGTATGAGATAACTCACGAGATGATGAGGTACAAAAAAATTTGTATCGAGCAAAGAGCAAGTTAAGAGTAAAATAGAGTTAGGTGGGATTTCAATTGAGGACTAATGTGATGGCCGAAAGTACAAACCTTTGTATGGGTGAGGGTTTTGTGCTTGTGCTTAGTTTATCACATTGATAATCATTGAATGTTGGTGTCGCTATATCAATGTGTATGTGGTGAAAAAAGTGATTCTTTTCTCATGTGTATATTTGATAGTTAGAAACTATTAAGATTAGTCGATATTATTAGGATTAAGTGCGGTTCTTAAAACTAATACATATGGTAAGTTCGTGACTCATAATAATATGGTATGTTTTGAACCCCTCAAATAATGGACGCCTATGGTCTGACTAGGACAAATTCTTAAACTCATATTATTGTGGAAAGTTCTTGGATTTCCAAAGTGTGGTAAGTTTGATGAACTATTTTGGGTAGAAAACGGTTATAGTATAGAGAGCATTGATGAATTTGAAGATTGATAAAATGGTTAAGTAACGAAGTAATGAAGTAAAGATTGAAGTTGATGGATACTTGGATATTCTAAATCTACTAGCTATGCTAGACTTTCGACATTTATTGACTTCGTGCTGATGTTCGCACTTCTATTTTCTTAAAAAACATTGGATCAAATGATGAAACCAATGAGATTTAAATATAATACCGTTATTCGTATGTCTATGCTAATTGTTTCGGCTAGACAAAAATGATTTGAAATATATCAAAATGTATTTTTTTTATATCATCAATGCATCATGGAACCTGGTGCAGAGATTATAAAAACGATGGAGCCATCAATGCAGTATTACTTAGTGTTGGATGTGATCTAAGGATCGTCAGCCCTCTATGGTATGATGTAGTATGATAAAATCACCAAATGCCGGAATCCTCAAACGAACTGTAAATACAGTGTGGTATCATGACGTCATAAAAGATTTTTGAGATTTCTTTAAGATATGATAATATATATATATATATATATATATATGTATATGTATATTTCGATTGATGTCCGAATTATTGTAGAAGTCTATGCTATTTGATTCAGCTAGACGAATATTGATAGATGTTCATGGAATTCAAGCGTTCTTTGTCAAACTATGCCAAACCAAATTGTTTATGCGGATTCAGATATTGAAAAACTGAGATGAACAACCCTTTTATAGGGGATTACGCGGAAGCGTTTAGATGTGTGTGCGCAATACATTATACGAAGGGCTGATCACCCTAAGTACGAGGAGTCCCTATAGTCTTATGACTGTTAAAGTTTAAGTTGAAAGATTACTTATAACTATGGACATACGCATAACATTTAAATGTTTATGCACAATACATCGTCTGAAAGGGCTTAACACCCTAACTACGGGAGTCCCTATAGTCTAATGAATGTTAATGTTTAAGTTGAAAGAGTACTTATAGCCGTGGACATAGTTTAAGGTCTTATGACCCTCAGCATGATTTGGAATCTTTTAAATTCCTGAGTTATTCATACCGCTTCCCAATTATTGAGCAATTGTGGAAGATTCTTGCTATTCTAAAAAGGCGAATGTGGTAAGGATGATATTCCTTAGAAAAGAAGTAAGTCGAGAATGCGACAATGAGAATGATGGATATATTGAATAAGTGAGAAAAGAAATTTTGAAATGAGAAGGAGAAGAGTTATCAAAGAATAATGTAAAACTTATAATAGAAAAGTTTAATAATTGTAGAAAAAAAAATCCTTGTAGAAAGAAGTGGTTATAGAACTTAATGAAGGAATAAAGTATTAACATAAAATCTATTTTGATAGATTGAATGAATGAAGATTAAAAAAATAATAAAATTTCGAGGACGAAATTCTTAGAAGAAGGGGTGAATGTAATCTCCCGAGAGTTTGAGAATGTAGTATATGATAATGATCCTTAGAGAAAGATAATGAATGGGTCAAAGAATATGTAATACTCAAATATAATTGAGTCTAAGTAAAGGTTATGAAATAAAACTTACAAGAATTTATTGTGAAGAACGGTTGGAGTGGTAATAAATAAAAACTTACAAGAATTTATTGTGAAGAACGGTTGGAGTGGTAATAAATAAAAACTATATTAAGGTAACTGTTGAAGATAGTCAACGATAATTGTGAAAGAGATTTTGGTGAAAAATTTAGTAAGGTAGGGTTTCGGTGATTTCGAGGACGGAATCCTTATAAGGAGGGAAGGATGTGACAACCCGAATTTTCGTAAGTTATTAAAATAAGAATTTAATAATTAAAATTCTTATTATGAGATATATATATTCTGAATTATGTATTTTGGTGTGAGTAAATTAAATTTATAGGAGTTTTAATAGTTGATTAAACTATTAAAAGTGAATAAAATTAGTTATGAAAAAGGAATATGGTGGCAAAAGAAATTAACTAAATAATATTAGTTAATTAAGATGGAAATTATATTATGGAATAATATAATTTAATTTATATACCTTGTTGGTAATGAAATTATTATGAGTTTAAGCTCGTAAATGAAGCGATTAATTCACTTAATTTAAATAATGAGTTAATGCAAATATAATTGGTTTAATAAAGTGGGAAGGTAATATATTACATGTAAGTAATGTGTTTATGTAATATTAATATATTATATTTAGCCAATTGAATGTAAATGGAGTATGAGAATGAGAAGAACCAATATAATTATAAATAAATATTGGTGTTAGGATTAATGAATTAAATAAATATCTAAATTTTTATTAAAAGTATAGATTAAATAAATTGTCTTGGGACAATTTATAAAAGGAAAGAAAATTGTATAATTATACATAATAATTGTATAATTTATTAAAATAATTAGTGAAATAAATATTAATTATTTTAATGGAAATGTTTAGTTGATTAAAGTATTTTACTTGTGAATGTAATTCCATAAGTCATATTGGTAAATAGATGGGAAGAGTGTTGGCTGAATAATTTAGCAATAAAAAAGAAAAAAATGAATGAAGTGTGACATATTGGAGGAATTAAAGAAAAAAATATATTGTATAGTATGAAAATGAAATAAAATAAAGATAAGTCAAATGAGTTTGTTTGAGGTCAAGCCAAACATGGCTCTGACCTTTTTTCTTTTATAACGGTTGGGGCTTTTGGGTTCATAACTGATACAAGTTAAGATCACGTATGCTTCATCAGTTTATTTCTCCTTCATATGAGTAAGGAAAACACAAAGAGAAAGATGGAGTTTAGAGAGAAATTGAAGCAATGGATTGTTGCAAGAAGGAATTAAGAACGAATTTGGAGCAAGAATTCAAAGGATTACATCAATTAAACTTCAAATTGAGAGGTAAGCCGTGTGTTTTATGGAGTTCATAGAAATCGAAAGTATAGAATGCTATTTATTGCTATAATTGTGATGTTTGGTATTGTAATTGATTGGGTTATTGTGGGGGTTTTATGTCTTGGGGAATCACAAAGGATTCCGAAGGTATAAGGATGGATTGTGTTTGGAGAATGTATAAATGGCTATGAAAGTTGTGTATCAAAACAACGTACACCACTTGTTTGTCAAAAGTCCTCTTAGAAATTTGCTTTTGATTAAAAGACTGAAATTAAGTAAAGTAAGGCCAAAGATGTCTGTGGGCATGTTATATGAAATTAATTAAATGACTTGTATGGATTGAATTAAGAAAGAAAGCTATTTATTTGAAGGGAAACAACATGTTAAAGTTGGATTAAAAAAAAATGTTCGGCAGGGCAATTGGGCATTCAATAAAGTGTACTCAAGATGCTTATTTAGAATATGTTATATTTTTCAAAAATACTTTGCTATGCCTCTGCAATATACCAGAACTTGGTTTTTACTTGATGCGTATTTTGAGGATTTCAAATTAGTAAAATATATTAGAAACCAAAACCTAGTGGAGTCTTGATCCTAAAAGCAAATTCATGGATAGCCTTTTTGGGGGGTATTATAGTACATTGAATAAGCTTTCCATAGACTCCGAAAGGAATTAATTCTGACTTCGGAGCAAAGAGTTATGACCGTTCAAAGTAGTCGCCAAAACATGGCTAACAAACTTTGGGCAGTCACCTTTCACGAATTTTCTGGAATTCTGTGTTTTGAATTTGGAAATTGTCAAAGAATGAAAGTTGTAGTCCCGGAGGTTAGCTTCGCGTGGGCTCGAGAATTGCCTAAAAATGTTTTAAAAAGAAAAAGTTATGACTGCTTTAGCAAGAGAGGGTACAACTGGGAAAAAATTGAAACTGTTATGAGCGTCTACTTTTGACGCATTATTTGGGTTGCCTAATGAACCCGAATTGGGTGACTCGTATTTTTAAAAATAGTCTCATATACTATATATAACATATTTAAAATTCGCTTGTAATCAAATTATCTGAGCTAGAAGTAATGAGGTCCAAAAATAGGCACGTTGAATAGAGAAACTGCTGCGGCAAAGCAGCGGCAGTGATGTTTGGCAATGGTTGGGGTTTTCCTTGGGCTCTCAAACAACAAAACTTAAATTTCTTAAGATGCATGACTAATGTTTTACTATAATAGGTGAGTATATCACCTACATAATATCAAAATTCCATATGAATAGATGAAAGTCGTGAGGAGCGAAAAGCTAGCAAAACAAGAGAAAAGAAGAAGGGGTTGTTGCCCATTGGCAGCAGCAGTTAGCAACAAGGAGCAAATTTGGAAAGCAATTGGGTTCATATATATTATATAAAGATTACAAATTGTTAGCTATTTTAATAGGTGGGTGTACCATCTATAATATATTAAGAGTTAATTGTGAAATGGATTATTAATCTAAGATCTAAAATTTGAATGAGGTTTGGGGCAAGGGAAAGAGTTCTTTGCCATTTAACAAAGAACGAACAACGATGAGACAATGAAGAAAAAAAGTCGCTAAAGAAAGTTGTTGAAGAGCCATCTTGGCTTCAATGTAGTTCAATAGTTTACCCAAAAAGTTGAGTTTGTTATCTCTAAATGGATAGGTGTATAAAATCTACAACGTACCTGTAGTTTAATTCCATTGAGTTAGTAATCTATAAGTTAAAGTCTAGTAGAGATATTGGGTATCTAAATTGGGGCTATTAAGCTAAGTTTGAAACTGTTAATGCCTCGAAGGGGCTGTTTTGTCAATATGATGAAAAACAACAATATTTAATGCATTAGTGGACCTAAATGGAACTATAAAGTATTACGAAAGCTATACATTGTCCATACAAGTTATAATTACACTTAAAGCACAAAATGAGTTTCGAATTCACCTTGAATACCTAAATTTTGTATAAAAAATATGGAATACCCATGTAATAGGATACAAGAGAATTATAAAAATGAAAGTGTGAGGTATTCATGAACTAAAATCATGTCAAGGGTTGTTAAAGCGATAAAAGACTATCGTGAGTAAAAGAATAAACGTTTTTTGAAAAGAATATAAGAACTTTTCAAAAACGAGAATTTAAAAGTTGAGGATATGGCCAATATAGATATGTAATATATAACTATACATGTTATATGACATGGACACATAACTAACATGTTTTATATGTGAAGACAATTATTTAAAAGTCGTGTATGAACTTTTTGAGAATGTATAGCTATAATAAGTTGAAACTTAAAATATTTGAAAAAAAAATATGAAAGTTTTTGGAAATGAGAATATCAGTTACTGATATAACGTATATGAATGTTTAATATCTATACATGAGTATGTGGCTAATGTATGCATACATGTGAATATAATTGTGTAGGATTCGTGAAGCGAAGTTAAACTAAAGTTTGTATCAATGGTCGTTGAACAAGACAAGTTTTTCAGTTCTATTATGTTTGTGGATTAAATGTGATTATGTGGTGAGTTACATACCATGCTTTATGAATTGTTAAGGTCAAAATATGACCAAGTTAATTGGGTTATGTAACTCAATTTATATGTGATATGTGATAACACATGCATGTTGTATAATGTAACTCGATAAATTAGAAATATATAATGCATGAATTGTGTGCTATGTGAAACATAATAGACTGTTAAATTTGCTGGGCTGTCGAGCTCAACCTTGTAAATAACCACTTTTGCAGGTTCAAGATTCAAGGTAAAGTTATGTGTTACTTGATAGACATGAATCAGATGTGATACTTGAAGATTTATATACTTTGGATGTGTTATTTTTATTTGAACCATGTTTAAGGTTTCGAATAATGTATTAATGTTGAATTGTAATATTATTTTGCGAATGTAAACTATTGTAGTATTAAAATGATTCTGAGATATTTAGATGTAAAGGTTGAAGGTTTTGGGAACAAGGATAGTTTGTAATAGAAAATTTTAATTATTCCGCAAATTTCAATGGTTGTATTATCGTTTAATGATATAAAATTAGAGGTTGAATGTATTATTAATGATAAAAGTCGAGAATTAAATTGTATGAATTTTGGGGTCGATAAAGACAGAGTCGGCAATCGCGCTCCAAATTAAATAGGTGGCATGGCATGCCAAGAAATCCATGAACTAATGGAGTTTCGCACCGCAGTGCGGCACGTAACGCTGGGACTCGCGTCGCATCGTCAAGTCCTGTCCTCAGCCACTGAAGTATGGCGCCGCAACGCGACTTAAGAAAGGGTTTGCATAGAAGAGAAAGAACATGAAGATAAAAAAAAATAAACTAATTAGTAATGAACTAAAGCTTGAAGTAACATTGTTAAAGCATTGTTAAACCTTATGTATGATAACTAAGGGTTGAAGATAATCAATCGAACATGAACGTAATGATAATGTAAACAATAACGGCAAGCCGGAACCAATAGTAACAAATCTAATACAGGACTAGATTGAGAAGAAGGGTAAGATTCATTAGGAACCATGTATGTTTATTCATGACCTAATGTGTTATGTTATGTGATCATATATTGTAGAGACCTTAAAGACTTAAAGTGAACGTGTAATAACAATAGCAGACGCTAAAGGCAAGTGTTCTAACCCTTGTTTCAGTTCAATCTGGACAAGCTTTGTGATTCATGTATTTTTATGCATCAATTGGTGTGTGATGAAGTTAAACCAATTCTTTCGGCTAGACTTACGATATGTTGGATTTCTTATAATATGTTGAAGTATTGTCAATGTTTTACAAAACTATGTTGGTATGGTTTTCAAATGAAGACTGAGTATGCTAAAATGTTTTGTCGTCAAACGACAGGCACGTGAGGTTGCACAACTTAAACGTACTTACGTTTAAAGAATGTAGTGTTGATCAACATAGAGTACTATAGGCTGATCACCTAGACGTGCTCGTAAGATATGCCGGACTTACGGACTTAGTGTCGAGTTGTCCTTTTCAAAGAAAGTATGAAATACTCATGGTCTTGTACCGAAATTGATGTTTTACTGAATATTATCATTGTAAAATGTTTTGAAGGAAAAGAAGTGCTATTTTAAATTATCGATAGTACTTCACAACTATTGTTCAGTTATTGAAGATATACTATTCCTATGTTTCAAGCATGTCGTTTAAATGAAATTGTGTACTTGATGAGCTTGTTATGTTCACTCTTTCTTGAACAATATGAATGCAGCTAAGACCGAATGGACCGAAGGTTCAGATAAAGATAAAGGAAAGGCTACGACAGACCGTTGAACTGTCTATATAAAAGTATAGGTTTAATTTTGTAATGTATTTGATATTATGACAAATAACTTATGTATTGGTTATAAAGAACTTGGGAAGGGAATATTATTTGGAATATATCTAAGACATATTCGTCCTTTTAAGGAATTTCAATTGAATGTATGTGTGAACTATAGCAACGTGTAGCACCACATGTCTGGTTGTAAGGTACCTGGATTTGGGGGCGTCACAGGGAGAATGTAACGAGATAAATTGATTGAGTCGTGATTCTGGGGACAGAATCCTTTTAAGGGAGGAAAGATGTGACGAACGAGATTTTTGTAATTTAATTTGAATATTATTGAATTAAATCAGTATTTTTTGAGATTTAATTATTAGGTTAAATTGTTAATTGAGGAAATTGTGGTAGGTTAATTTAATTATATGTGTTACATTGATTAAATTAATATAAAAAGATTATTATTCAAAGTATGTATTTAATTGAACTCATTTGATTAAATGAATTGTTTAATAAGCATAATATTATTCTCGATTAATTAAATAATTAATCGTAGATTTAATGATTTGACATAATTAATAAATGTGAATTTAAGTATGTGACTATGTGATTTTATGATGAATTATTCTATTTTATTTAATAAAATTAAATAAGATATTTAATTAATTGCTTAAATGGGTGCGACATTATTAAACTATATAATAAGAGTTTAATTAAATTAAGTGGGAAAGAGTATTTTTGAGGCTAGCCAAACATGGCCCTAGGAGGAGTTGGCCAGTTAACCCACTAAGGGATTAACTGACCACGACAACGCCAGTTATCAGTGCGTATACATCAGTCTTATTTTTTATACTTACGTATTTTATTTTTTGAGACCTAAACTTTGAGGAAACAGAGAGAGTTTAGAGAGAAAATTTGAGAGAATTGTGAGATTGAAGAATCAAAGGAGTTGTTATCATCTCCTAATAATCTAAATAAACAATCAAGGGTAATCTCTTATATTCAAACTTTAATTTACATTCTTGAATTTTCGCATAACGCACAATCATTGGTGGACCCCAAATCTAAATTATTGTTTGATTAAGAAAATGACAAAAATATTTTATGAAAATAACTATGGAAGTTTTACCATTAAAACTGTTGAACTACTCAAGTAGTAAAAGTACGATAATACACGTGGTTGCATAGTAGCAATACCTGTGATTGATTATTGATGCTTACGTGAGAAGTCACTTAATTTTGTTCAATTATTGCTACAAAGAATTATTGCATAGTATCTCACGTTATTTGATTCAATTATTGTCGATATTTTATATATTATTAAATCAATAATTGAGACGACAGAGTTATTAATATTATTATTTACAATATTAACGATGTGTCTGAAGTTCATCAAGGAGTGGTTTGGTCACCTAATTATGCGTCAATAGGAGAAAATCTTATTGAAAGCCCCCTCTTCCACGGGAACGAATCGAATCGATTAATATTGTGAATTATAATAATGGTGATAAATGTTGTTTTATTATTATTATAAATGTAATAAAACAAAACTTTTATATAAAAATGTAATACTTTTATAAAGTTTTGTTTTATTTGATTATAAATAGAATATATTATATTTTATTATCCATAATGTTTGTATAGTGCCTGCATAGTGTTTGCATAGTAAAAACTTTTTATATAAAACAACATACTTTTTATAAAGTTTTGTTTTATTTGATTATAAATAGAATATATTATATTTTATTGCATATTACAGCATAGTATCCTTTCCATTCTCCTATAAATATGATGCTTAGTTAGAACTAAAAATCACACCAGAAATTCAGAGAATTCTTCTTCTATAATCTTGAGCGTATTTCTTTAGAGTTTAAGAAAGCTTTGAGCGTAGAAAATAATGCAAGTTTTCTTCAAGTATATCCCCGCCCTACCCGTCGGATTACTCTTCTTTTTAAGGTAAGGGGTATTATTTCTTTCATATTCATGAAGAGAACTATTGTTATTCCATTCCTTATTATTCTGTTGGAATAACCTGTATACGCGGACTACCGTATACATGGTGAAATTCTTCTGTTATTCCATTATTTATTATTCTGTTGGAATAACCTGTCTATGCGGTCTATCGCATATCTGGTGAATTCTGTTGTTATTCTATTCTTTATTATTCTGTTAGAATATCCCGTCTGTGCGGATTACACATGACCTGGTTCAATTCTTTATTATTCTGTTGGAATATCATGTCTGTGCGGGTTACACATGACCTGGTTCCATTCTTTATTATTCTGTTGGAATAACCTGTCTGTACGAATTACGCACGCCTGGGGAATTCTTCTGTTATTCCATTCTTTATTATTCTGTTGGATCAATCGGTTTACGTGGATTACCGCATGGCGGCAAATATCCATTTGTGATTTCATATATTCTATTATACTCAGTTGGTTAAAGTTTTAGCTTCTATACTCCATGAAATTAGTGGAATATCATTGATATTTGCGCTTCATCCAGTATCTTTTCATGGAAATATTCTTCTGAGCATTCTTGAATTTTACTCCACAAAGCAAAGATCATGTTGACAATTTGACGTTATTGAGTTCGTGATAAATTAACTTATAAATCTTTAAAATTTATTCTTGAACTTGTTTTATTGAATTGTCATCATCCTCATGCTTATATTATGTTGAAAGTCATCTGTGGCCTGTAGTGCATAGATGGACTTGGTATGATTATGACCAGGGATTATTCGGTATAATCATGACCGTAATGTTACAAATGATGTGGAAAAAGTCCTCATTGGCTTGTAGTGCATTGATGGACAGTTTTTGGTATGATTATGGCTATGGATTCTCTTCGTCTAAGGGTGCAAAGATGAATTGTTTTATGGCATGATCATGACCATTGATGAATAAACGAATATCCTTGGCCTGTAGTGCATGGATAATTTGTGGTCGTGATACTAATGAATATCATTGGCCGTAGTGCAGGGATGATGTGGATTATTTATTAAGCTGAGTCTCAGTGATAAAAGTAATGAAAAATCTTTTAAATCATAGAAGATAGTAGATTTTATTCTCTACTTGACTCTTCTAATGGATTGCTTGTTCCGACGCAGTTAAACTTGATGTTTGTTATATTTTATCAGTTTAACATTGTTGAAGGCTAATGATAATTTATTCTACATTATCTTAGTCATAATATTTCTTACTGGGTTAGTTGAGCTCACTCTTTTGCTTTCATTGTTCTCTTCAGAAAATGAGAACGTAGCAGGGACTAGTCGGGGAACGGAGTGACGGTCCAGATGATACCATTAGTAGTCCTCACTATTCTATGAAATAGTGTGATAATAAATGTATGGAGGACTTATTTTGAGTTTTAATACTGTCTAGAAGACAATATTTGTATTAAAACTCACAGCTCATGTTGTATATTTAAGGTTGTATTTATATTCTATACCATGTATTTAGCGACTCAGAATAGATGATGTATACCTATTTTGGGGGCGTCACATATAAGCTCATGAAGAACAAGTAATAATTTAACATGAAAGTAAGTTAATGAAATGAGTAGGTTAAAATGTCAATATGATGGATATAATCCATTTGGAACGATGAACAAATCATAAGTAACGAAGTTATACCGGAATTCTCAAGATAGGACGATAATCGTCGAATTCGTGAAATTCTCGGATTAGAAATCGAATTTTGATATTAAGCTCGGAAACATTGGTTTTCAATGGGAACGAGTCTTATTTAGCATTATAGAGTTGCGGACTCGAAAATGTTTGCACTTCTATTTTCTTAAAAAATATTGGATCAAATGATGAAACCAATGAGATTTAAATATAATACCGTTATTCGTATATCTATGCTAATTGTTTCGGCTAGACAAAAATGATTTGAAATATATCAAAATGTATTTTTTTTATATCATCAATGCATCATGGAACCTGGTGCAGAGATTATAAAAACGATGGAGCCATCAATGCAGTATTACTTAGTGTTGGATGTGATCTAAGGATCGTCAGCCCTCTATGGTATGATGTAGTATGATAAAATCACCAAATGACGGAATCCTCAAACGAACTGTAAATACAGTGTGGTATCATGACGTCATAATTTTTTTTTTGAGATTTCTTTAAGATATGAGAATATATATATGTATATGTATATTTCGATTGATGTCCGAATTATTGTAGAAGTCTATGCTATTTGATTCAAATTTGATTTAATATTGATAGATGTTCATGGAATTCAAGCGTTCTTTGTCAAACTATGCTTAACCAAATTGTTTATGTGGATTCAGATATTGAAAAACTGAGATGAACAACCCTTTTATAGGGGATTACGCGGAAGCGTTTATATGTGTGTGCACAATACATTGTACGAAGGGCTGATCACCCTAAGTACGAGGAGTCCCTATAGTCTTATGACTGTTAAAGTTTAAGTTGAAAGATTACTTATAACTATGGACATACGCATAGCATTTAAATGTTTGTGCACAATACATCATACGAAGGGCTTAACACCCTAAGTACGGGAGTCCCTATAGTCTAATGAATGTTAATGTTTAAGTTGAAAGAGTACTTATAGCCGTGGACATAGTTTAAGGTCTTATGACCCTCAGCATGATTTGGAATCTTTTAAATTCCTGAGTTATTCATACTGCTTCCCAATTATTGAGCAATTGTGGAAGATTCTTGCTATTCTAAAAGGCGAATGTGGTAAGGATGATATTCCTTAGAAAGAAGTAAGTCGTAGAATGTGACACTGAATGATGGATATATTGAATAAGTGAGAAAAGAAATTTTGAAATGAGAAGGAGAAGAGTTATCAAAGAATAATGTAAAACTTTTAATAGAAAAGTTTAATAATTGTAGAAAAAAAAAACTTGTGGAAAGAAGTGGTTATAGAACTCAATGAAGGAATAAAGTATTAACATAAAATCTATTTTGATAGATTGAATGAATGAAGATTAAAAAAAAAAATTCGAGGACGAAATTCTTAGAAGAAGGGGTGACTGTAATGTCCTGAGAGTTTGAGAATGTAGTATATGATAATGATCCTTAAAGAAAGATAATGAACGGGTCAAAGAATATGTAATACTCAAATATAATTGAGTCTAAGTAAAGGTTATGAAATAAAACTTACAAGAATTTATTGTGAAGAACGGTTGGAGTGGTAATAAATAAAAACTTACAAGAATTTATTGTGAAGAATGGTTGGAGTGGTAATAAATAAAAACTATATTAAGGTAACTGTTGAAGATAGTCAACGATAATTGTGAAAGAGATTTTGGTGAAAACTTTAGTAAGGTAGGGTTTCGGTGATTTCGAGGACGGAATCCTTATAAGGAGGGCAGGATGTGACAACCCGAATTTTCGTAAGTTATTAAAATAAGAATTTAATAATTAAAATTCTTATTATGAGATATATATATTCTGAATTATGTGTTTTGGTGTGAGTAAATTAAATTTATACGAGTTTTAATAGTTGATTAAACTATTAAAAGTGAATAAAATTAGTTATGAAAAAGGAATATGGTGGCAAAAGAAATTAACTAAATAATATTAGTTAATTAAGATGGAAATTATATTATGGAATAATATAATTTAATTTATATACCTTGTTGGTAATGAAATTATTATGAGTTTAAGCTCAGAATGAAGCGATTAATTCACTTAATTTAAATAATGAGTTAATGCAAATATAATTGGTTTAATAAAGTGGGAAGGTAATATATTACATGTAAGGGTAATGGCTTAATATATTATATTTAGCCAATTGAATGTAAATGGAGTATGAGAATGAGAAGAACCAATATAATTATAAATAAATATTGGTGTTAGGATTAATGAATTAAATAAATATCTAAATTTTTATTAAAAGTATAGATTAAATAAATTGTCTTGGGACAATTTATAAAAGAAAAGAAAATTGTATAATTATACATAATAATTGTATAATTTATTAAAATAATTAGTGAAATAAATATTAATTATTTTAATGGAAATGTTTAGTTGATTAAAGTATTTTACTTGTGAATGTAATTCCATAAGTCATATTGGTAAATAGATGGGAAGAGTGTCATTAATAATTTAGCAATAAAAAAAAAAAATGAATGAAGTGTGACATATTGGAGGAATTAAAGAAAAAAATATATTGTATAGTATGAAAATGAAATAAAATAAAGATAAGTCAAATGAGTTTGTTTGAGGTCAAGCCAAACATGGCCTAGACCTTTTTTCTTTTATAACGGTTGGGGCTTTTGGGTTCATAACTGATACAAGTTAAGATCACGTATGCTTCATCAGTTTATTTCTCCTTCATATGAGTAAGGAAAACACAAAGAGAAAGATGGAGTTTAGAGCGAAATTGAAGCAATGGATTGTTGCAAGAAGGAATTAAGAACTAATTTGGAGCAAGAATTCAAAGGATTACATCAATTAAACTTCAAATTGAGAGGTAAACCGTGTGTTTTATGGAGTTCATAGAAATCGAAAGTATAGAATGCTATTTATTGCTATAATTGTGATGTTTGGTTGTGTAATTGATTTGGTTATTGTGGGGGTTTTATGTGTTGTGGAATCACGGGGGATTCCGAAGGTATAAGGATGGGTTGTGTTTGGAGAATGTATAAATGGCTATGAAAGTTGTGTATCAAAACAACGTACACCACTTGTTTGTCAAAAGTCCTCTTAGAATGCTTTTTGATTAAAAGACCGAAATTAAGTAAAGTAAGGCCAAAGATGTCTGTAAGGGCATGTTATATGAAATTAATTAAATGACTTGTATGGATTGAATTAAGAAAGAAAGCTATTTATTTGAAGGAAACAACATGTTAAAGTTGATTAAAAAAAATGTTCTATAGGCAATTGGGCATTCAATAAAGTGTACTCAAGATGCTTATTTAGAATATGTTATATTTTTCAAAAATACTTTGCTATGCCTCTGCAATATACCAGAACTTGGTTTTTACTTGATGCGTATTTTGAGGATTTCAAATTAGTAAAATATATTAGAAACCGAAAACCTAGTGGAGTGCTGATCCTAAAAGCAAATTCGTGGCCTTTTGGGGTATTATAGTACATTGAATAAGCTTTTCATAGACTCCAGAAAGGAATAATTCTGACTTCGGAGCAAAGAGTTATGACCGTTCAAAGTAGTCACGTCAAAACTGTCTAACAAACTTTGGGCAGTCACCTTTCACGAATTTTCTGGAATTCTGTGTTTTGAATTTGGAAATTGTCAAAGAATGAAAGTTGTAGTCCCGGAGGTTAGCTTCGCGTGGGCTCGAGAATTGCCTAAAAATGTTTTAAAAAGAAAAAGTTATGACTGCTTTAGCAAGAGAGGGTACAACTGGGAAAAATTGAAATCATTATGAACGCCTCACTTTTGACGCATTATTTGGGTTGCCTAATGAACCCGAATTGGGTGACTCAGATTTTTTTTAAAAATAGTCTCATATACTATATATAACATATTTAAAATTCGCTGTAATCCAAAGATAATGAAGCTAGAAGTAATGAGGTCCGAAAATAGGCACGTTGAATAGAGTCTGCCATACAGCAAAGCGGTGAAGTGGTGATGTTTGGCAATGGTCAGGGTTTTCCTTGGGCTCTCAGCCAACAAACTTAAATTTCTTAAGATGCAGGACTAATGTTTTACTATAATAGGTGAGTATATCACCTACATAATATCAAAATTCCATATGAATAGATGAAAGTCGTGAGGAGCGAAAAGCTAGCAAAACAAGAGAAAAGAAGAAGGGGTTGTTGCCCATTGGCAGCAGCAGTTAGCAACAAGGAGCAAATTTGGAAAGCAATTGGGTTCATATATATTATACAGTACTACAAATTGTTAGCTATTTTAATAGGTGGGTGTACCATCTATAATATATTAAGAGTTAATTGTGAAATGGATTATTAATCTAAGATCTAAAATTTGAATGAGGTTTGGGGCAAGGGAAAGAGTCACGCCATTTAATTTAAATGAATAACAATGTAGACAAGAAAGAAAAAGTCACTACAAAGAAGAGTTGAAGAGCCATCTTGGCTTCAATGTAGTTCAATAGTTTACCCAAAAAGTTGAGTTTGTTATCTCTAAATGGATAGGTGTATAAAATCTACAACGTACCTGTAGTTTAATTCCATTGAGTTAGTAATCTATAAGTTAAAGTCTAGTAGAGATATTGGGTATCTAAATTGGGGCTATTAAGCTAAGTTTGAAACTGTTAATGCCTCGAAGGGGCTGTTTTGTCAATATGATGAAAAACAACAATATTTAATGCATTAGTGGACCTAAATAGAACTATAAAGTATTACGAAAGCTATACATTGTCCATACAAGTTATAATTACACTTAAAGCACAAAATGAGTTTCGAATTCACCTTGAATACCTAAATTTTGTATAAAAAATATGGAATACCCATGTAATAGGATACAAGAGAATTATAAAAATGAAAGTGTGAGGTATTCATGAACTAAAATCATGTCAAGGGTTGTTAAAGCGATAAAAGACTATCGTGAGTAAAAGAATAAACGTTTTTGAAAAGAATATAAGAACTTTTCAAAAACGAGAATTTAAAAGTTAAGGATATGGCCAATATAGATATGTAATATATAACTATACATGTTATATGACATGGACACATAACATGTTTTATTTGTGAAGACAATTATTTAAAAGTCGTGTATGAACTTTTGAGAAATGTATAGCTATAATAAGTTGAAACTTAAAATATTTGAAAAAAAATATGAAAGTTTTTGGAAATGAGAATATCGATTCTCGATATAACGATATGAATGTTTAATATCTATACATGAGTATGTGGCTAATGTATGCATACATGTGAATATAATTGTGTAGGATTCGTGAAGCGAAGTTAAACTAAAGTTTGTATCAATGGTCGTTGAACAAGACAAGTTTTTCAGTTCTATTATGTTTGTGGATTAAATGTGATTATGTGGTGAGTTACATACCATGCTTTATGAATTATTAAAGTCAAAATATGACCAAGTTAATTGGGTTATGTAACTCAATTTATATGTGATATGTGATAACACATGCATGTTGTATAATGTAACTCGATAAATTAGAAATATATAATGCATGAATTGTGTGCTATGTGAAACATAATAGATCAAAATTCTATCAATCATCGAGCTCAACCTTGTAAATAACCACTTTTGCAGGTTCAAGATTCAAGGTAAAGTTATGTGTTACTTGAAAGACATGAATCAGATGTGATACTTGAAGATTTATATACTTTGGATGTGTTATTATTATTTGAACCATGTTTAAGGTTTCGAATAATGTATTAATGTTGAATTGTAATATTATTTTGAGAATGTAAACTATTGTAGTATTAAAATGATTATGAGATATTTAGATGTAAAGGTTGAAGGTTTTGGGAACAAGGATAGTTTGTAATAGAAAATTTTAATTATTCCGCAAATTTCAATGGCTGTATTATCGTTTAATGATATAAAATTAGAGGTTGAATGTATTATTAATGACCGAAGTCGAGAATTAAATTGTATGAATTTTGGGGTCGTTACAGCACAGAGCTGGCACTGCGGCTCCAGCCCAAGGCCAAATAGGTGGCACCGCAGCGCCAAGAAAGCCATGAACTAATGGAGTTTCGCACCGCAGTGCGGCACGTAACGCTGGGACTCGCGCCGCATCTTCGAGTCCTGTCCTCAGCCACTGAAGTATGGCGCCGCAACGCGACTTAAGAAAGGGTTTGCATAGAAGAGAAAGAACATGAAGATAAAAAAAAATAAACTAATTAGTAATGAACTAAAGCTTGAAGTAACATTGTTAAAGCATTGTTAAACCTTATGTATGATAACTAAGGGTTGAAGATAATCAATCGAACATGAACGTAATGATAATGTAAACAATAACAGTAGTTTTAACCAATAGTAACAAATCTAATACAGGACTAGATTGAGAAGAAGGGTAAGATTCATTAGGAACCATGTATGTTTATTCATGACCTAATGTGTTATGTTATGTGATCATATATTGTAGAGACCTTAAAGACTTAAAGTGAACGTGTAATAACAGTAGCAGACGCTGAAGGCAAGTGTTCTAACCCTTGTTTCAGTTCAATCTGGACAAGCTTTGTGATTCATGTATTCTTATGCATCAATTGGTGTATGATGAAGTTAAAGCCAATTCTTTTGGCTAGACTTACGATATGTTGGATTTCTTAAAATATGTTGAAGTATTGTCAATGTTTTACAAAACTATGTTGGTATGGTTTTCAAATGAAGACTGAGTATGCTAAAATGTTTTGTCGTCAAACGACAGGCACGTGAGGTTGCATAACTTAAACGTACATATGTTTAAAGAATGTAGTGTTGATCAACATAGAGTACTATAGGCTGATCACCTAGACGTGCTCGTAAGATATGCCGGACTTACGGACTTAGTGTCGAGTTGTCCTTTTCAAAGAAAGTATGAAATACTCATGGTCTTGTACCGAAATTGATGTTTTACTGAATATTATCATTGTAAAATGTTTTGAAGGAAAAGAAGTGCTATTTTAAATTATCGATAGTACTTCACAACTATTGTTCAGTTATTGAAGATATACTATTCCTATGTTTCAAGCATGTCGTTTAAATGAAATTGTTGTACTTAATGAGCTTGTTATGTTCACTCTTTCTTGAACAATATGAATGCACCTAAGACCGAATGGACCGAAGGTTCAGGTAAAGATAAAGGAAAGGCTACGACAGACCGTTGAACTGTCTATATAAAAGTATAGGTTTAATTTTGTAATGTATTTGATATTATGATAAATAACTTATGTATTGGCTATAAAGAACTTGGGAAGGGAATATTATTTGGAATATATCTAAGACATATTCGTCCTTTTAAGGAATTTCAATTGAATGTATATGTGAATTGTAAAGAACGCAGTAAAGCACCACATGCTCAGGTTGTAGGTACACCGATTTGGGGCGCCACAGGAGAATGTAACTGAGATAAATTGATTGAGTCGTGATTCGGGGACAGAATCCTTTTAAGGAGGAAAAGATGTGACGAACGAGATTTTTGTAATTTAATTTGAATATTATTGAATTAAATCAATATTTTTTGAGATTTAATTATTAGGTTAAATTATTAATTGAGGAAATTGTGGTAGGTTAATTTAATTATATGTGTTACATTGATTAAATTAATATGAAAAAATTATTATTCAAAGTATGTATTTAATTGAACTCATTTGATTAAATGAATTGTTTAATAAGCATAATATTATTTTGATTAATTTAATAATTAATCGAGATTTAATTATTTGACATAATTAATAAATGTGAATTTAAGTATGTGACTATGTGATTTTATAATGAATTATTCTATTTTATTTAATAAAATTAAATAAGATATTTAATTAATTGCTTAAATGGGTGCGACATTATTAAACTATATAATAAGAGTTTAATTAAATTAAGTGGGAAAGAGTATTTTTGAGGCTAGCCAAACATGGCCCTAGGAGGAGTTGGCCAGTTAACCCACTAAGGGATTAACTGACCACGACAACGCCAGTTATCAGTGCGTATACATCAGTCTTATTTTTTATACTTACGTATTTTATTTTTTGAGACCTAAACTTTGAGAAAAGCAGAGAGAGTTTAGAGGAAAATTTGAGAGAATTGTGAGATTGAAGAATCAAAGGAGTTAAGTATCATCTCCTAATAATCTAAACAAACAATCAAGGGTAATCTCTTATATTCAAACTTTAATTTACATTCTTGAATTTTCTCCATGAAAGTTTTTTTAGTTCCCTATAACGTGAATTTGATGGCAAATTTGTTGAGAAATTGATTATATATGTTTATTAGCATGTATTATCCAATTCTATATGATTTTTATGTGATGTAGAGTAATCAAATCTGTTAAAGTATGAAGAACTTGGGTTTAGATGATAAATATATAGCATATGTGATTGTGGTGTTAAAATTAGGGTTTTAGTTGATGAATTGATTCGATAAGTTGTTATATATGTGGACATGTATATATAATCTGTTATATGTGAATTAGAAACAATTTTCAGAAGTTAAATTTGTATGAAATAAGTTTTCAAGTAAAGATTTGGATTTTGTTATAAAAAGTACAAAAAGGTTGATTTTAGAACCAAAATTAGTGTTCAATTCTTATTATAATATGTAAATTGACTTCAAAATATGTTAGTATATTGAATTACGAAAAGAACGCAACTGAAATGGCTTAATTTGGTTAAGAAATGAAGATTTAGTGGTTGATTTCGCTAAATATGTTGAGATATGAAGAAAACTAGAAAAAAAACATAATTTTTATCCTTAAAAGTTGATTTTGTATGATGTTTATATTATTAGAATCATGATATGCATGCTTTGTGTTGTGATTTACAAACTTATAGCTTCAGGGTATGTTAAATTTCTGTTAAGTTGGAGAAATTGGATTGTTTGGGTTATACTGTGAAGTAGAGTACGTAGTCTGTAAGTTTTTAAGGCATCTTAGGTGAAATGGCTACGGCATTACCAAAAGGCGAAAATGGTGCAATACGCCTCACGAAAGTGTTCTACAGTATTGAGCACCACCAGTAGTCACATTGAAGTCTTTAAGGCTTGGGGTGTAGCACATTGCACCTCCCTCGACGAGCGTAAGGTTTGTTTTCTTTTAGTTTTCAAACCATAACATATCAGCCTAACCTAGTCTAAGGTGCATGATAGTGTGTTAAACATGTAATGAGGTTTTATAATTAATTGTAAGCATGTGTTCAATGATTTCAAATTGTGAAGTTAATAAGTTGTGAAAAGCTTCAATTTGCTAATTGTTTAAGTCTTGATATATGTTTAAAGGTTACATTACTATGATAGCCTTATGATTTCAGATTGGTGACGTGATGTTAACTCAAAAGTCAGAATTTGAATTGTGTTAACAAATTGAATTTAAATGAAAACTAAAACAGATAAGGTTAAAGTTAGTGTAACTAATCAGTATTGCGATTCTAATGATATATGTAGGGTTTTGACGAATGTGACACCCCCAAATCCAGGTACTTTATTCCCACAGGAATCGGTGTTCACTTAATCAAAACATTCATTTCTAACTACCCAATTATAATAAAATTAAATAATCAAAACCTGCCCATACAGGATTAAACTTAAATAAAAATCTCCCAGATTATCTAACCTTTAATTACAAACATTCAAATGCGGAAAATTAAATAAACTTCATTACAATCTTTAAACCAAAGTCTGAAAGTAAACTATCAAAACTATTACAAGTCTTCAGTATTTATTCATCTTTCATTTTTTCTTACTGGTGCTTGGTACGTCACCCGTTTCAACTTTAGCTGTAAGAAATTTTACAAGTAAGAGTGAGCAAACAAAGCCCACTTGAAATAACAATAAGTAAATCTTTAAACTTTTACATCAATTGCCAATATCAGGCTCAATAGAACTTAACAATATATTATATTAACTTTCTGAAAATTATAACATTCACTGAGGGTCTAATGACCACGAATCATGTCCACAATTATAAGTAATCTTTCAACTTTAACTTTAACAGTCATAAGACTATAAGGACTTCACGTACTTAGGGGGATCAACCCTTCGTACAATGTATTGTGCACAACCATTTCAACGCTAAGCGTAAACCTCTATTAAAAGAGTTGTTCATCTCAGTATTTAGAATACAAGTCCGCACCGGTTTGGATAAGCTATCAAGGTAATTTGGAATTCAACGAACATCAACTAAGGAGTAGTTGAATAAAACCAATAACACTATACTAGAGAATAATCGTGATTGAATCAATCATAGTAAACTAAAGTCATGCTTTAGGAATAATATAATAGCATACAATTTGAATAACTATAGCATACCTTGCTTGAACAATACTAAGCCAAGGTTAATTAGAATTGAATACTAAGCATGCATAGAAATTTGAATGATAGAAATGTTCAACATTAGTATATATAGTTGTGCATGCTAAACAACAAGTTAAATACAAGAATAACTTGCTCCAGAATAACTTACATCGTTATATTGTAATCGAATTGAAACAGTAATTGAATTAACAAGATAATAGATTAGAAAACTTGCTCAATATTAAACTATAAGATTTGGGATACTTGTATCTTTATGAGCAACTAGATACAATAACTTATTCAATAATAGGCAATCTAGCTCTACGAAAGTGTAGAGCTAGCAACTTACAACAATTGTAATTGAATTTTAAAACAATAACGTACTAATGAAATTAAACTCGCACAATGAAGTTTTAAGTTAGAGAACTTGCCTTTAGCACAAGCTAAACCTTACAACTTGAATCAATACCCTATACATATGTCATCATGACATAATTAGTCATTACCAACATTTTATATCTATACAAACAATACATACATCATGTAGGTCGAATTATCCATTCACATAATCAAACTATGTTAATACTAGTTAACACTTGATATTCATAGTTTAATACTACTGAAATCATCATTTAGCATTCATATTATTAATGCATAACCTTTATTTTCAAGCTTTGCACACTTAAACAAAACTGTCAGAACATTTATCTAACTCATATGTTGCTTATTTCATTTTACACTATGGTTCATATTGCTATTACCTGAGTCAAGGCCATGACGTGGTCACAAAATATTGATTGGTATTTGCATGGCATGATATTTATACATCATCGGCGTACATGGGCCAGACTCTAGAATCAAGCGACCAAGCTCAAGAACAAGATGAACAAAAAGCCAAATTGGCCTAAAAGCTCCAATATAATAGACTGATTAACATGTAATTTACACATAGACTTCATGTAAACATATTGTGAAGACTTCTAACATGTTTCTACCCATAAAATAACATAAACATCAAATATACAACACCCAATTCTAATATTTTTGGCAAAAAATCTATTTTTGATGTTTTCAATGGAAATCAACATTCTGATTTTGTTTTTCAATCAAAACAGAAATTTCAAAACACCATAGTTATGATTACACATACTCTATCAAATTCAATAATCAATTTATCAGTGTAGCCACTAATTAAACCTTAATTTCTACTTCAACTAAGCCATATTCATATATATTTTTCATATGAACACCTTGTAATATATTTTCTTCCACAAGAAAACATATGCATACATGAATTCATTTATCTATAATCATATATAAACTCATGAAATCATCTTATAATCAATAATTAAACATATAACTATAAACACCATCAATTTATCTTTTATAAAATTTCACAGAGAACTTTTTGGAAGAAGAAGAAAACTAAACTTTTAAAGAAAAGATTAAGCTCCTACCTTTGATTAGGAAGATGATGGCTATTCTTTTTCCCAATTCCTTTCTCAAAAACCTGTTAGAAAACACTCACATTCTCTCTAGAGTTTTCTCTATTTTTTTCTTTGTGTTCTTCTTCTTCTTCTGTCTTCTCCCAACTCTAGTTTACGTATTATCATATAACGTATAATAATGATAATATAGATGTTAAGTATAGGATTTTAACTGACATCAGTTATAAAATTTTGAAAATCAAAAGCCATAAGGCATATTTGGCTATCTAACTAAAAATAACTCATTAATCCTTATTCCTTGTTTGGTAAAACACAATTAGATAAAAGACTTAATAGGCATTAGGCCTTGTTTGGCAAAATTGAATTAAACTCTCTTAATTTATTTTAGTAACTCCTTTATAGCAATGTTATTTGTCCCACTTCTATTTAATTAAATAATCAATTTAATCAATTTAAATACTAATCTATTAAATTACTTTAACACATAAATCATTATCACAAAACTATAATTTCTTTATAATTATAATTTTATTTAATCCAACTAACACCTTATTTTAAATCACAAATTCCAATTAAAATATTATAATTTATTTAATTCACTATAAGCTCATAATAATTAATTTTCTTAGCTCCTTAATTATTTATTCAACAAATAATTAACTAAACCAAATCAACTCAAATTGTCATTAAATACTTATATAATTCAATAAATATTTAATATTGTAAATAAATATTTAATATTTAAGATTTAATTATCTATTTAACAAATAATTAACTAAACCACATCAACTCAAATTGAACAATTATTTATTCAATAATAAACATATCCATTAAATACTTATATAAATCAATAAATATTTAATATTACACTTTAAAATTCTGGAATGTTACATCATTCTCTCCTTACAAGGATTCTGTCCTCAGAATCACAACTCAAACAAATCATTCGTTACATTTTTCCCTACTTACGAAGATTTTGTCCCAGAATCGAAGACACAGATTAAACAAATAACTCGGGGTACTCTTTCAACATTTTCTCTTCGAGTTCCCACGTAGCTTTTTCAGCGTTGTGGTTCCTCCATATCACCTTCACAGAAGGTATCACTTTATTCTGGAGCACTTGTTCTTTCCTGTCGACTATCTGGATAGGAACCTCTTCATAAGATAAATCCTTCTCAAACCATAGAATTGCGTCAGATTTCGATCACATGTTTGTAGTCGGGTTTATATGGTCGTAATATTCAAAATGTGAAAAACATTATGAATGTTTTCCAACTCTGAGGTAGAGCTACCTCGTAAGCCACTTCTCCCACTCATAATGACACTTCAAAGGGTCCAATAAACCTCTGCTTAGCTTTCCCTTTTACCGAAACAAATTTTCCCTTCCAGGAGAAACTTTTAGGAATACAAAAGTTCCTACGTCAATGCACGATCTTGTATGTGTTGATCAAAGATACTTTTTCTCATTCATCTTGAGCTGCTACCAATCTTGTCCTAATGAGTTTGACAACATAAGCGCTTTGTTGTACCGCCTCGTCCTAAAAGTTGGCGCTCAATCGACTTCATCCCAAAGACAAAGGAGTTCTCAAGCACTTTCTGCCGTACAATGCCTCGTAAGGTGGCATGCCGATGCTCGCGTGATAACTATCTTTAATGTACAATCTTGCAAACTGATCAAGATTGAATCTAATCTTTATTGGTAAAAAGTGCGCTGACTTCGTCAGTCTGTCCACTATCACCCAAATCGCATCACATCCTCTCTGAGTAGTTGGAAGACCCACCACAAAATCCATCGTGATGTGTTCCCACTTCCATTCCGGTATATCCAATGGTTGAAGTAAGCCGCTGGATTTTTGATGTTCGGCTTTTACCCTTTGACATGTCAAGCATTTTTCCACGTATTCTGCAACGTCCCTTTTCATATTCGGCCACAAAAAATGTCAGCGCAAATCTTGATACATTTTCTTGCTTCTTAGATGAATTGAATATTTTGAGCTATGAGCTTTGGTCAAAATTTCTTCTTTCACTCTCTGTGTTCTTTGGAACCCGATTCTTCCTCAAACCGTAGTAGTCCTTCGGTGTCGATCTTGTATTTTACATCACTACCCTCAATCAGATTCTCTTTGATTTTCTCACACTCTTCATCTTTTAGTTTAGCATTCTTCACTTTGTCCACTAAAGTTGGACCAGCTTCTATCTGGAATAGTTGTTAAATCGATTCTTTTGAAAATTTGATTTCCAACTCCGGTTTTGTCATTCACGAAATGAGCTCCTCCCGAGTTGTTATCAAAGATCAACTTCTCCCGACCTTTCCCGCTTAAAGCATCTGCCACAACATTCGCTTTGCCCGGATGATAAAAGATTTCACAATCATAATCTTTTATCAATTCCATCCACCTTCTTTGACGCATGTTCAAATCCTTCTGAGTAAAAATATACTTGAGACTTTTTGTGGTCCGTGTAGATCTCACATTTCTCCATAAAGATAGTGTCTCCATATCTTCAGAGCAAATACAATCGCAGCCTAATTCCAAATCATGAGTCTGATACCCTTTCTCATAATCCTTCATTGTCTTGATGCATACGCAATAACTTTGCCGCTCGCATAAAGAACAAGACCCAACCCTTTGTGTGAGGCATCACTATACACCACAAAATTTCAGATTATCCGGTAATGTCAACACAAAGCCATACTTAACTTCTTCTTCAAATCTTGAAACTTTCTTCACATTTCTCCGTCAAACGAATTTTACAACTTTCCTTGTCAAATTTGTTAGCGGAGTGGCTATCTTTGAAAAATCTTGAATAAATCTTCTATAATAACCAACCAGTCCCAAGAAACTCCTCACTTCTGACGGTGTTCTTGGTTGTTCCCAATTGATTACAGGTTCCACTTTTGATGGATCCACTGAAATCCCATCCTTGTCAATAACATGACCCAAAAATTGTACACGGTCAAGCCAAAACTCGCACTTAGAGAATTTTGCATACAACTTTTCTTTTCTTAGTGTTTCCAATGTCAAACGTAAGTGTTCCACGTGTTCTTCTTGTGTCTTGGAATACACTAGAATGTCGTCAATAAATACCACTACAAACTTGTCTAAGAATTATTTAAACACCCTGTTCATCAAATCCATGAACGCAGCAATGGCATTTGTTAAACCAAAAGACATCACTAGAAACTCGTAATGTCCGTACCGAGTTCTGAATGCCGTTCTAGGTATATCCTCCTTTCTTACCTTAAATTGGTGATACCCACTTCTCAAATCTATTTTCGAGAAATATTTAGCACCCTTCAGCTGATCAAACAAGTCATCTATTCTAGGCAATGGATACTTATTCTTAATAGTGACTTTGTTTAACTCTCTATAATCAATGCAAAGACTCATTGATCCATCCTTCTTCTTAATGAATAAAACTGGCGCTCCCCACGGCGATATGCTTGATTGAATATATTTCTTGTCCAGCAACTCTTACAACTGTACCATCAGTTCCTTCATTTCTACAAGAGCCATTATGTACGGGGCCTTCGATATCGGTGCTGTTCCCGGCGTTAAGTCGAACACGAACTCAATTTCTCTATCAAAGGAAGTTCGCAAATCCTCCGAAAACACGCTTTGAATTCCCTCACTATCGGTATTTTTCTTCCGTTTCACACCTTTCTTCCGAGTATCGACTATGTAAGCTAAATAGCCCACACAACCTTGACTCAATAATTTCTTGGCCTGCATAGTCATCAGACATTTCATTTGTCTAGGCGATTTGCTACCATGAAATACTACCTTCGACGGCGTCATAAGGTTTACACACTTCTTTTGTCAGTCAATTACCACTCCATATTTGAACAGCTAATCCATTCCCAAAATTACATCAAATTCTCCAAGTCTAATCGGAATCAAATCTACCAACAAGATATTCTCCTTAATGTTCACCCTCACGGTTCTTGATACTGAATCTAATGATGATTACTTCCTTATTCGCAATTTCTATGTTCAAAGGAAAATTCAGTTCTTTTCTAGGCAATTCTAACCTCTTAGCAAATTCATCAGATATAAACGAGCAAGTAGCACCCGAATCAAATAATACATATTCATTAATATCATTGATTGGGATAATACTTGACACCACATCTTTTGATTGCACAGCTTCTTGCACATTCATGTTGAAGGTTCTGGCTGTGGGTTTATTTGATGCTACAGGTCCTCCAATGGCCCATGTACCTCCATTGTTACCTCTATTGCTTCTGGTTGTCACTCCATCCTTCTTCTTAGGGCACTCACGAGCAAAGTGATCCTTGGATCCGCAACGTGAAGCATACATTCTTCTTCGATTGAGTGCAATTTGGGGCGATGTGACCCTCCTGGCCACAATTGAAGCAAACTCGTTTCCCTATTAAGCATGCACCCTTGTGAAATTTCCCGCATATCGCACATGTTTTAAACTTTTTGTTTTGTTGGTTACCCTGCTGGTTTCCAGCACCCATGTTCCCATTCCACTTCCTCTTCAAACTATTGTTGTTGTTGTTGTTGTTTCCACCGCTACCACCTCCATTCTTAATCTCATTCTCATTCTTCTTCTTTTATTGTTCCTGATTGAACTTTGTCACTGCCTCGCCTCCACCTTCAGCGAGTACTGCTTTTTCCATCACCGCTGCAAATATCTTCAATTGGAACAGGAAACCCTTTATCAGATGTACCTGGGCTTCAATCCTCGCTTAAATCTCTTCGCCTTTACTCTCGCCTCAGGTTTTGAATTCGATATGGCGCGAAACTCCTCTTGATTCGTTGAATTTCACGGCATACTCGAGACATCGAGTCATCGCTCCCTGCTTTAATTCCAAAAATTGAACTTCTAGCTGACTCTTCGAACTTTCCAGGAAATAAGTCTCGAAGAACAACTCCTTTAACCTATCCCAGGTCATCACTCCTGGTCCTTCACGAGTTTTATTGGCTCGCCACCAATAACTAGCTTCGCTTTAAACATGAATGTTGCGAAGCGCCTTACCGATCATCCCCTACCCTAGCGACATCGAATACTTTTTCTATCTCTATAATCCAGGTTTGTGCTTCGATTGGATTCATAGACCCACGGAATTCAGGTGGTCCAATCGTCTTGAAATCCATAAACGTTGTACCATCGTTTTGTGGTTGATTTTGCAACGCTCCTGTCAGTAGTGTCACTAGTTGTTGAATGGGGTTACCGTCAACATTGTAGTTGTTGGTAGTTCTCTCATTGTTTCTCTGTCGGGGTGGTTCATGTCTGGGAGGCATTTTCTGTTAAAACAAAACATCTATTAGACTAACTCAGCTTCTTTTAAGTATTTTCTAATTAACTTGCCTCCATAAAAGAAATAACCACATAACACATAACACTTTGAATAAAGTAACAACTTTTATTTATTCAAAACCTTTTTGGAAATCATAAAATAATTGCATCACGGCTATCTACATTACTTTCCTGAACTACAAAAGTTTCAGGACAACATCATAGTCATATCCCATAGGTTTCATAACACTTGGGATTTACAATTTATTTAACCTTTCACTCATCGTACAACATCTACGATGTTCTATTAAGATACTTCTTAGCCCTATCATGTTCTTCCTCTATAACTCGAAACATTGTTCTGCGATCTAACACGAATGATGGAAGCATCTTGAACTGAATCGGATATCCCATGACCCGATCTTGAGCTCGATTAATTGCGGTGTTAAATACTTTATCCATCTCTTCAATCTTCATCCTCTTTGCTTGTGTGTCTCTTGCTGCTAATCTGGTTCGTTGTAAAGCTTCCTCGTAAGCATCTTCAGCTCTTGCCCTCTTAGCAGCTTCTTCTCTCAGCTTGTTCTTCAGTTCCGTGACCACTTCGATCAGTTGTTCTTTCTCTCCTTCAGTTTGTACTAGTTTCTCCTAGATATTTGTCAGTCGTTCTTCACAATCCTCGGATCTCATGCGTCTTTTGTGTCATTGCAATTCATTGTTCACCATTATCTCCTGCAACTCCTCAACCGTATCCTGAAGTTCCACGTTACGGTCATGCACCTCATCGTATATAAGGCCTGCTATCGAGTTAAGTGGAATCCTTTCCTCCTCGTCCTCATCATCCTCATCCTCCTGTGGTAACTCAACGGGATCCTCCTCGTCTATCTCCACATCATCATCCTCATCTTCAACTACTGTGACTAACGGAGCTGACTCCCGTGGCAGTAATTGTTCCCAAACTACCTGAATGTCGCGAGGCTCCTCCTCTATAGGCATTTGAGGTCCCTCCTCCCTAGCTTGACTGGATTCTCCGACATTAGTCATCCTGACAACAAAGTTTTAAAGTTTTAATTATTAATCATTACTACTCGACACTCACGAGTACATAACTATAAACACATAAGCACATAAGTGTTTTATTACTTCTTTCTTAAAACTCGATAAGAGTTATCTCCACTATCTTTTCAAAGGTTACTTCCTAAGGGTTTCCCCCCCCCCCCCACCTAAGGTTCATAACCTAAAGCTTTGATACCAACTTGTGACACCCCCCAAATCTAGGTACTTTATTCCCACAGGATTCGGTGTTAACTTAATCAAAACATTCATTTCTAACTACCCAATTATAATAAAATTGAATAATCAAAACCTACCCATACAAGATTAAACATAAATAAAAATCTCCCAGGTTATCTAACCTTTAATTACAAACATTCAAATGCGGAAAATTAAATAAACTTCATTATAATCTTTAAACCAAAGTCTGAAAGTAAATTATCAAAACTATTACAAGTCTTCAGTATTTATTCATCTTTCCTTTTCCCTTCATCGGTGCTGCTAGGTACGTCACCCGCTTCAACTTTAGTCAGAAGAAATTTTACAAGCAAGAGTGAGCAAACAAAGCCCACTTGAAATAACAATAAGTAAATCTTTAAACTTTTACATCAATTGCCAATATCAGGCTCAATAGAACTGAACAATATATTTTATTAACTTTCTGAAAATTATAACATTCATTGAGGGTCTAATGACCACGAATCATGTCCACAATTATAAGTATTCTTTCAACTTTAACTTTAATAGTCACAAGACTATAAGGACTCCACGTACTTAGGGGGTTCAACCCTTCGTACAATGTATTGTGCACAACCATTTCAATGCTAAGCGTAAACCTCTATTAAAAGAGTTGCTCATCTCAGTATTTAGAATATAAGTCCGCACCAAAGTAAGTTTGGTTTGGATAAGCTTTCAAGGTAATTTGGAATTCAACGAACATCAACTAAGGAGTAGTTGAATAAAACCAATAACACTATACTAGAGAATAATCTTGATTGAATCAATCATAGTAAACTAAAGTCATGCTTTAGGAATAATCTAATAGCATACAATTTGAATAACTATAGCATACCTTGCTTGAACAATACTAAGCCAAGGTTAATTATAATTGAATACTAAGCATGCATAGAAATTTGAATGATAGAAATGTTCGACATTAGTATATATAGTTGCGTATGCTAAACAACAAGTTAAATACAAGAATAACTTGCTCCAGAATAACTTACATCATTATATTGTAATCGAATTGAAACAGTAATTGAATTAACAAGATAATAGATTAGAAAACTTGCTCAATATTAAACTATAAGATTTGGGATACTTGGATCGTTATGAGCAACTAGATACAATAACTTATTCAATAATAGGCAATCTAGCTCTACGAAAGTGTAGAGCTAGCAACTTACAACAATTGTAATTGAATTTTAAAACAATAACGTACTAATGAAATTAAACTCACACAATGAAGTTTTGAGTTAGAGAACTTGCCTTTAGCACAAGCTAAACCTTACAACTTGAATCAATACCCTATACATATGTCATCATGACATAATTAGTCATTACCAACATTTTATATCTATACAAACAATACATACATCATGTAGGTCGAATTATCCATTCACATAATCAAACTATGTTAATACTAGTTAACACTTGATATTCATAGTTTAATACTACTGAAATCATCATTTAGCATTCATATTATTAATACATAACCTTTATTTTCAAGCTTTGCACACTTAAACAAAACTGTCAGAACGTTCTGCTAACTCGCGCTGCGGCGCCATAATTTACACTATGGTTCGCGTTGCGGCGTGGGTCACAGGTCATTGATTGGCGGCATGTATATGATATTTATATCTTCTTTGAAGCATCATGCAACAGCCAGACTCAAATCTGGAGACCAAGCTCGGCAACAGTATGAACAAAAGCCAAATTGGCCTAAAAGCTCCAATCTAATAGACTGATTAACATGTAATTTACACATAGACTTCATGTAAACATATTGTGAAGACTTCTAATATGTTTCTATGCATAAAATAACATAAACATCAAATATACAACACCCAATTCCAATGTTTTTGGAAAAAACTCAATTTTTGATGTTTTCAATGGAAATCAACACTGTGATTTTGTTTTTCAATCAAAACAGAAATTTCAAAACACCATAGTTATGATTACACATACTCTATCAAATTCAATAATCAATTTATCAGTGTAACAACTAATTAAACCTTAATTTCTACTTCAACTAAGCCATATTCATATATATTTTTCATATGAACACTCTATAATATATTTTCTTCCACAAAAAAACATATGCATACATGAATTCATTTATCTATAATCATATATAAACTCATGAAATCATCTTATAATCAATAATTAATCATATAACTATAAACACCATCAATTTATCTTTTATAAAATATCACAGAGAACTTTTTGGAAGAAGAAGAAAACTAAACTTTTAAAGAAAAGATTAAGCTCCTACCTTTGATTAGGAAGATGATGGCTATTCTTTTCTCCAATTCCTTTCTCAAAAACCTGTTAGAAAACACTCACATTCTCTCTAGAGTTTTCTCTAGTTTTTTCTCTGTGTTCTTCTTCTTCTTCTTCTTTCTTCTCCCAACTCTAGTTTACGTATTATCATATAACGTATAATAGTAATAATATAGATATTAAGTATAGGATTTTAACTGACATCAGTTATAAAATCTTGAAAATCAAAAGCCATAAGGCTTGTTTGGCTATCTATCTAAAAATAACTCATTAATCCTTATGCCTTGTTTGGTAAAACATAATTAGATAAAAGACTTAATAGGCATTAGGCCTTGTTTGGCAAAACTGAATTAAACTCCCTTAATTTATTTTAGTAACTCCTTTATAGCAAGGTTATTTGTCCCACTTCTATTTAATTAAATAATCAATTTAATCAATTTAAATACTAATCTATTAAATTACTTTAACACATAAATCATTATCACAAAACTATAATTTCTTTATAATTATAATTTTATTTAATCCAACTAACACCTTATTTTAAATCACAAATTTCAATTAAAATATTATAATTTATTTAATTCACTATAAGCTCATAACAATTAATTTTCTTAGCTCCTTAATTATTTATTCAACAAATAATTAACTAAACCACATCAACTCAAATTGCCATTAAATACTTATATAATTCAATAAATATTTAATATTGCAAATAAATATTTAATATTTAAGATTTAATTATTTATTTAACAAATAATTAACTAAAGCACATCAACTCAAATTAAACAATTATTTATTCAACAATAAACATATCCATTAAATACTTATATAAATCAATAAATATTTAATATTACACTTTAAAATTTTGGAATGTTACAACGAATGTGTGTTATAGTTGTATAGCTTACGCACGAGGCAAGTTCTCTAACCCTAACTTTATTGAGCAAGTTCCTAGACCTTATCTCTTTACATTGAGCAAGTTTCCTTACTCAAAACTTTACTTTTATGGAATAAGTTTCTTTAAAATCTAAATTCTTCGATTGAGCAAGTTCTAGACATATATTCTATGTCGAGTAAGTTCTTGTTATTAATTGTTCAAGTTCAATATTTCATGTTAGATGTTATCATTCTTTTAAAGAATAATTCCCATTATACAATACTCACTCGATTGTATACCTCTTGATTTCTATTATTCAAATTGAATATCAATTATTGTTGAACCTTGTAAGACTAGCAAACCCTTATTGATTCGACTAGTCCATAGTTAATGAACATTCTAAATTCCAAAACAATTGTTGAGCTTATCCAAACCAAACTTCCTTTGGTGCGGACTCTAATGTAAAACTGAGATGAACAACCCTGTTATAAGGGATTAATGATGCTTTAACGTTAAGATATTGTGCACAGTATGGTACTAAAGGCTGATCCACCTAATTACGAGAAGAATAGTCCATAGTCTTATGACTGTTAAAGGTTTCTAGAATAAACACTTGACAACCTAGGACATAGTTCAAGGTCTTATGACCCTCATGAGTTCTTTTGATTCTTGTTATTCATTCTTGATTCAAAAGAAGAGTTTTTCTTATTTTAGAAGTCTTTGATTCACTCGCATGTTATTATATTGTTGTTATATTATTATATTTGTGGGCAATCGTGCTCACTCTTACTTAAAAATAACATTGCAGTTAAGAATGAACGGTTCGATGAGCCTTCTACTAGCAAAAACAAGGGCAAGGTCAACAAGTGATGAAGACTTGTTGTTTATTTGTTATATTATGTTTTAGACTTATGTTTAAGTTGTGTAAGACTTATTATTTGTTTCCGCATTTGAGATTTAAGGTTAGTATGACATGAGATTGATGTATTTACAATCAGATGTTGTAACTCCATAAGGAGAGGATTTATTTCTATCTATTTATGGTTTTCATTTATTATGGGTAGATAGACACATGATGTTTGTACATTGAACACCAAATCCCGTGGGAATTGAATTACCCAAATTTGGTGGTGTCACAGCTCAACTTCCAACCCAAGAGATAACCCCGGGAGATCCATTTTCCAATCTCGGAGATAACCCTAAGAGATTCAATTCAAGTTTCGGAGATAACCCAGCAAAAGTCAGTTCCAACCTTGGAGATTACTCCGGGGGATCAAGTTCAAAGCTTAGAGATAACCCCGAGAGATCCAACCAATCTCAGAGATAACCCTGAGGACAACTAAAGTCAAAAGCAACCTAATCTCAGAGATAACCCTGAGAAATGATTTCTATAACTAGGCCAAAGCCGGAGATAACCCCGGGAGGGGCAAAATGCTCATTTTCCACCTCAACATCACATCAACGTTGTCTTAACACAGTTCAACTCAAACTGCATACAAATATGTCCCACAAGAACCATAACTCAAATCTCGAGTGACAACTACACAAGACAACACAACGGATAGATAACGAAGACTTGGAAATCTGGTCATGGACCCATCTTTCCGGCTTTAGAGAATCTCTAATCCCATGCCATTGTGTAGCTCTCAACAAAGGCTTTCCGACCAAACTAGTTAGATTTGATAAGTGTTTATATAGGTTATAAATACTGATGTGACTACGTGGTAATGTGCCTAGGAGAAAGTTTGACTGTAAATTACAGTGATTCGTGTTGTGATTTATTGTGCTAATTGTGAGACCGATATTTTGATTATAGGTCTTGTGAACGCAGATAAGTATATTGTGTAGCAGTAATCAACGCGGAAGGCAATTTTCCTAACTCAACCTTGAGTTATATTTGTTTAAATACTATGGTTGTTAATTATTGTTGATTAGACCACATCCAATAATTTGTTGTTGATTATTCGCAGTTAGTGCATGTTTATTAATTCAAATTGAATTAGTGATTATGAGAATATACTTGTTGGATATTCACATCCGTAGAAGCTATTATTGATTTCAAATAGTACAATTAAATTCTGTCTATTGTTTAATCGTATTGAAACATGTCTTAGCTAATTATTTTGGCTAGACGAACATTTGTTAATACTTAATAGGTTCGAGAAGAGAAGAGAAGAGAATTCAATTATTATTGATAGATCAATGCCAATTGTTTAGGCTAGATCGAAAAAGAAAACTTAATAGGTTTGAGAAGAGAAGGGAAGAGAAGTGATTAGATATTGAAATCATTGTATTTCGTTGTTAAATCAAATTCTGATTCAAAGACTGAGAAGAACAACCTTTTATATAAAGGGAACATATTTGGTCGTATATTTTGCTATTGCGTGCGTTTGAAGTATTATGGATAATATAGGGTATAATAAAGCTAATCACTTGTTATACTTGCAGAGGGGTATGATTTAATCTTTATGGTTATCTGATACATCTGCGTATATATCAAAGTAAATCTTTGAAAGATACCAGAGAAGAGAAGTTCTAGATGATCCTTTGTGATCACTCAGTATAAACTCTGGAAAATATTTCCATCTTGTTATTCAATTGAATATTGCAGAGACCTTGAAAGCGGTGTACTCTTTCATTATCGAATTATTGTGTTGCATAGGTTGCGAGAAGACTTGTTAGTGATTAATGAATTGTTCAGCTATTTCAAAGTTTCCCGAACTTTGGTGTCATTCTATCGAAATAGATAGTCTGTTATTCTTGATTCTTATACATTCATTATATGTCTTAACTTGCGGGGCAAACTTGTTGGTCACCCTTGCTAAATAAAACATTTTAGCTATGAATGAAGTGGCTGGAGGTGCTGAGAAGAACAAAGGCAAAGGCCTGTTGCTGGAATAGTTTAATGAACATTATTATTATGTTGTATTTGTAAACCCTTTTTGTATATCTAAAGGGTATGATTGTAGTGTTAAGATTAGATAACCTGGGATGAATGTATTAACTATATCAGTTAATGTGGTGTAATATTCTATTCATCGATGAATGGGTGGTTAGATGTTAATTATATTGTGGATCGTGAGCACCAAACTCGGGGATCAGGTAACCCGAATTTGGGGGTGTCACATTGTTTACTCTTATGCTATTGTTATTGTCATCATTATATTAGTGAGCAATTGTTTGGTCACTCTTTGCATTTAACATTGGAGCTAAAGTTGAGAAAGTTGATGAGCCGTCTTCTTGCAAAGGCAAGGGCAAGATGTCCAAAAGTTGAAGACATGTTTAAATTTTATTTAAAAGAATACGTGATGTGAATCTTATTTAATTATGTGATGTATTCCATAGATTTATGTAATAATTTAAGGTTAGATTACGTGGGATTTGTTTAAAGATGATGTAACCCTTAAAATATGGAAGATTATTGTTTAAGTTATTTAAGTTATGTCTTTATCCTTTATTATGGGCAGTTAGATGTAATTATTTTAGACAGTGATCACCAAATCTTGTGGGAATGAAGTACACGAATTTGGGGATGTCACAGTAGATAACTCTTTTAGGAAGCGAAAGAGGGTCAAAGGATCTTTTGAAAAGGAGAATAATTCAAAGAAGGTAAAAGGTTAGGCAAATACAAAGGACAATAAGAACAAAACTGATACGGATAACAAAGGAATTTTCTTCTTTTACAACAAGCATGGACACTGGAAAAGAGATTGCAAGAAGTTTCTTGTAGAGGCTAACCAAAAGAAGCTTAGTGAAGCTTCGGTTACAAACATAGGTTTGTTTATGATTGAAATAAATCTTTCTCTATGTCAAGGTTCTACTAGGGTATTGGATACCGGATGTGGTTCTCATAAATACATATTTATGTAGGGGCCAAGCAGAAGTAGAAAGCTAAACAAAGAAAAGTAATCCTGCGTGTGGGGAATGAAGCAAAGGTTACTATATTAACCGTAGGAACTTATTGTTTAGCATTGCCTACGGGAAACTCTATTAAGTTAATAAGTTGTAATTATATTCCAGTTCTCATTAGAAATATTATTTCGATTCCGTTGTTGGATAGTGAAGTTTTTGGTATTATATTTAAGAACAATAGTTGTTCTATTTATAATAATAATTTTTTGTTTGGAACTGAAAGATTACTTGGTAGACTTTATATCTTGACTTATATGAAAAATTATTTATAAATTGAACAAACTGATAAAAGAAAAGGAGATGATCATTCAACAGTTGAATATGTGTAATACAAATCTGAATCATTTGAAAGTTTCAAAGAATTCAGAGGTGAAACTAATTGGAAAAGTTTTAGGATTCTTTGATCGGATCGAGGAAGAAATACTTGTGAAATAAGTTTTTGATCATCTCAAATGGTTTTCTCATAATGGACGCCTCTTGATATGCAATAGTTGATTGATGTATCTTAAAGTAAAAATTGTACCTTGTTGGACATGGTGTGGTCCATAATGATTTTATCGACATTCCAGTATCCTTCTGGGGTAATGCCCTAGAAATGGGCTGTATATCTACGAGATAAGGTAACCTCATAATTCGGCCCCAAGACTCCATATGAGATATGGACAAGGAAGATTCATAATCTTAAGTATGTTAAGATAAAGGGTTGTCCAGCTTATGTGAAAATATTTCAAAAGGATAAGCTTGGGACAAGATCTGACAAGTGCATATTTGTAGGACATCCTAAAGTAAATTTAGGGTATATATTTTATAATCCTACTGAGAAAAAGGTGTTTGTTGTGAAACATGTTGCCTTCTAAGATAAAGGTGTTTATCATTGAAGGGGCTAGTGGCAGGATAATAGATCTTGAAAGAGTTCAAAAACCACGAAGCACTATAAGTCAACTAGAGGAACCTATAGATAGACCTATTGTACCATAACCAAATCATAAATCTGAAAAGTACCAAAGATACCTTGGAGGTATGGATTCATCATAGATGATAATGATGAGGTACGCATCATAGATGATGATGATCCAGTTACATACAATGAGGCTACGTGTAGTAGACACTTAGAGAAATGGTAGATGACCATGAAATCTGAAATGGACTCCATGTATGAAAAACCAAGTGTGGACTTTGGTTAACCCTCTGGTAGGCATGAAGCCTAATGGGTGTATATGGGCCTTCAACAGAAAGACTTTAGCAAATGGAAAGGTGGAGACCTATAAGGCCAAACTGGTTATAAAAGGTTCCAAACAAAGTTAAGGAGTTGACTATAATAGAACCTTCTTACCTGTAGTAATGTTCAAGTCCATTCGGATTTTGTTTACAATTATAGCTTATTATTATGAAATCTGGCAAATGGACGTGGAGACGCCCTTCCTCAAGGTTGATTAGAGGAGAATGTATGTAAGATATAGCCAGATGGATTTGTTCCAATGGTTGTATCAAATCATGTATATGAGCTACAACAATCTATTTATGGATTGAAGCATACTTCTCGCAGATGGGACATTTGTTTTCATGAGATAATCAAAGAGTTTGATTTTATCAAAAATAAGGATGAACCATGTGTGTAAAAGAAGGTTAGTGGGAGCACTACGATATTCCTAGTATTATATGTTGATATACTACGGATAAGGAATGACATACCAATGCTACAAATCAGTATAGATAAAGTTGTCTAAACATTCCTCTATGAATTATTTGGGAGAAACATAATACTTATTGGGGATAAAGATCTATAAAGATAGATTTTAAAGGATTCTTGGCTTCCCAAGGAATATACTTTCATTCGATGCTAAAGGAGTTTATCATGGTAGACTCCAAGAGATGTCTCATGATGATGAGTAATGGAGTGTATCTATCTAAGACATTTTCCCCAATGACACCTAAAAGAGAGATCACATGTGTAACGACCGAGAAATTCAGATCTTATTGTAAAATGATTTTATTAAATTAAATAATAATAAAATTCTATTCTATGTGTTATCAAGATGGTTGTCATTGTATAACCTATTGATGTTAGAATGTCGTACTATTTGAGCTACGTGGATGAATTAAAGTGTTTGAATTTCCAAGACGAAAATAAAAGTTTTTCGGGAAATTTTCCCGAAAAATAATATTCATCAATATTTGCTCAGGATATATTTTTGAATTTTTGAGAAATACGTAATGATGGAATAACAAGGTAAGATGGATTATGTAATAAAAATCTAGTTATGGAAAATGTAATAATTCGCTTGTGGACTTAATTTATAAACGTTAAGGAAGGCGAAATAGTAATGAATAAGTAATAATAGTATGATACTTTGGTATTGTACGAAGTAATGAAAACGAGTATAATACTAAGTATTATACGAGTTTGTAGGAAGGATGAAATACCGTATATAAATTCTATATGAATTAGAATACGAAAATAATACATCAACAATATGTATTAAGTAATGCTAATGGACTTGCATAGTTTGATTGAATTAATACAAGTCCAAGTGAATTAAAGGGAGAGGCCCAAATTATTAGTTAATGAATCAACTAGTGTTTATAAATGCAAAGCCCAAAGGTTGATTTAATGTAAGCCCAAACTAGAATCCGTGAGTTGTATGACCCATGGGGCAAACCATATCAATATGGTTAATATGTGGTGATCAAGTTAATGTAATGATCAAGTATTAGAAGTAATGAACAAGTATTAAGAGTAATGACCAAGTTAAATGAGTAATGACCAAGTATAGGATAAGTGTTGTGCTAGCCAAGTAAAGAATAGTAAGGAGGTGGCTTAAGGAGGTGGGTTGATTTAATGACTAATCTACCCTAGCTTTGCAAATTCTAAAAATAGAGAAGGCTTACAAGCCATTTAGTAATTGTTCAAACAATCCAACATTTCAAAAGTGCTTAAGTGTTAGAGAGAATAAGCTACAAATAAGTCATTTCATTTATAAGAAGAAGAAGAAACTACCTTTCCAAGAATACAAAAGTAAGACTTCTTCTCTAAATTATCTTCTATCTCTACCATGATAGGTTGATAAGAAAAGATGGATTAAGAAACATGAATGATATGAAGCAAGAAGAATGTGTAAGTCATGAACTTAAGCCACATAAGTTGGCAATAAGTCATTTGAACTTATAAAAGTTATAAACTTATTATAAGTTAACCTTGAATGTTAAGTATGAAAATATGAACTTGTAATGAGTTTATTAAGAGAAGTGAATTAAGAACTTATATGATTATATGTATCATATATACATAAGTAAAGTTATATGTGAAGAAAATGTAAAGTATGATGATTAAGAAACTTTAATTGCCATAAGTCATGAATAATCAAATCTTAAGTAGTTTATAAATTGACAAGTTATAAGCTCATGAAGAATAAGTCAAAAATCCAACAATGAATATAAGTTGTTGTAATAAGTATGTTGAGATGTTCACATGATGAATGAAATTCATTTGTAATGTTGAAAAAATCATAAGAATGAAGATTTGCCAGAAATTGTACGATTGGACGATAATCGTCGAATTCGTAAAATTCTCAGAATAGAAGTCAAATTTTGTGTTTGATCTAGGAACCATTGTTTTCCAATGGAGACAAGTCATATTTGGTATTTAAGAGTTACAGACTTGAAAATGACCGGATTCCGACTTAGAACGAAGAAACGAGCGTTGAACGTTCACGAACGTTTATCGTTTTCGTTAAAAATGAACCAATAGGTGAATTTTTAGCAAACGAAGTCAAATAAATAAAATTATTGCATGAACGTGTAGATTACGTAATTTGTGAACCGTAGGCTTTTGAACAAGCCAATTCGGACTTATAATGAAGAAGTTATGCGTCTGGGAAGTTCACAAAATTCAAAAATTAAAATTGTTTTCTGGTGCATAGAGTTGGCACCGCGGCGCCAACCCTAGGAAAAATGAGTCGCGCAATAATGTAATGTAACAAAGGTCCGAGTACACTGGAAGAGTTCACACAATACGTGAACCATAGTACAATATGTGGCACCGCAAATACCCATGTGCAAAGATACAAAAATCTTCGGAGAGTGAAATAGCGTAGCAATGACCCATTAAGTAAGGACTCACACTGCGGTGCAAGTCCGGACAATGTTATTATAAGCTCATGCCAATAGAGATGAGATGTAAATATAAAATTTGGCAGCCAGCCATCTCGAATAATAAGGATGGTAATGAATGTTTTTTAAGTACAAAGAAAGGAAAGCTAATTGATTTACAAGTAAACACAACTTAAGGGATGTAATATAACATTGGTTAAACTTTGTTAAACCTTAAGGATGTTGTATAAAGGTTGAGATAACCTAGTCGAATATAAATGCAAGGATAATGATAAATCGGAACGAATAGTAACTGAATCTAATACACAATTAGATTGAAATGAAGGGTATGATATAGTCATATACATACTTGATTATATGTGACCTAATGTAAGACATTATGTGATCATGTATTGTAGAGACTTGAATGACTTGAACATAAAGTTAATATACCGTAGAAGACGCTAAAGGCAAGTATTCTAACTCTTGTCTCAGTTCAATCTGAACAAGTTTTTTTAAAGTTCATGTATTCTTTTGCATGAATTGAGGTATGTTGAAGTTAAAGTCAATTCCTTTGGCTAGACTTGATGTATTGATAATCTATTCATTTACTATCAAATGTTTCTATCTTTTGTCAACTACTTTTTGACAACCCGGAAATCCGAATTGTCCAGAAATTAAGATTTAAAGAATTAGTTATTAATAAAATGAATTTTTATTAATACTATTCTGTGCTATGTGTTTATTAATCGTTTTATAACCTAGAATGATTATAAGTCGGGAGGATTCTGGCTACGAGCTAGATTTAACGAGTAAGAATTTTCAAGACGAAAATGAAAGTTTTTCGGGAACAAAAATATTTTCGGGGAAAAAGAAGAAATAGGCACTATTCACCCATTTCTGCTCGGACAGTTATTATGAAATTCTGAGAAGTTATTGATTACGTAAAATGTTGTGACGTGATGGAATATTCAATAATATTTCAGTTATGGCAAAAACGAAGTTTTCGCCTTCGGATTCAAAACCTAAGGGTTAGGAAAAGTGAGTTCTGCGAATGTAATGAGTACGTATAATAACTAGGGTTATTATGCATGAGAAATACGAGTATGATACGAGTTATTATATGAGTATAGAAAGAATAATAGTACGACGTATAATACGAATATCGTACGAGTTAAATACGAAGAGATTACGAGAATACGAGAAAAGAATGCGTAGAATACGATTAGTCTTAATGGACTTTGTGTTCATGGACTTTGTAGAATCCAATTGGACTTGGATTATGTCAAGCCCAATGATTTGTGAAATCAAGCCCAAGTTAGGCCCAATAAGAATTAGGGTTAAGGCCGAAACCAAGAAAAGAAACCGCGGATCGAACCGATGGGTAAACGGATGGGTAAGAACCATTGGGGCAACCCATGGGGTGACCGATGGGCATGTGGGCCAGCCACTTGGCCACCAAGTAAGGGTGGTGGCCAAGTTAACTTGGTGGCTAAGTTGAAGAGGAGGTGGGAATAGTAACTTCAGGGGCAAAATAACTATTTTTGCCCCTAGCTTTGGTTTTCTATGAATAGAAACCTAGAATTTCATTTTCTAGGATTTTTGAAAATCCTACACTTGAGAGAGATAGAGAGAACTCGGTTGGGAGAGGAAGAGGAAGAGGAAGAGCGTAAGCATGAATTCTAGGATCAAAAGTGATCGTGAAATAGAAAAGCCAGCGAATCTCCGGCTTTGTATAACGGAAAAGGATTAAAGAAGAACGGTAATCCGAACCCTAGTTTCTTCCAATATTTTCTTTAAGTTTTCTATGTCAAAAACATAGCTTAATGAGAATAAGAAGTAAAATAGGTTAGTAATGATATCATATGGTTGAAATCATAAGAAAACAAAGAAATAAGAATTAGAAATTTAGTTTATAAATTTCTAAAGGAAGTATAAGATTCGTAAGGATTTTGAGCGATCCGAATGAATATTATGATTGAGTAGGCTAAATAAGTAAGGAATGGTGTTCTATAACATCAAATTCCAAGAAAAAGTGAAATCGTAATCCATAATATCGATTAAAAATGAAGAACGAACGAAGAACACGCGAAGAACACGAAGAACGTTGTTGATGGAAAAATTTATAACCATCGTAGTGTAATTGTTATTGATGGACAAGTTTAAAACCATCGCGTATAAGTTAGATGTTTATTGCTTGGTTAGGAACGTTAGAAACGTTCATGAAGAACGGATTAAAACTTAGCTATAACGAAGTTATGGCGAAAAGTTCGTAAAAGACGAGCGAGAGTTTGAAAGTTAGTAAATGAACCCAAACATGTAAGGTTTCATAAGAATGTAAGAGAATGTAGAAAACGTGAGTAGTGAACTCAAGAACGAACGAATTTCGAGTTTGGATGACCGAATTACAGACGAACGAGCGAAGAACGTTAAAAGCGTAATAATTAATGAAGGGTTAAGATTAAGCCAATTGAATGGCATTTTAACGGATTCAGAATGAAGTTCTGTCCAAGGCATATTAAAGTAAGTAAGATAAGGAAGAGAATGGTTTTGGAACGACCTCGTTCTGAGTTATAACGAAGAAGTTATGAGATCGTAAAGTACGCGTCTCAAACTTGACTTAACACTTAGAAATATTTTCTAAGGTTTTGGCTCCTGCCCCTTTGATACGAAGAAGTGGCGCCAGCCAGAAGCGAGCTCCGGCCCTCAAGTCTTTTGTTAATTACGCCCGTAGTGCTAGTGAAAACAAAGGGTTTGGCGCCGCAGCGCTAGACCAAGGAAGAAGGTGAAATAGGTCGCGCCGCAGCGAGAGAGAGAGAGGGAGAAAGGACGCCGCAGCGTCGGTGCAGGGCAATGCCCAGAAATGAGATTTTTATTTCTCAAGTACTGGAGGATGTGCAAGAAAGAAATATGAACATGTAGTTCAAGTAATGTAACACTTAAGTAAGTGTGTTAAACCTTTAGTGAAGGTTGAACAAAAAGATTAAACGAGATTAAAAAGATAAAGAATGTAGGTGCGGGTTGCGGAACCGATATCCGGAAACCGTAGTCACGATGAACGAATGTGAGGGATTACTGTGATTGTAATTCCTTAGACGTTGAGTGATGAAGGTAATGAATAACATTCCGATGTTATGTCATGGTAATAAGAGATAAGTGTAAAGCGTATAGACGCTATGAACGTAACGTTGTTGCAATGAACGATCGGTCTTAGCATACAACGGACTGTATGGCTTTGACATTAAGAAAAAATAATGAACATGGGGTTCATGGAATGGATAACAATGAATGCAATTAAAACCTTGAGTAAAGGTTGAATGAGAGATTAAGAGACGAGCAACGTGAACGTTGAATACGTAAACGATCCCGTGAATCGTATTCGCATTTGACGAACGTGCTAAGTATACCCTGGTTGTATGACTTAGACGTTGATAAATGTAGTAAGTAAGATACGAATGGTATCAAGAAAGCCGTATCGAACGGTAATTAGATTAATGAAAGCCGAATGTGATTCGGATAAGAATGAGTCCTAAGGTATGTCAATTGCTTGCCAGAAAGCCATAAGGAATAAGAACTTGACTTAACGAACATTATAATTTAATAGTTCGTATAAGTTAAGAGAAATTTAGGTTGTGGTACAATCGTAACCTTTGATGGTTGACATATGGGAGCTGGGCTAAACAATTCCTTCAGAGAGCGAAAGTATATACGAAACTGGCAACTGATCTAACTCACTGTGATGGCAGTGTAGATGAGACGAGAACTTGTTTGTTGGTTGTTTGTGGGAAACCACTCAGAGTATCATATGGACTACTAGCAGAGAAGCGATGTGTGCTGAGTCCTAGAGAAGTATACGAAGAAGATAAGAATGTGAATCATCAAAGATGATGCATGTGTTGAGTAAGACATCTCCGTATGTCATGAAACCGTATACCGATAATGAAAGTTAGTTGCGAAAAATTATATTGCAAGAACGCGAACCTTAAGAAGTAAAGTTCAGTAAACCAATGCGTAAGTCATGTATATGACTAATTGGTGTATGTGTTGTTTCCTTATGTGTTATAGGGATGGAATGAAAGCGATTCAAATAAATAAGTCGTAGTCGTATGTAAGGCAAGTTTCCTAACTTCATTCATATTTTAAATGAATGCTAGTTCTGTCTATGTACGAATGTGCGATATTTGTGCAAAGTGGTAGAACGTATGAGGCCTTGTACCACAATGTGAACACTTCGGTGTTTCTATGAGATGAATGGTTCTATGTTTGAACTGTTCAATAAAAGAATGTTCTGTTTATACATGAACCGTTATTGTTAAGTCTGTGCTATTGATTCTAGCCAGACAGGATGTGTATGAAAGAGAATAGAGAATGAAAGTATTTCAAAGTGAATGTGACTAATGTTTTAAGATGATAGGAATCAAGACTATTCACGTGACATCCCAGATTTTTAGAATTTATAAATGAAAATTTTATAAATAAAAGTATTATTTATGAGATATGTTGGGTGTGAGTATGTGTATGTCATATATTGTAGAATATGTGAATTGATGTGAAGAGAATGTTATATATTAATTTTAATATATATAAATATTTAATTGAATTATTTATTGAGTTAAATAAATAAATTTTGTTTTGATTATAGAGTAAGGTAATTAAGTGTAGTGTATTAATTAAATGAATATTTAGTATTTAATTTAATTAATATAATAATTTTATGTTATAGTTCTAATTTAATTGAGATAATTAAATTAGATGAGTTATGTGATGATTGTTACACGAAATTATAATTAACAAGTAAATATAATTATGTGACAATTTGATGAGATTGATTGATGTTAAGCTATTGATTAATTAAAATAATGAGTATTTTCCAAACATGGTCTTAGGCTTTTCAAGTTCAAGTTGGTGTAACCTATGTATTAACTAGTAATTAGTATATCTAATAATTACTAGGAGTTACGTATATTTTATATTACTAGTATTGTATATTATATGTATATACTACAAGTTAGTAAGTTAGTTTTAGAAAACAAACAAAAGAAAGAAGAAGAGAGTTAGAGAGAGTTGTAGGAGAAGAAGAAGAGGAAGAAAAAGAAGAAGAAGGGAAAGCTTTGAGAAGACAAAATAAGCCCCATCATCATCATCTTCTTCATCTCTCTTAAATTCATACTAATAAGGGTATAATCTAAATTCCTTGTTTTAATTATATTTTTATGTTCTTCATAATGTAGGATAATGGTTATATAGAAGTTGTATTGAGAAATTGAGAGAGATAGAGAGAAATAGAGGAATTGCGATGAGCTAGAAGAAGAAGAAAAAAAGCCTAGAAGAAGGTAATTTCTAAACTCTTATTTAATCTTTGATTTTTGGGTAGATTTATGTTCTAGGGTAATAGATCATGCTTAATCTTGTTTGTATTGATTTAATCTTGGATTATCAAGAATCAAACAAGAGGATTCAAGAAAGAAAATGAAATGAAAAGAAAATTTGAAGAACAAAATTCGTAGGTTTTGAGTAATTGTGGACATATCTTGTAAAATTCATATCTCTTTGGGTATAATGAGTTAGAAAGTGAGCCTTATATCAAATCGAAGATATGGAAGTAAGCTATATTCTGAAAGTGGAATCACATGATAACTCTTTGCAGATTTATTGCAATGTCTATTTTAGTAAGGCTGGTCCAAAGGAAAATAATCATCCCGTAAAATCAAAACTCTACTACGGTTTTACGACTTTGAAAAATTCATATAAATTCGTGTGTTTTGAATCCGAAGAAACTTAAACCTGCAAAGTTGTAGATATGGAAGTTTACTAGCTAGATTCGAGAGATTGAGCCATTTTATGGACCGGATCATGTCCGAAATAAATTGTTTAGTAAGGATGTCTAGAAAATGAAATTTTCTACACTAGTTGATGAATTGCAGAATCAGGTTTTGATGGATAAGGGTATGACTTTAAAGGCCTAGATGAGGTTGTAGTACACTGAGTAAGGGTTAATTCTATATAGGAAGGAACAAAAACGGACATGTAACGAAGGAGATACGTTAAAAACGAAAACAACGTTTTGTTAAAGAAATTGTGAAGATGAGTTTTATAATTATGTTTGAAGTAAGATTTTGGGTGATGGTATATTTTGATGATTAAAAATATGTTTTGACATATGTAATGAATATAGATATGTGTTATCATATTCTATGCATAATTAACCATTTAAGATCAAGAGTTGAGATAAGTTAATGTGTGCACATAACGCGTTTCGATAAAATGCCTAAAAGTAATAGTGTTTCTAAACTTTGGTATACAAAGTGTCTAACTAATGGCTAATATTGGATATCTAAGTCTGAAAAGATGATAATACAAGAATAATAATGGAAAGAAATCGAAAAGGGTAATTTTTGATTTATGAAGTAAAATTAAACATGTAAACAATGTGTTGAATATGCATTTTTGGAACCAAATTGGTAAAATAAAATGGTGTGATATACGCACATTAAACTACAAGTGAGATAGTATAGCATGTGTGGTGATGAAAATAAAAATAAAACCGAGTTGCATATAAAACACAGTTAGATGTCTATAAAGATATTATAAAGGATAATAAGATATAGTAAGGTCTTAGAATAAATTTGACCATGAGATTGAATATTAATTTTATTTATTATCAATCTCGCATACAGTGTAGGTTGTGCAAGGACGCGAAGTATTAGCGTGTTGGTAAAACGCCGGTAAAGGCAAGTCTTTCAGTTCCTTTTTGCTATGTGAACTTGATGATGAACTGCTTTAAAATTTTAGTGTATGATATATTGTATATGTTAAAAGTATGAAATGTGAAAGTCAATCTATGACTATGATGATTGAGCTATGAATGATGATTGAGTAAGGTACTCAATCTTTATAGTTGTTATGTGAACTACAACATGTATGCTATGTTTGTTTTATGATTATTCTTATATGTTGAGCATGTTATTATGTGCTACGTGATGCATGAAAACTGTTAGATTTTGGTGGGCTGTCGAGCTCAACCTTGCAAATAACCATTTTTGCAGGTCAAGGATTGAAGGTAACACTATGTGCTACTTGAATGACGTGGATCAGAAATAATACACGGAGATTAATATTTTAACTAAAGTTGTTATTTCTTTATACCGTGATTAAGATTCATGAGATGTACTAAATGTTTTATGATATATAATTTTATGTTGAGTTGTAAAGCTAAAGTTAGAGTTATCGATATGTAAAGGTTATCGGATTGAAATGTAAAATTTTATATAATAACAGTGATAAAGTGAATCATAAATTAAGATTGATTCAAAGACATGTAGATGATAAAGGTTTTGATTCAGGGAATTAAAGTAAGAAGATATAAAAGTTTAAATTATTTCGTATTTTATAATAATTAGCATCGAATAATGATGTAAAATCAGAAGGTAGATGTGTTATTAACGACCAAAGTTAATAATTAAATTGTATGAATTTTGGGGTCGTTACAATTCCTATTATTCAAGCTGCTTCATAACCTTGTTCGGTTATTGAAGTCTGAAAAGAATGTTAAACTCTTGAAGTTGTATGTTAAACTGCTATGACTTGCTGGGCAATTGAATGCTCACACTTGCTTTAAATGAAAAACATTTTCAACGAACGATGTTAGATGAACTTAAGGATCCCGTATAGATCAAGCCGACGGTATCCAGATGAAGTGCCATTCAGAATGTGAATGAGCGAGAAAATCAAGTGAAGACTTGTAATGTAGAAAGATGAAAATTAAACTATAGACTAGTTTAATGAACGATTATGTATCCTTGGTGGCGGATAAAAGTTAATCGTGCAAGATGTAAAGAATAATGTAATTATCATTATTTGTAATGAGAAAAGCTATAAGGTTTTAAAACCTGGGATTTGAGAGTGTATGTTGTTATATTTTAGTATATAATGATGTATGCAGGATGAATGATGTACTCGTGACGTACGGAATCCGGGTGTGAAGAAAGGCCGAATTTCGGGGCATTACAAGTTGGTATCAAAGCAGATAGGTAATAAACCTTAGGTATGAGTACCTAAGACTATAATCGTAAAGAGAAGAATAAGAAGATCACCACGTGATCATAGTAAATCTTAGTAACAGATGATCTGTTAAACGATGAATGATTTATAGCTAATGCTATGAAGGAATGGTACTACGAAGTAGTACGGAAAGAAGAACTCAGATTGAGTAATAAAGGATAGCATACGAATTAAAAAAAATTCGTATTAAATAAAAAGAAAGTTAGAAGTTCTAAGATTTTGATTGAGGACTCATGTGATAGCTGAGTAGTACGAACCTTCGAATGTGAGGGGGTTTGTGATTACTTAGTTATTACATTGATAATCATTGGAATAGTATGTTGTGCTATCTATATGTATATGACAAGAAGGTGAATCTTTTCTCATGTATATACTTGATAGGTAGAAAATGATAAGATGGGTGCGGGTTCTTGAAACTCATACTTATGAAAAGTTTGTGACTCATAGTTATATGCTATGTTTCTGAGCCCTAAGCATATGGATAGTCCTTGATTTGTTCTTGGATTACATATTGCGAAGATAAGTTCTTAAACACAAATGGTTGTGGAAAGTTCCTAAACACATAAAGTGTGGTAAGTTGATGAACTATACTAAGGTATAGGAATGTTTAGACTGAAAGTAAGTATTTTTAGTAGACTTGGCATTGAAGGTGATAGAAAAGATTAAGTATTGTCGCAAGTAAGACAATGAAAGAAGATGGAGAATAGGATATTACAAGTCATCTAGCTATGCTAGATTTTGAAATTTCTTGAAATCGTGCTGATGTACGCATTTTGAAAATTAAAGAATTGGTTCAGCTTTTGGAACCAATGGATTTTAAAAGAACTATTCTTGGTATGTCTATGCTAATTGTTTCAGCTAGACAGAAATTGGTTTAAAATATCAAAATGAATTTTATATCATCAGTGTATTTGATGCAAAGATGGTAAAAGGATAGAGTTATTAATGCAATTAAACCTGGTGTTGGATGTGATCTTAGGATCAACAACCTACTATGGTATGATGTATAAGGACGAAGTCATAAACTGACGAAGTCCTCAATGTACTGTGAAAAGTGCGGTATCATGACGTCATGAAACGTTTTGATGTATTGCAAATGAATTTAAAGAATTAGTCGATGTCAAGCGAATTGACTAGACGAATGTTTGAAGTTGATGTCCAATTTATTGGTATGGTCTAAGCTACTTGATTTGGCTAAGACGAATGGTATGTCATGATTAAAAGAAAATCGAGCTTTCTTTGAAGAGCTATGCCAAACCAAATTGTTTTGGTGCGGAATCTAATGAGTAAGTCTGAGGTGAACATACTCCGAAATGGGGTTATACGTTGGGTTGATCACCTACGTATGGAAGAGGTAGTTTACCATCTTTGTGATTGTAAACTGACCATGGAAAGAAAGGTTACAGCGTCATGCTATTTAACCTAGTAAGAGTTCATGGTCAATTTGACCCCTCAGCAAAAGTATGTAATGTTTTAAAGGAATCTTTATATTCCTCGTTATTCCTTTCACTTCATGATTCTTGATAAGTTATGAAGGGTAGGGAATGTTTGAAAGATAATAACTTCTTTGAAGAGAAGTTGAGAAGAAGAGTAAGTTAAAATTTCGAGGATGAAATTCTTTGAAGAAGGGGTGAATGTGATGACCCATGTATGGTTATGGTTTGAAGAAATTTCGAGGACGGAATTTTTATAAGGGGGGAAGGATGTGACAACCCAGTAATCCGGATTGTCCAGAAATTAAGATTTAAAGAATTAGTTATTAATAAAATGAATTTTTATGTGCTATGTGTTTATTAATCGTTTTATAACCTAGAATGATTATAAGTCGGGAGGATTTTGGCTACGAGCTAGATTTAACGAGTAAGAATTTTCAAGACGAAAATGAAAGTTTTTCGGGAACAAAAATATTTTTGGAGAAAAAGACGAAATAGGCACTATTCACCCGTTTCTGCTCGGAGAGTTATTATGAAATTCCGAGAAGTTATTGATTACGTAAAATGTTGAGACGTGATGGAATATTCAATAATATTTCAGTTATGGCAAAAACGAAGTTTTCGCCTGCAGACTCAAAACCTAAGGGTTAGGAAAAGTGAGTTCCGCGAATGTAATGAGTATGTATAATAACTAGGGTTATTATGCGTGAGAAATACAAGTATGATACGAGTTATTATATGAGTATAGAAAGAAGAATAGTACGACGTATAATGCGAATATCGTACGAGTTAAATACGAAGAGATTACGAGAATACGAGAAAAGAATGCGTAGAATACGATTAGTCTTAATGGACTTTGTGTTCATGGACTTTGTAGAATCCAATTGGACTTGGATTATGTCAAGCCCAATGATTTGTGAAATCAAGCCCAAGTTAGGCCCAATAAGAATTAGGGTTAAGGCCCAAACCAAGAAAAGAAACCACGGATCGAACCGATGCGTAAACGGATGGGTAAGAACCATTGGGGCAACCCATGGGGTGACCCATGGGCATGTGGGCCGGCCACTTGGCCACCAAGTAAGGGTGGTGGCCAAGTTAACTTGGTGGCTAAGTTGAAGATGAGGTGGGAATAGTAACTTTAGGGGCGAAATGACTATTTTGCCCCTAGCTTTGGTTTTCTATAAATAGAAACCTAGAATTTCATTTTCTTAGATTTTTTAAAATCCTACACTTGTGAGAGATAGAGAGAACTTGGTTGGGAGAGGAAGAGGAAGAGCGTGAGCATGAATGCTCAGATCAAAAGTGATCGTGAAATAGAAAAGCTAGCGAATCGCCGGCTTTGTATAACGGAAGAGGATTAAAGAAGAACGGTAATCCAAACCCTAGTTTCTTCTAATATTTTCTTTAAGTTTTCTATGTCAAAAACATAGCTTAATGAGAATAAGAAGTAAAAGAGTTTAGTAATGATTTCATATGGTTGAAATCATAAGACAACGAAGAAATAAGAATTAGAAATTTAGTTTATAAATTTCTAAAGGGAGTATAAGATTCGTAAGGATTTTGAGCGATCCGAATGAATCTTATGATTGAGTAGGCTAAATAAGTAAGTAATGGAATTCTATAACATCAAATTCCAAGAAAAAGTGAAATCGTAATCCATAATATCGATTAAAAATGAAGAACGCGAAGAACATGCGAAGAGCACGAAGAACGTTGTTGATGGACAAATTTAAAACCATTGTAGTGTAATTGTTGTTGATGGACAAGTTAAAAACCATCGTGTATAAGTTAGATGCTTATTGCTTGGTTAGGAACGTTAGAAACGTTGATGAAGAACATATTAAAACTTAGCTATAACGAAGTTATGGCGGAAAGTTCATAAAAGACGAGCGAGAATTTGAAAGTTAATAAATGAACCCGAACGTGTAGGGTTTCATAAGAATGTAAGAGAATGTAGAAAACGTGAGTTGTGGAGTCAAGAACGAATGAATTCCGAGTTCGGATGACCGAATTACGGACGAACGAGCGAAGAACGTTAAAAGCGTAAAAATGAATGAAGGGTTAAGATTAAGCCAATTGAATGGCATGTTAACGGATTTAGAACGAATTTCTGTTCGAGGAATATTAAACTACGTAAGATAAGGAAGAGAATTGCTTTGGAACGACCTCGTTCCGAGTTATAACGAAGAAGTTATGAGATCGTAAAGTACGCGTCTCAAACTTGACTTAACACTTAGAAAAATTTTCTAGGGTTTTGGCTCTCGTGCAGGCAATATGAAAGCTCGGGCCTCAGTGTGTCGTTAATTGGCCGCCAGAGTACGAGAGAAAACAAAGCGAGGTATAGTGAAGTAAGTCGCATCACAAATACGAGAGAGAGAGAGAGGAATGGCGCCATGGTCACGGCAGGTGGCAATGCCCAGAAATAAGATTTTTATTTCTCAAGTACTGGAGGATGTGAAAGAAAGAAATATGAACATGTAGTTCAAGTAATGTAACACTTAAGTAAATGTGTTAAACCTTTAGTGAAGGTTGAACAAAAAGATTAAATGAGATTAAAAAGACAAAGAATGTAGGTGCGGGTTACGAAACCGATATCCGGAAATCGTAGTCACGATGAACGAACGTGAGGGATTACTGTGATTGTGATTCCTTAGACGTTGAGTGACGAAGGTAATGAATAACATTCTGATGTTATGTCATGGTAATAAGAGATAAGTGTAAAGCGTATAGACGCTATGAACGTAACGTTGTTGCAATGAACGATCGGTCTTAGCATACAACGGACTGTATGGCTTCGACATTAAGAAAAAATAATGAACATGGGGTTCATGGAATGGATAACGATAAATGCAATTGAAACCTTGAGTAAAGGTTGGATGAGAGATTAAGAGACGAGCAACGTGAACGTTGAATACGTAAACGATCCTCGTGAATCATATTCCTGTTTGACGAACGTGCTAAGTATACCCTGGTTGTATGACTTAGACGTTTATGAATGTAGTAAGTAAGATATGAATGGTATCAAGAAAGCCGTATTGAACGTGCGAATGTACGATATTTGTGCAAGGTGGTAGAATGTATGAGGCCTTGTGCCACAATGTGAACACTTCGGTGTTTCTATAAGATGAATTGTTCTATGTTTAAAATGTTCAATAAAAGAATGTTCTGTTTATACATGAACTGTTATTGTTAAGTCTGTGCTATTGATTCTAGCTAGACAGGATGTGTATGAAAGAGAATAGAGAATGAAAGTATTTCAAAGTGAATGTGACTAATGTTTTAAGATGATAGGAATCAAGACTATTCTTATTATTCAAGCTGCTTCGTAACCTTGTTCGGTTATTGAAGTCTGAAAAGAATGTTAAACTCTTGAAGTTATATGTTCAACTGCTATGACTTGCTGGGCAATTGAATGCTCACACTTGCTTTAAATGAATAACATTTTCAGCGAACAATGTTAGATGAACTTAAGGATCCCGTATAGATCAAGCCGACGGTATCCAGATGAAGTGCCATTCAGAATGTGAATGAGCGAGAAGATCAAGTGAAGACTTGTAATGTATAAAGATGAAAATTAAACTATAGACTAGTTTAATGAACGATTATGTATCCTTGGTATGATAAAAGTCACAAGGCAAGATGTAAAGAATAATGTAATTATCTTTATTTGTAATGAGAAAAGCTATAAGGTTTTAGAACCTGGGATTTGAGAGTGTATGTTTTTATATTTTAGTATATAATGATGTATGCAGGATGAATGATGTACTCGTGACGTACGGAATCTGGGTGTGAAGAAAGACCTAATTTCGGGGCATTACAATATGGTTTTCAAAAGAAGACTGAAATGTTAAACAAATGTTTTGTCGGTAAAACAATAGGCACGTGAGGTTGCCAAATGCTTAAACGTGCATACGTTTAATGGATGTAGTGTTGATCAACATAGAGTACAATAGGCTGATCACCTAGAAGTGCTCGTAAGTAATATCGGGCTTACGGACTTGTTTTCGGGTTGTCCTTTTTCAATAAAGAATGAATACTCGAGGTCTTTGACCGGAGTGAAGGTTTTACTAAATATTGTTATTATTGTAAAACATTTTGAAAGAAAAGATGAAGTGCTATTTTGAGTTATCAATAGTACTTCATAACTATTGTTCAGTTATTGAAGATATAAGATTTGTATGTGTCAATCATGTTGTTATTAAATTGTTATACTTGCTGAGCTAGTTATGCTCACTCTTGCTTGAACCATATGAATGCAGCTAAGACTGAACGTCCCGAAGGATCGAAAAAGGATAAAGGAAAAGCTAAGGTAGATTACTAAGCTGTCTTGTAATAGTATAGGTCTATTGTTGTAATGTAACTGATATTATGACAAAGAACCTTTGTAATGGGTATAGAACCTGGGAAATGTAAATATTACTTTAAATATATAGAAGTTATGTTCGTTCCTTGAGACTTTTCAATTGAATGAATATATGAATGTTAGACAAAGATAAAGCACCATCCGTCGGGTTGGAAGATACCCGGATTTGGGGCGCCATAAGTTGGTATCAAAGCTTTAGGTTATTAAACTTAAGGGGGAAAGTAGAACCTTAAGTCATAACCTTAAGAAAGAATAAAGAAGTAAAAGATGGAAAGTAACCCTATAAAAATGCATTATATTATGTTATGTATTTCTATTATTTTACTGACGTGTACTAATCAAACTATATTGTTTTATTGTAGATGTCAGGAGAAAATGATATGTATAGAGATATACATGTAGTGAGCGAGGATTCAGTTAATCAAGTAGAGATACTACCAAATCCCGTAGCAGTAGAACCAAAGTTGGTGACAATCGAGTCCGGAGACTCAGACGATTTAGACTACATGTCTATATTTGATGGCATGCTAGAGGAGGAGGTGGACGTGATGTCCTTTGACCAGGTTCTGTAAAGCCCCCAAATTCAGGTACTTGAAACCCGAATTCAGTGCTTCACGATACCATTTCTATGAGCGAAATAATACTAATAATAATAACAATAATATAGATATTAAACTTAATTACATAACTATCAAAATCTAACTCCCAAGTACGTAATCTTTAATCATTCCTTACAACACATGATATTAAATATATAACGTTGTTTTAATAATATTAAACTATTACATAAGATAACATTGAAATCATTCAGCAACCTTTCCCTTTCCCTTGTTTCTAGCAGAGCCTTCAGATTGTTCACACTTAGCTGAAAACATTTAAATTAAGCAAGGATGAGCATTTGAGTGCCAAACAAGTAATAACAATTATATATATATATAAGCTGAAAGAATTTAAATGTTTTCTTTATACTACCTTTCTACAACAAATCAATAGTTATGAAGTAATCTGAACCGATAATAATAACATAACAACCCTCTTTCAAATTTCTAAAACTACGTACTGACTATAAATAGGGTTAAGGGGACATTCTATGAACATTGTTTTCATTTTCAAAAAGGTTAAACAGAACTTCATCTGTAAACCGTCATAACTTACGGGCACGGGGGTGATCAGCCCGTTGTACCTTGTATTGATCAACACTGCATGCAAGAACGATATGATCGTTCACTCTATCCGCCTTGGGCGCATAAAAGTTTTCCCGTGTAAGGGATGTTCATACTTGTCGGGGTTCCAAACCAAAGCAGTTCGGTTGGATAATAATAAGGTTTTATCTTGTTCAACAATAATCTATAATTCAACATATATGTATACGGGTAATTAACAAAGGTGTACCAACATGTCATTAAATGCAATGATTATCCAAGTGGGGACACTTGTATAACCATTTATAGAAATTAATTAACAGAATATATATATATCTTAATACCATATAATAACATGTTGATAATCAATGAGCGTATATAATATAGGGTTAATAATCTGTACAGTAATAATATAATTCTGAAACATTCTTACTCATGTCCATTGCATAAAGAAAATGCAAAGGTAAGATACTTGCTTGATGCGCTGCTTACAATACGCAACTTAGTTTAATCTTTTATATCACGACCTATCATTAATCAGATCATTCGTTCGATTAGAACAATATACTATAACATATAATCTTCGCATTTCACAAATACCAACACATAATCTAATCGCATTATCACACATGTTCAACAGTCATTGCATCACAAACAAACATTAATACAGTCAAAATATCTAAGTTCAAATCAATTTACGAAATATGCCTGCAAAATCGGCGACTTTATCGCAATTATCGAGTCTAAGACTCTATTCCAACGTTCAATATCCGTAAGTATAAGTCATATTATTTTAAATGACTTAATAAACATTTATTATGAGTATTCAAGCATAAAAATCACATTTTTCTTATTAAAGACATCATTTAACTATTTACTTCCTTTTATTCATAACTTAATCATTTTTAGGAAAAATAGCAAACTGGTTCCAACAATTCGCAGCTTCTGTATTTTGATTGAATATGAACCCACAAGGATCCCCAAATTTTTCTAGAATTTTTGAAAGTGATCTACTATTTTTAAAGTTCCCAATACACTCGGATCTTAATAAATTGAGTTTTGCTCAGACAAATCTAAAAATTTCAGGGTATGCTCTCCTAACATATATGAACCTACTGTATAAATTTCAGAATTTTCCAGTGTATACACAATGAGATATGCGAAGGTAAAGTTTTAGGAGTCCTTTGCGGAAATAGTCATTACACACAATCTATAACTCGAAACGTGTCCGTTCTTTTTCCTACGTGTAGATAACTTCTCAACGTTCCTCTGTCAATTTTCCCAGATTTTTAAGGGACATGAAACTGTTCGAAATAGACCCAAGAAAAAAGGGACAGAAGCTATTTTAGGATTTTTGGACCCTTGACATTCCAAGTGGGCTGTTTTGGAGAAATCAGCTCCAAAGGGTTCAAAACTTGCTAGATTTGTGTTCTATCACTTGGGTTTACTAGATAACTCATGTATCTAGCACCCCCCTTCGACGGATCACAAATCTAAGTTGGAAAGCTTGAGTTACACAAGATTTAGTGGAAGAAAACAAGAGTTTTCACCCTTGGAGAACATTTGCTCATATTCTTCCTCTAAGCCTTTGATCTAACACTCAAGATACTTAGTTCTATACATGATGATATGTAGGACTAGGGTATCTTGAGTATTTGTTCATAACCCCAACAAAACTCGAGCAAAAGAAACAAAGTAGAAGATGAAGATGAAGGTTAGGTTATACCTTGATTTAATGGCAACCTTCCTTGATTTACAAAAGTAAGTGATGAACTTTGGATGCATGAACAAACTAGCATTCCTCTCTCTCTATATATATGGCCGAAATTCTCTCTCCTTTCTCTCTCTAGAAGTGGCTAGCTTGGGAGAAATTATAAAAGGAAGAATGAGAGAAGAAATGAAATGAAAAAAAAATGAACTAAAGGTATACTTGCAAAAATATAGATACACTTAGTGTATCTAGCTATTATCCTCCATACTTTCTTTAACCCATGGATAAAAGCTTTGCCTTATCACTTTAATTAGTCTAATCATGATTAAGGATGCTTAATAAAGTGGCAACCAATGGGAGCTTGACAACCATGTCCTTGTGTGTAAGAGTTACTACAAATGGAACTTGATTAACTTAATATTCTTGCCTTAAAAAGACTAATGTGGCCAGCTATATATATGCCCACTAATTACTTCATTTAGCTTTTATTTTAATGCATAAATTAGATAAATCAAAGGTCTCAAATACCCTTAATCAAGTGGGTTAAGTTTGGGCTTGCATTTTATTTCTTTTGGGCTTCTCCTTTAATTATTTTGGGCCATGTAATGAACATAGTCTAACAATTTTAATACATGCTACCCAAATTGTTTATTTAGGGTTTCCATTCCCAATATTATGAAATTTAATTACTTATATGTGTGACTTTAGCTCATAACCTAATTAGATTTACTAGAAATAGGTTTAAATTTATTAGTCACTTAAAATAACAAGATTATCCACTTAAGTTAATATACATATTAAATACTAACCTTTCCTTATTACCACAACCCTTAGGTTATTTAATTGTCTCACCTAATGTATAATTAGGTTACGAAACTTTCATTTAGGGTTTAAAATAAAATAAAATTAGTTCATAAAATTTGTAATTAGGGTTTCACATAGTAATACAAAGGTTTGTCACATAACACCATAATTGACCAACCCTTATTGGTTCACATATACAGTACATATTTATAGTACTGAAAAATTTAAATATAATTATTATAATAATTCTAAAAATCATTTCATATATTATATAAATAATATATGCTTATATCTTCATGGAAAATAATTAATAAAAATATTTATACTATAAAATTAATTATTATAATAATATAGCTTATAACAATCAATAGTTCTAAAATAAAATTATTTAAAATCATTAATGTAATAATTATATCACATAAATACATATACACATTATCTTGGCACATATTCCCCATATTTATTTTAATAATTACCAAAAATAATTTATACGCAAAATTTCTAATTTATTTGTATAGAAAATATCGGGTTGTTACATTCACCGTCCCTTATAAAGATTTCATCCCCGGAATCACCATTTTAAAACCCCCACATACAAGTGTACGTAGCATATACAATCATTACAAGTAGATCTTGATCATAAATGATCGTACTGATCTTTAACCTATTCATGTTAAGCTTGTCTATCACATTAAACGGAAATTTGATTTCTTAAAGAACTCAAATTCCTTCTTCAAAATTTCCTTATAAAATAATTTACTATATATATGAATATCATGCAAAAGAAAATAAAAGCTATATGAATAATACCTGGAATTGCACCACCAGCTGCTATGGTATCTTGGACCGTCATGTTGTATACCCTTGCTGTTGATTTCGTCTGCTTGCTGGATGACGTTGGTCCCGTGATTGCCAGAGTTCCACTGTCATTGCCATTATTCACACTCCTTGCCTCCGTCCTCCTCTTCGAACAATCCTTCACCTTGTGCTCAGTCGATCCACACAGAAAACACCCACCGTTTATCCTAGGAATGGGGCAGTTGGGAGAGATTTGACCCTCCTGCCCACACTTATAGCACACGAACTTCCCTTTCAAACATTCTCCAGAGTGGTTCTTTCCACAGTTTCCACACTGCACAGCTTGCTTCTTAACTCCTTCTTGCTTTACCTGCACACTTCCAAAATTGCCCCTTCCTTTTGCTACTACCACCGCTACTCCCACTATTAACTTCCACTTTTCCAGTTCCTTCGACCTTACTCTTGTTCTTTCTCTCCTTGTTGTAGAGGCTCATGGCCTCACCCCTCCTCAAAGAATAATAGACTTCTCCATGAGTCTTTGCCAGAATGTAGGGATCTGCAACACCGCCACCTTGTTGTAGAGCCAGGTTTGAATCCCAGCTCAAACCTTCTAGCTTTCCTAGCCTCCGTATCAACTTGATACGGAGCAAACCTAGCCAACTCATTGAATTTTGCGGCGATTCGGACAATCGCATATTCTCCTGCTTCAACTCTAAAAATTTTACCTCCTTCCTAACCTCGTGATACTAGATGAAAAATAGTTTTCAAAAAATAGTGTCTTAAACATATCCCAAACAACACCCTCTCCGCCTCACTTTGATTCGCTTCCCACCAAAAATTTGCCTCACCCTTCATCATGTAGGTGGCAAAAGCGGTCTTTGCCCCTCACCACCCTAGCTACCACGAATGCTTTTTCAATCTCTTTAACCTAAGTCTGGCTTCAACAGGTCATCATTGTCCCTTTGAATTGGGGTAGTCCACACACCTTGAAATCTTTAAAGTTAGCTAGTTGGTTGTCCTATTGGTTCCTCGCGATCGGCATTCTTTTTCTCGCATAGCTTGTGCTACCATATTTGCAAAGTGTTTGACGGATGCTTTTCTTGTTGTCCTCAACGTTATTTACAGACTCTTCTGCCCTTTGGTTTCGAGTTTGACGTCTTGGCGGCATTATCTGGTTAACTAAAACCATAAATTATTCTTTACATTCTAAATCTTATCATATAAATTTAGTATATTAACTCATTTCATTACTCAAACTTAGATTCATATTCATTTAGTGAATACTTTACATAGCATAGCACATACTGCTTTAAACATTCGTTATCCCTTTGTGACTTAAAAGTTAGGATTCATTACCATAACTTATACAAAATATTACATTACACCTACATACTTATCATATACACAACATAGAATCAGACATATTCAAGTAATTCTAGTACTACTTATTTCTTACGCCTTCATTAAGGATCAATTGCTTAGTAATCTATATATTTTCATTATCCTTGATAATCCATTCACACCTAACTATTCCTAGTTCGTCAAACTTACAACACATTATGAGTTTAAGAACTCACCACAAATATATGAGTTTAAGAACTCGACATTGACCACATATTCTTTAACTATACTCTACCTATCTGTTATACTATCATTTCTGGGTCCGGTACTATACTTTTCAAAATAACCACCTCACTGAGGTAGCTTTCAATGTGAGCCTCTATTTCAGCTATTGAATTTGATATTGGCTCGATCATGGAGATCTGCTCTTTCTTTACGACCTAAGGGTATCCTAATCCTTATCCCACATAACATCTACACACAAACTACCTTGATTAACAAAGAATATATACACACAGCAAATAATAGTTTTATATAAGTTAGCTTTTATTTTGTTTGACGATGAATTTATCCAATTCATCTCTTTATAAACTCTAAATTAGTTATTTGTATTTTCAACGTTTCCCTCTATTCTAAGGTTATAGCCTAAGGTCTATCCCACCTAAGGTTTTTAACCCTAAAGCTTTGATACCAACCTGTAAAGTCCCCAAATTCAGGTACTTGAAACCTGAATTCAGTGCTTCACGATACCATTTCTATGAGCGGAATAATAATAATAATAATAATAATAATAATAATAATAATAAACTTAATTACATAACTATCAAAGTCTAACTCCCAAGTACGTAACCTTTAATCATTCCTTACAACACATGATATTAAATATATAACGTTGTTTTAATAATATTAAACTATTACATAAGATAACATTGAAATCATTCAGCAACCTTTCCCTTTCCCTTGTTTCTAGCAGAGCCTTCAGATTGTTCACACTTAGCTGAAAACATTTAAATTAAGCAAGAATGAGCATTTGAGTGCCCAGCAAGTAATAACAATTATATATATATATAAGCTGAAATAATTTAAATATTTTCTTTATACTACCCTTCTACAACAAATCAATAGTTGTGAAGTAATCTGAACCGATAATAATAACATAACAACCCTCTTTCAAATTTTCAAAACTATGTACTGACTATAAATAGGGTTAAGGGGACATTCTATGAACATTGTTTTCATTTTCAAAAAGGTTAAACAAAACTTCATCTGTAAACCGTCATAACTTACGGCACGGGGTGATCGTACCTGGTTGTACCTGTATTGATCAACATCGCATGCAAGAAACGATATGATCGTTTAACTGCATTACGCCTTTTTAAAGTAGCATAAAAGTTTTCCCGTAAGGATGTTCATACTTGCCGGGGTTCCAAACCAAAGCGCTCAATTGGATAATAATAAGGTTTTATCTTGTTCAACAATAATCTATAATTCAACATATATATATATATATGGGTAATTAACAAAGGTGTATCAACATGTCATTAAATGCAATGATTATCCAAGTGGGGACACTTGTATAACCATTTATAGAAATTAATGAACAGAATATATATATCTGAATTACAATATACTAACATGTTGATAATCAATGAGCATATATAATATAGGGTTAATAATGCATACGGAATAATATAATTAAAACATTCTTACTCATGTCCATTGCATAAAGAAAATGCAAAGGTAGGATACTTGCCTGATGCGCTGCTTACAATACGCAATTTAGTTTAATCTTTTATATCATGACCTATCATTAATCAGATCATTCGTTCGATTAGAACAATATACTATAACATATAGTACTGCATTTCACAGTCAACACATAATCTAATCGCATTATCACACATGTTCAACAGTCATTGCATCACAAACAATCATTAATACAGTCAAAATATCTAAGTCCAAATCAATTTCTGAAATATGTCGGTGTACCGACCACTTTATCGGGTAATTATCGAGTCTTAGACTCCATTCCAACGTTTAATATCTGTAAGTACAAGTCATATTATTTTAAATAACTTAATAAACATTTATTAATTTATAATGAATTTTCAAACACCGAAATCAGTATTAAATGATTTAAATATCAAATAATTCTATTATAATTTAATTATTATTAAACTATTAATAATAATTTTATTCTTTTACCAATAGTATTAATATTTTATTCATTTACTAATATTATTTAATTCACCTCTTAGTATTATTAGTTCCCTAATAATACTTTCATTCGCTTACTAATATCATTAACATCTTAATAATATTTTAATACCTTACTAATATTATTAATCCTCTTAATAATATTTTAATTATGCATTAATATTATTACCTTAATCATATCTTACTTATGCTTTAGTATCATTAATCATTTAATAATACTTTTAATCATTTACTAATATTTTATTCTTTTACTACTATTTTATTCATTCACTAATATTATTAATCATTTAATAATATTTATTTATTTACTAATATTATTAATGATTTAATAATATCTTATTCCATTACTAATATTATTAATCATTTAATGATACTTTAATCATTTATCAATGCTTAAATCAAATATTATTAACCATTTAATAACATTTTAAAGAAATTTTAATCTTAATATTTTTATTTACTTATCAATATCATATTCTAATATTATTAATATTATAATAATATTTTAATAATTTATTGATTAATAAACAATTTATTCAAATTGTTCACCCTTTATTAAACCTCTTATTTAATATCCATAAAAGGTCATAAATAATATTTCTTATCATAAATTACCAATGTGCTCTAATATAGTCATTATATGATATATTATGAGTATTCAAGCATAAAAATCACATTTTTCTTATTAAAGACATCATTTAACTATTTAATTCCTTTTATTCATAACTTAATCATTTTTAGGAAAAATAGCAAACTGGTTCCAACAATTCGCAGCTTCTACTATTTTTAAAGTTCCCAATACACTCGGATCTTGCTTCATTTTTAATAAACTGAGTTTTGCTCAGACAAATATGAAATTTTCAGGGTAGTCTCTCCTAACATATATGAACCTACTGTACAAATTTCGGAATTTTCCAGTGTATACACAGTGAGATATGCGAAGGTAAAGTTTTAGGAGTCATTTACGGAAATAGTCATTACACACAATCTGTAACTCGAAACGTGTCCGTTCTTTTTCCTACATGTAGATAACTTCTCAAGGTACCTCTTCGAATTTTCCCAGATTTTTAAGGGACATGAAACTGTCCTAAACAGACCCAAGAAAAACGGGACAGAAGCTATTTTAGGATTTTTGGACCCTTAACATTCCAAGTGGGCTGTTTTGGGGAAATCAGCTCCAAAGGGTTCAAAACTTGCTAGATTTGTGTTCTATCACTTGATTTTACTAGATAACTCATGTATCTAGCACCCCCCTTCGACGGATCACAAATCTAAGTTGGAAAGCTTGAGTTACACAAGATTTAGTGGAAGAAAACAAGAGTTTTCACTCTTGGAGAACATTTGCTCATATTCTTCCTCTAAGCCTTTGATCTAACACTCAAGATACTTAGTTCCATACATGATGATATGTAGGACTAGGGTATCTTGAGTATTTTTTCATAACCCCAACAAAACTCAAGCAAAAGAAACAAAGTAGAAGATGAAGATGAAGGTTAGGTTATACATTGATTTAATGGCAACCTTCCTTGATTTACCAAAGTAAGTGATGAACTTTGGATGCATGAACAAACTAGTACTCCTCTCTCTCTATATATATGGCCGAAATTATCTCTCCTTTCTCTCTTTAGAAGTGGCTAGCTTGGGAGAAATTATAAGAGGAAGAATGAGAGAAGAAATGAAATGAAAAAAAAATGAACTAAAGGTATACTTGCAAAAATATAGATACACTTAGTGTATCTAGCTATTATCTTCCATACATTCTTTAACCCATGGATAAAAGCTTTGCCTTATCACTTTAATTAGTCTAATCATGATTAAGGATGCTTAATAAAGTGGCAACCAATGGGAGCTTGACAACCATGTCCTTGTGTGTAAGAGTTACTACAAATGGAACTTGATTAACTTAATATTCTTGCCTTAAAAAGACTAATGTGGCCAGCTATATATATGCCCACTAATTCCTTCATTTATCTTTTATTTTAATGCATAAATTAGATAAATCAAAGGTCTCAAATACTCTTAATCAAGTGGGTTAAGTTTGAGCTTGCATTTTATTTCTTTTGGGCTTCTCCTTTAATTGTTTTGGGCCATGTAATGAACATAGTCTAACAATTTTAATACATGCTACCCAAATTGTTTATTTAGGGTTTCCATTCTCAATCTTATGAAATTTAATTACTTATACGTGTGACTTTAGCTCATAACCTAATTAGATTTACTAGAAATAGGTTTAAATTTATTAGTCACTTAAAATAACAAGATTATCCACTTAAATTAGTATACATATTAAATACTAACCTTTCCTTATTGCCATAACCCTTAGGATATTTAATTGTCTAACCTAATGTATAATTAGGTTACGAAACTTTCATTTAGGATTTAAAATAAAATAAAATTAGTTCATAAAATTTGTAATTAGGGTTTCACATAGTAATACAAAGGTTTGTCACATAACACCATAATTGACCAACCCTTATTGGTCAACATATACAGTACATATTTATAGCACTGAAAAATTGAAATATAATTATTATAATAATTCTAAAAATAATTTCATATATTATATAAATAATATATGCTTATATCTTAATGGAAAATAATTAATACAAACATTTCTACTATAAAATTAATTATTATAATAATATAGTTTATAACAATCAATAGTTCTAAAATAAAATTATTTAAAATCATTCATGTAATATTATATCACATAAGTACATATACACATTATCTTGGCACATATTCCCCATATTTATTTTAATAATTACCAAAAATAAATTATACGCAAAATTTCTAATTTATTTGTATAGAAAATATCGGGTTGTTACAGATTCCACCTACAGAGGAGTTGTCTACGGGGGAATCAATGAAGGCTCTATTTATATCGGTATTGGATAGGAATGTCCATTACTGCCAAGAGGTTAAGGAGTTGAAAGAGGAACTCCAAGCTGTCCGTGAGGACAAGGCTAGCATGGAGGGAATGTGGGAAGAGGAGCATGATGATAGAGTTCTAGCTAAGGACAAGGTCCGAGAGCTGAAATGTGAAGTCTTTGAGTTCAAGCAGGAGCTAAAGACTAAACAGCGGAAGTTGGAGAGGATGTCCTATATTCATAGGAGTTCTCATGTAGATTTCCAGATGCAGTAGTGGGTATCGATAGAAGCGGGGATGGACCTTAACACACTATCAGTAGAGATGTTATTGCCGGTTTGGCCAGCAAAGATTTCGAGAATGTCCTACGTCAGATGTAGTCTAGCAATAGCTAGAGTAGATTAGATATGTAAATATTATGTATCTAGTAGTGACGTAAAACCCTCTTTTGTATAATAAAGGGTACTCTTTTGTAAATCCCAATTTTTGGAAAGTAATTACGGGATGGTAATAAAATCAGCTAAGGTTGAGTAATGTAAACAATGTAGTGTTATACTGCAAGTTATAAATCAATATAAGTCTTTTTATGGAATATGTTGAGTAATGAGTATGAGTTGTTGTTTTATTACAAATAATAACAAACCAACAAGAATAAAGTAATAATGATGTATTGTTTTCTTAACAACAAAATGTCGCCAAGAAGGAGACAACGAATTCAGGGCGCTAATGTTAACCAACCGGAGGTGGTCCGGTTAATCCAATGCAGGAGTTCGTTAATCTTTTAACGGCTGCATTTAATAAGACGGGGGCTAATGTACCCGTGATTCCTAGAGTAGTACGAGCTACTACTTTTAAGGACTTTAAAAGTGTAGGTCCACCGGAGTTCAAAGGAACTACGGACCCTATAGAAGCCCAGACTTGGGTAAAAGAAATCGAGAAAATATTTGTAATAGCAAATGTTGAGGAGGGTCAAAAGGTTGCTTTTGCAACCTATTTGATGAAAGGAGAGGCCAACTTCTTGTGGGAGGCAAACCAGGCTAGGGCCGATATAGGAAACCTAACATGGGAGAGGTTCAAGGAGATTTTCTTCGAGAACTATTTTCCCACGAGTATGCAAGGGAGGATGGAGATGAGGTTTCTTGAATTGAGACAAGTGGATATGATAGTTCCCCAGTATGCTGCCAAGTTTAATGAACTGGCATGATTCGCTCCACATCAAGTGGACACTGAAGTGAGAAAGGCTAGAAGATTCGAGCAGGGCTTGAAACCCTGGCTCTATAGCCGAATCTTTGTGTTCCAAAGTACTTCCTTTGGAACCATACTAGAAAAGGAAATAATTGCCGAAGGTGGGAATGAGGCTCTCAGCCAGTACCACAAGGATAAGAAAAACAAGGGCAAGGTTGATGGAGGAACTAAGACCGAGGGAGCCAGTGGAAGTGGCAACGGTTAGAAGAGGAAGGGCTTTAACTCTGGGAATACCGGAGTTAAACAAAGGGACGCTAAGAGGAGGATGGAGGCCTGTAAAACCTGCGGGAAGACTCACTTGAGAGTCTATCTCAAAGGAAAGGCGGTTTGTTATAATTGTGGACAAGAAGGGCACATTTCGCCTAACTATCCAAATCCGAAGAAAAATCACAGATGTTTTGTATGTGGATCAACTGACCACATAGCAAAGAATTGCCTGAAGAAGGGGACAGAAGGAAATAAGGGAACTAATAGCGGTAAGTTAGCTATTAGTGGTCCAGCTCAGCCGGGGAAATTAATGGCACACACTTTTAATATAACGGTCCAAGATGTGGTGGCATCAGGGGATGTAGTTGCAGGTATTATTCTGATCAATAATATAAATGCATACGTGCTTTTTGATTCGGGTGCTACTTGTTTGTTTATAGCATGTGATTTTGCTAGACGACTAGAATTATTTCCCGAAAAATTGCCTATACCTTTGAACATTAAGGTAGCAAACGAAGAGATAATTACTGTTGAAGATATTCATAGGAGTTGTTGCGTAGATGTACGTGGTCGTAAGTTATCGGTAGATTTAATACCGATAAAGTTAGGAGAATTCGACGTAATTCTCGGAATGGATTGGTTGATTAACCATGGAGTAATTATAGATTTCCAAAAGAAATGTGTGAGCATCAGAACGTTGAAGCAACCTCCTGTAGTATTTTACGGTAGTAAATTGTCGGGACGTCCGTGTTGCCTTACGATGACACAAACTAGAAAATTTTTAAGGAAGGGTTGTGTAGGTTACCTATGCCATGTTGTTGATACCCAGAGAGTGGGATCAACCATGGAACAAATACCTATAGTAAACGAAGTTCGTGGATGTATTTCCAAGTGAGTTACCCAAGTTTATCATTGGATAGGGAGATCGAATTTGTGATAGACATTGTGCGGGAGCGCACCAGGTCTCAAAGGGCACCGCATCGTATGGCGCTTTGTGGAAATGAAGGAACTAATGGTTCATTCATGAGAACTATTGGATGAAAGTACATTCAACCAAGTGTTTCTCCGTGGGGAGACACCGGTGTTGTTTGTCGAGAAGAAAGACGGATCGTTAAGGCTTTGTATCGAGTATCGGGAGTTGAACAAGTTAACGATAAAGAATAAATACCCATTGCCCAGGATCGATGATCTCTTTGATCAATTGAAAGGGGAAAAGTATTTTTCTAAAATAGATTTACGGACGGGTTATCATCAGTTGAAGGTTAGGAATGAAGATGTACCAAAGACTGCATTCAAGACTCGTTGTGGTCATTATGAGTTTCTGGTGATGTCATTTGGGTTGACGAATGCACCACCAGCTGCATTTATGGATATGATAAACAGAGTGTTCAAACTATATTTGGACAAGTTCGTCGTGGTGTTTATCGATGATACTCTAGTCTATTCTAAGATGCCAGAAGATCATGCTGAACACTTAAGATTAGTGTTGGAGACACTAAGGAAGGAGAAGTTATATGCAAAATTCACCAAATGTGAATTTTGGCTGGAAAAGGTGCAGTTTTTAGGTCATGTCATTGACCAAGAGGAGATTTCAGTGGATCCAGCGAAGGTGGAAGCAGTAATGAATTTGGAACAACCGAAAACGCCGACTGAGGTGCGGAGTTTCCTAGGGTTAGCGGGGTACTATCGAAGATTTATCCAAGATTTTTCGAAGATAGCTACATCGTTGACTAATTTAACAAGGAAGACGGTGAAATACGTATGGACGGATAAATGTGAAGACAGCCAAGAATCAAGAAAAGATTAAGTGAAGCGCCTGTTTTGTCATTGCCAGATGACACAGAAAATTTTGTAGTGTATAGTGATGCTTCGCATAGAGGACTTGGTTGTGTGCTTATGTAGCATGGCAAAGTCATTGTGTATGCATCTCGGCAGTTGAAGGATTATGAGAAAGTTTATCCTACTCATGATCTGGAATTGGCCGCGGTAGTGTTTGCCCTAAAGATATGGAGACATTATCTTTATGGGGAAAAATGTGAGATATATACGGACCATAAAAGTCTAAAGTATATCTTCACTCAGAAGGAGTTAAATATGAGATAGAGAAGATGGCTAGAGTTGATAAAGGATTATGATTGTGAAATCCTGTATCACCCTGGAAAGGCCAATGTAGTCGCCGATGACTTAAATAGGAAAGGTCGGGAAAAGTTGTCTATGTTAACGGCTCAAAATGAGTTAATAACAGAGATGACTATGATGGAAATAGAAGTAAAGATGCCAAGTGATTCGGGGCAGTTACTCTTTGCGACGGAGATGCAATCTACCATCGTAGACAGAGTCAAGGAGGTACAACTTAAGACGGACGAGTGTAACCAAATGAAGAAGCGGTTATCCGAGAAGGAAGATACTAAGTATAGTCTTGATAATGATGGATTATTAAGATTTGAAGGAAGAATTTGGGTTCCAAATAAGACGAAATTAAAGGAGCAAGTGTTATAAGAAGCTCATAGTTCGAGGTACTCGATACATCCTGGTAGCACTAAGATGTATCAAGACCTTCGACGTGAGTTTTGGTACCAAACATGAAGAGAGAAATAGCGAGTATGTGAGTAGGTGCTTAACTTGCCAAAAAGTTAAGGTAGAACATCAACGACCCAAGGCTTTATTACGCTTATTGAGATTCCAGAATGGAAGTGGGAACATATCACGATGGACTTCGTGGTGGGACTTCCGACGACGCATAAAGGGTACGATTCGATTTGGGTAATAGTGGACCGGTTGACGAAGTCGGCTCACGTTTTGCCAATAAGGGTCAAGTATAACTTAGACCAGTTAGCTAAACTTTATGTTAAGGAAATCATTTCCAGACATGGAGTACCAGTATCGATTGTGTCAGATCGTGATCCACGATTCACATCGAATTTTTGGAGGAGTTTGCAAGAACAGTTGGGAACACAGTTGAAGTTAAGCACATCTTATCATCCACAAACCGATGGGCAGAGTGAGAGGACAATTCAGACGTTAGAAGACATGTTGAGGTATTGCGTCATGGATTTCAAGGGTAGTTGGGATGATCACCTACCACTAGTAGAGTTTGCATATAACAACAGTTATCATGCAAGCATAGGTATGCCGCCATATGAAGCTCTGTATGGAAGAATGTGTAGAACACCATTGTGTTGGGGTGAGGTGGGAAAACGCTGGATGCTAGGACCAGAATTGGTGCAGCAGACAGCGGATGTGGTAAAGTTAATTCGGATGCGTCTCGTCATAGCTCAGGACAGACAGAAGAAGTATGCGGACTCGCATAGACTAAGTCGAGAGTTTGAGGTGGGCTCGTATGTGTTTCTAAAGGTATCTCCCTGAAAAGGAAAGATACGCTTTGGAAAGAAAGGAAAGTTAAGTCCAAGATTTATAGTGCCTTTTGAGGTGTTAAAATGGGTGGGAGATGTAGCTTATGTGATAGCATTACCTCCAGACCTAGAACGAATACATAACGTATTTCACGTATCTGTATTACGTCCATATAAGCCGGACTATAAGCATGTAATCGAGTATGAGTCGATTCATATCGAGAAAGACTTAACATATGAAGAGTCGCAGATGCAGATCATTGATAGAAAGGAACAAGTTCTGAGGAACAAGGTAATACCATCAGTAAAGGTATTATGGAAGAACCACGATGTTGAAGAAGCAACGTGGAAACTAGAAGAAAAGATGAAGAAAAATTTTCCCCATCTATTTGGATAAAGTAAGACGAGATTCTGGGGACAGAATCTTTATAAGGGGGGAAGAATGTAACGACCAAGAAATTCGGATCTTATTGTAAAATGATTTTATTAAATTAAATAATAATAAAATTCTATTCTATGTGTTATCAAGATGGTTGTCATTGTATAACCTATTGATGTTAGAATGTCGTAGTATTTGAGCTACGTGGATGAATTAAAGTGTTTGAATTTCCAAGACGAAAATAAAAGTTTATCGAGAAATTTTTCTAAAAAACACTATTCATCGGTATTTGCTCGGGATATATTTTTGAATTTCCGAGAAATACGTAATGATGGAATAACAAGGTAAGATGGATTATGTAATAAAAATCTAGTCATGGAAAATGTAATAATTCGCTTGTGGACTTAATTTATAAACGTTAAGGAAGGCAAAATAGTAATGAATAAGTAATAATAGTATGATACTTTAGTATTGTACGAAGTAATGAAAACGAGTATAATACTAAGTATTATACGAGTTTGTAGGAAGGATGAAATACCGTATATAAATTCTATATGAATTAGAATACGAAAATAATACATTAACAATATGTATTAAGTAATGCTAATGGACTTGCATAGTTTGATTGAATTAATACAAGTCCAAGTGAATTAAAGGGAGAGGCCCAAATTATTAGTTAATGAATCAACTAGTGTTTATAAATGCAAAGCCCAAAGGTTGATTTAATGTAAGCCCAAACTAGAATCCATGAGTTGTATGACCTATGGGGCAAACCATATCAATATGGTTAATATGTGGTGATCAAGTTAATGTAATGATCAAGTATTAGAAGTAATGACCAAGTATTAAGAGTAATGACCAAGTTAAATGAGTAATAACCAAGTATAGGATAAGTGTTGTGCTAGCCAAGTAATGAATAGTAAGGAGGTGGCTTAAGGAGGTGGGTTGATTTAATGACTAATCTACCCTAGTTTTGCAAACTCTATAAATAGAGAAGGCTTACAAGCCATTTATTAATTGTTCAAACAATCCAAAATTTCAAAAGTTCTTAAGTGTTAGAGAGAATAAGCTACAAATAAGTCATTTCATTTATAAGAAGAAGAAGAAAGCTACCTTTCCAAGAATACAAAAGTAAGACTTCTTCTCTAAATTATCTTCTATCTCTACCATGATAGGTTGATAAGAAAAGATGGATTAAGAAATATGAATGATAAGAAGCAAGAAGAATGTGTAAGTCATGAACTTAAGCCACATAAATTGGCAATAAGTCATTTGAACTTATAAAAGTTATAAACTTATTATAAGTTAACCTTGAATGTTAAGTATGAAAATATGAACTTGTAATGAGTTTATTAAGAGAAGTGAATTAAGAACTTATATGATTATATGTATCATATATACATAAGTAAAGTTATATGTGAAGAACATGTAAAGTATGATGATTAAGAAACTTTAATTGCCATAAGTCATGAATAATCAAATCTTAAGTAGTTTATAAATTGACAAGTTATAAGCTCGTGAAGAATAAGTCAAAAATCCAACAATTAATATAGGTTGTTGTAATAAGTATGTTGAGATGTTCACATGATGAATGAAATTCATTTGTAATGTTGAACAAATCATAAGAATGAAGATTTGCCGGAAATTGTACGATTGGACGATAATCGTCAAATTCGTAAAATTCTCATAATAGAAGTCAAATTTTGTGTTTGAACTAGAAACCATTGTTTTCCAATTGAGACAAGTCATATTTGGCATTTAAGAGTTGCAGACTAAAAAATGACTGGATTCCGACTTAGAACGAAGAAACGAGCATTGAACGTTCACGAACGTTAATCGTTTTTGTTAAAAATGAACCAATAGGTGAATTTTTTGCAAACAAAGTCAAATACATAAAATTCTTTCATGAACGCGTAGATTACGTAATTTGTGAACCGTAGGCTTTTAAACGAACCAATTCGGACTTATAACGAAAAAGTTATGAGTCCGGGAAGTTCACAAAATTCAAAAACTAAAATTGTTTTACAGTACGAGAGTTGGTAATCATGGCATGCCAACCCTAGGAAAAATGAGTCATGCAAGCTCACCCACCCATTAAGTAAGGACTCATGTACAAGCGGCCAAGTCCGGGACAATGTTATATAAGCTCGCAACCAGTAGCCGAGATGTAAATATAAAGGCTGGCGCATATACCAGATCTCGTAATAAGGATGGTAATGAATGTTTTTAAGTACAAAGAAAGGAAAGCTAATTGATTTACAAGTAAACACAACTTAAGGGATGTAATATAAATTGGTTAAACTTTGTTAAAACTTAAGGATGTTGTATAAAGGTTGAGATAACCTAGTCGAATATAAATGCAAGGATAATGATAAATCGGAACGAATAGTAACTGAATCTAATACACAATTAGATTGAAATGAAGGGTATGATATAGTCATATACATATTTTATTATATGTGACCTAATGTAAGGCATTATGTGATCATGTATTGTAGAGACTTGAACGACTTGAACATAAAGTTAATATACCATAGCAGACGCTAAAGGCAAGTATCCTAACTCTTGTCTCAGTTCAATCTGAACAAGTTTTTTTAAAGTTCATGTATTCTTTCGCATGAATTGAGGTATGTTGAAGTTAAAGTCAATTCCTTTGGCTAGACTTGATGTATTGATTGTAAGACCCCAAATAATTAATAAATAAAATTTAATTTTCTCTATTTATTATTTTGAAATAGTAAGGGTTGATTTGATTAATGTGGATAGTTATGGGTAAAATACGCAAATATTTCAAAATAAGCAAGTGGTTATAAAATATTCATTGTTGTCGGGGAATATTCGTTTGGTCGTGGAATATTCTTGTGCATTTGGGAATATTCGCATACGACGACCAGCAAATTTTGTGGGCCCCATAATGGAAAGCGATTGGATGAAGAAACGACAAATATAAGTTGTTTAAAAATAACTACAGAAGTTATTACCGCTTACATTTGTTGGAATACCCATGGTTAAAAACACGAATATGCGCGTTGTTGCACAAAGAGCACATGGTATTGCACCAATTATTGATTCTTACATAAGAAGGCACTACTCAATAATGGTTACAGAATTATTGTTCAAAGATTTTATTTTATTGATTTAATAATTGTTGCGTTGATATTTTATATTGTTTGTTGTTTCAATAATTGTCATTACACAAGATTTTTCATTATCGAAGCAATAATTCATATTATCCAATAATATTATTAGATAACATTATTGGCAATGTCTAGAAAGTTCTGCTTTAGGAGATGTTTGGTCACCTAATTGCGCGCAAAGAAGGAGAAATTCTTATTGAAAGCCCCTCTTCCTGAACCGTCCGTCATTGTCAATATTGTGATTCTCGTAATATTATTTGTGAATAATTAATTATAGATTCATATGATGAGAAAAATATTGATTTTATGTGGATATAGATGGAGAAAATTTTTAATGTGATAATCGTTGAAAATTGAAATTTTATCTTTTCGATAAAATAATTCATTTAAATATATTATTATATTTTAATAATATAATAATGATGATATTTTACAATGAATGTGGGATATATGAGTATATGTGGAGGAGGAGTATTTTGTTACCAAAAATATTTAAAGCATGTTTTATGTGTTTGGTGGACCCCATTTCTTGACCGAAATTTGATTATAGCTGTGAAAATCGCCTGCTTATGGATTTCTGGTCAATTTCTCTTTGGAATTTGGAAAAACTTTCTTCTCAGAAAGTTGTAGAAATTGAATTTCCTATATAAATTCGGAGTTTCAATTTTTCCGACAAAGGGGCTATTTATTGTGAATTATTGAAGTTCAAGTCTCAAATAATTAATTTTTGGAAGTTTAAAATATTTTAAATAACAAAACGTTTTTTTTTTATTATGGTGTGTTACACATGTGTGTTGAATGAGCTGAATTCAGTTCTTGAAGGTTGGCATAGGAAAATTTAATTTATATATTAATATTATATTAAATTTTCTCGCTTTGTGTTCTAAGCATTTTCCTATAAATAGGGTGCTTAGGTTAGAATTGAAAATTACACCAAAAATCAAGTTTCTCTCTATATTATCGAGCGTATTCTTGTGAGTATTTTGAGTATTGCTATACTGCAAGTTCAAGTCATAGCCTATATCCTGTTTTTCAATAAAGTACCGATCTTTCGAGGTAAGGGATATTATTTTTTCAGAATGATATTATTTCTTCAATATCATTATGTCAAATATTGATCCAAGTTTTTATCAAATTTGGAACTTTTGGTGTCGAGTTACTATTCACGTGATACTACCTTATTCACGATACGACACTATTCACGAATCGGCATTATTATCATCGAAAATGAAAAACTTTCCTTTTCGCCTAAAATATCTATTGTGGATACTAGCTTTGATTGTATCCATGTTTTGATCATTCTTGAATTTTACACCACTATGATTATTTTTGAGGTATTTTTGGACATGGATAAAACAAAGTACGAATCCTTAATCGTTAATCCTTGTCATTTTGTTTCACCGATTCGCTTTTTTAAAATATTTTCATCATCCTCGCCTTAAATGATGATATTATTGAATATCTTTGGCCCATGTGTAAAAAGATGAATGATTTCGATGAATATCTTTGGTCAGAGTGCAAAGATGAACAGTGTTTAGATGAACATGACCAATCGATGAATATCTTTGGCCCAGAGTGCAAAGATGAATATTTGATTCCGTATATAGATTGATTGATGTTGCATGGATAAAAGATAGACGATGAACTTTTAAATTCATACATAGAAGATAGTAGTTTGCATTCTCTACTTAACTCTTCTAATGAATTATTATTTCCACGCGAATATTGATTTAAAACTTGTTGTCTATCAGATTCTATTAGATGTTTCCTGTTGAGGACTAACGATAATTTGTTGTATATTATCTTAGTCATAATATTCTTTATCGGGCTAGTTGAGCTCACCCTTTTCCTTTTGTTCCATTTTTCTTCTCGGGAGGCGAGAATATAAATAGTACGCAAGCCTGGGTATGGAATGAAGGTTCTAGAGAGTTGTTTAGTAGTCCTCACCATTTTTGTAAAATAATGTATCAATAAATGTGATGAGGATTTATTTGAGTATAGATATTGTCTAGAAGATAATATTTGTATTCAAACTCACAGTTTTACTGTTGTAATAATAAAGTTGTAGTTGTTTTTGTACCATGTATTGACTACTCAGGATGGGTGATGTATACCTATTTTGGGGGAGTCACATTGATAATCTATTCATTTACTATCAAATGTTGCTATCTTTTGTCAACTGCTTGATATGGTTTTCAAAAGAAGACTGAAATGTTAAACAAATGTTTTGTCGGTAAAACGACAAGCACGTGAGGTTGCCAAATGCTTAAACGTGCATATGTTTAATGGATGTAGTGTTGATCAACATAGAGTAAAATAGGTTGATCATCTAGAAGTGCTCGTAAGTAATATCGGGCTTACGAACTTGTTTCCGGGTTGTCATTTTTCAATAAAGAATGAATACTCGAGGTCTTTGACCGGAGTGAAGGTTTTACTAAATATTGTTATTATTGTAAAACATTTTGAAAGAAAAGATGAAGTGCTATTTTGAGTTATCAATAGTACTTCATAACTATTGTTCAGTTATTGAAGATATACGATTTGTATGTGTCAAGCATGTTGTTATTAAATTGTTATACTTGTTGAGCTAGTTATGCTCACTCTTGCTTGAACCATATGAATGCAGCTAAGACTGAACGTCCCGAAGGATCGAAAAAGGATAAAGGAAAAGCTAAGGCAGATTACTAAGCTTTCTTGTAATAGTATAGGTCTATTGTTGTAATGTAACTGATATTATGACAAAGAACCTTTGTAATGGGTATAGAACCTGGGAAATATAAATATTACTTTAAATATATAGAAGTTATGTTCGTTCCTTGGGACTTTTCAATTGAATGAATATATGAATGTTGTACAGTATAGCACCATCTGTCGAGTTGGAAGATACCCGGATTTGGGGGCGCTACAACATGAGTAACTATCATGTATGTAATAAAATGTACAAGACCTGATGTTGATCAGTCATATTCTGAATAAGATCACTATAAGATAGTGAAAACATCCTAAAGTACTTAACCGGAACTAAGGATGTGTTAGTGATTTATGGTGTTTCCAGAATAGAAACTAGAGGGCGACACAGACTCAAGTTTTTTTAGACTGACCAAGATGATAATAAATCCACTTTAAGGTATGTGGTTACCTTGTATGGTGGTGCAGTGAGTTGGAAAGGTTCCAAACATCAAAGAGTTGTTGATTTAGTAACAAAGACAAAGTATATAGCTATGGATGAAGCTGCAAAGTTGGTTGTTTGGATGAAAAGTTCATTACTAAATTAGGAATAGATCATAAGTCTCATCTAGGATCCAAACATGTGTTGCGGCACTTTCATTTGATTAGAGAAATTATTAAAATAGGAGAAGTCACGATAGAGATAGTGGACTCTCAAGAAAAATATTACAGATCCATTTACTGAAACTTTATCTAATAGTAGGATGATCGCACTTAGAGAAGGTAAGTTGAGCTACCAAGGCGATTGGCTTTACTTCAAGTGCGAGATTGAAAGTAATATGCCATCAAGCCAATCACATTGGATGTGATAAAGATTTACATTGTAATCTTTTTCATTTATTAATAAGAGAATTTATATAATACAAAAGGCATTCTTTATCCATGTTAATTAGTTGAATTAATAAATGTGATAAACCCATAGTTTTAGAGCAATGCTTTTAGAATCATGATGTTGATCATGCTAATGAGATCTAAATTCAAAATAACTCTAAAACTAAAATTTTCCTAATAGTTGGATCACTAACGCGGGGTTACTAATTTCGGATAGATTAGTACATATTATGCTTGCTCTGTTGAAGAGGATGATTGGTCTCATAATCATTTGTGTAAAGACACTAAAGCAAGTTTGTAGGTACTTATTAGAGAATAGGTTCACTGAACATTATTCGCTTAAAGGAACCCTAATGGAGTTTTACTTACTTGACAATAGGAGTTCCCATAGTGATTGTCGACGTAGGGAAGATTTGTGTCCCTTTCTGTGCTTGCCCTTTTGTGTTCTAATTTTGGGTGAGTTTTGTCTGAAAAGACATGTTTAAAAAGGTTTGACATATGAATGTCGACGATTTGACTTTTAGAGTCGCCAGTTGGTAGATTTGAAATGGTTATATCAACTCAACTGATTTTGAAAAGGTTTACACAAAGACCCAATGGTTAAACATTGTTTAACTGGCCTTGAAAATCGAAATTCGTTGGGTTCAGGGGCTTGATTAAGCGGAGGGAAGGTGTTAGGCACCCCCCAACTTCTGTGAAAACACGGTTACCACAACTTTTCAATTAACTTGTTTACCTGCATGTGTGTGTGTGTATGTATTGGGCCGATGTGTAATTATCTGAAAGTAGTGCTATGCCTCGTTTTCACCTATATACAAAAGGGTTTAACTTATATAAAAGTTTAATTTTAACAAGATATAGAAGTGAAGTTTTGGATAACAGGTTTTCAAACCCTTACAATCAATAGTAATTAAGGCCTTTGTTACTTCCATTTTATTCTATATTCAGCTTGATTGCTTTTATTTTCGAGATGCGAGGCATCTTCGAGAAAATAAGATACATAGTAGTACCGAACTCCTTATGGGCATGAAAGCTATCCAAGGATATCAAAACACCGTAGATAATTTACAAGCTATCTGCAGCTAAAAAATATCCATCGTGGGAACCAAATCTAGATTCAGAGGCTGAATCTTTGATCACATGATTCCTAGGCTCACGTGATAAAGTAATATGTACAAAAGCTAGAAATAGAACTAGATTTAAATAAATCTAAACCATTCTAGCTTTAACGGTTCAATTTTAGTCACTTTTGAACAGGTCAAAGTTAGAGATAGCTAGATTTAGACAAATCTAGTCCACAGGCTGAAAAATTAAATATCTACATTATGGCAGAAATTAAAGCAGATATATATAAAAGCATTAAATATATATATATATAGACGATCAATGCCACAAATTTGGAATCCAGGCATGACTTTGAAATGTAAATATATATATTTATATAAAAGCAATAAAAGGCCACGAAGTAAACTCCATGCCAGACAAAAATGTAAATATATATATATATGCGGTAAATGGCCACGAAGTAAACTTCAGGCCTGACATAAATGTATATATATATATAAAGCGGTAAATACCACGGATATTCTATCTGGGCACAATTGATCGATTTCGAGGATATATATATAAAAGCAGTAAATGCTCTAGATATTCTATCCAAGCTCGGTCGATTTCGAGGATCGAGTATATATATACATACTCAATCCTCGAAATTGACTGAGCCTGGATAAAATATTCGGAGCATTTACTGCATATATATATATATATAAGAAAGAAAAAGCCACGGATTAGCAATCTGGGCGTAAATATTCGATGAGATTGTCGATGTTAGTATATATATATATATAAGTAGTAGAAATCTTAAAAATAAAAAAAATCTTACAATGGGCTGCGAAGAAGACTTCAGATAGCTTTTGGGGTTTGAAAACTCAGTTTCCACCGGTTAATCTTCAGTATGTTACAAAACACGAGCTTACAAGTGTTTAGAAAGAAGAATCACTCAGTTTAGAGCACTCTAGAAGGGGTTACAGACTGAAATGGATACATTTTTCTCTCTTTTCATCTTTTTTTTTTCAAATGAGCTGCTGAGAGCTAATATTTAAAGAGCAGATGGCTGCAGGTCTACCTGCGGCTGCCCGAGCTTTGCGAGTCTCATCATCTCAAAGTACGTGCACTCGAGCTACACGCTGTCTGCTCGAGCCTTCATCAAACACATCCTGGAATTGGGTTAGTAATGTAACCATGTCATTCCTTTGGTTTGAGGTAAAGTCTGAACCAATTTGGATTAACTTAAGGCTTTCTAAGGTTCAGAGATTGAAGGAAGTGGTTTGATCAAGGTTGGGTTTAGGTTTGTCTTCAACCCATTCTTTAATCTTCGGAGGCACCTCAATGTCTTCATATATTTTCATCAAGGCTGAATCCAACTCTACATCAAAGTCATAATCCTTGTGGAGAAGAGGCATCTTATCAGCAAGTACATGCACATCTAAATTCAGGGTCCTGAAACAAAATATGCTTTCAGTTAGTATATATGAAATGGTTTGATCATACACATTGTTAGCATGCACTGACAAAACAACTGCTAATACTGTACTGAAAAGTAAGCAGTTATGAGATCTATAGGGCAAAAAGAGTTCCTGCCCATTTTACCCTCGTAGACCAATTCAAGGAGTGCTGCTCCAATTATTGAGGGCAAAGTCCTGGTGGACTGCAGTGATGGAGGGGCTGTCATCGTCCTCCTTTTCCCGAATGATGACCATTATGTCTGGGTAATTATCGTCTGGGGTGTATCTGTTTGTATGTTCATAATGGACAATGATGTGTATGCCTGACATCATTCTGACGATGTCTTGCTTGATTCTTCGTTCTTCCTCTTCCACTCTGGGGTCTGGAACAAAGACTTCTCTCTCCTTTACCGATATCGGCTTGGGAAATAACATAGTCATTACGCTGGCTGACACCTTTACAGGAGGTTGTGCGAACTCAGGATTTGCAAGTGGAGATAATCATCGTGTAACTGAAGCTGAAGGAATCTGATGATGTTTATGAGGATTTATGACACCCCCAAATCCGGGTTACCTGACACCCGAGTTTGGTGCTCACGATCCACAATATAAATAACATTTAACTACCCATTTAATTATAAATAGGAACATACACTTCATTAACTAATATAGTTAATACATTACCCCAGGTTTTCTAACCTTAACATTACAAACATACCATTTAGTTATACAAAAAGGGTTAACAAATACAACATAATAATAATGTTCATAACACTAAGCTATCACTATGCATTTGTCTTTGTTCTTCTTTGATCCGCTGGCCTCTCCGTTCCTAGCTGAAATATTTTATTTAGCAAGGATGAGCACCAGATTTTCCCCACAAGTTAAGACATACAATAAATGTATAAGAATCAAGAATAACAGACTATCTAATTTGATAGAATAACACCAAAGTTCGGAGAACTTTGAAATAACTGAACAAATCTTTAATAACTAACCAGTCTTCTCGCATTTTATGCAACACAATAATCTAATAAATAAAAGAGTACAACGTTTTCAAAGTTTCTACTACATTCTATTGAATAATCAAGAATCAATTTTACGTAATAACAAAGTGGAATGTTTTCTAGATTTATATTGAGTGATCCGTTGGATCTTGAACTTCTCTTCTCGAGTAACTATCAAAGATTGGACTTTGATATACCCATATGTACCAGATAACCATAAAGATTAAATTATACCCCTCTTCAAGTACTTTGAGCGGCCAACTCCTTGTACCATATATTATGTATAATACTCAAAACGCGCACAAAAGCCGATGTACGACCAAATATGTTCCCCTTATATAAAAGGTTGTTCTTCTCAGTCTTTGAATCAGAATTTGATTTAACAACGAAATAATATGATTTCAATATTTACTCACTTCTCGATCTAGCCGAAATAATTGGCATCGATATGTCAATAATAATTGAATTATCTTCTCGAACCTATCAAGTTCTAACAATTGTTCGTCCAACTAGAATAATTAGCTCAGACATATCTCAACACAATTCAACAATAAACATGAATTATCTATACTGTCAATATTAGCTTCTACGGATGTAAGTATCCAATAATATTTATTCTCTAATTATATTCTCAGAATTCACTAATTCAATTTGAATTAATAAACATGCACTAACTGCGAATAATCAACAATAAATTATTGGACGTGGTCTAATCAACAATAATTAACCACCATAATAATTGAACAAATATAACTCAAGGTTAAGTTAAGGAAACTTGCCTTCTCCATGGATTACTGCTACACAATATACTTATCTGCGTTTGAAAGACCTATAATCACAATATCGGTCTCACAATTAGCACAATAATTTATAACACGTATCACTGTAATTTACAGTCAATCTGTCTCCTAGGCACATTACCACATAGCCACATTAGTGTTTATAACTTATATAAACACTTATCAAGTCTAACTAGTTCGGTTTGGTTGGACTTAGGTTTCATCTCGGTGTACTGGTCACCCTATTCAATAATTAACATAATAATTGTCAATTAAACTCGGTCGCTAAGCTTCAATATTATATTAGATAAGTCATATATCATTTATAATATTTTTTGGAAGCTTTTTAATAATGTATAAACAATTATTATAATTTATAATAATTTTTCAAACACTGGAATCATTTTAAATAATTTAATTATCAAATAATCTTATCATCATTAATATTTAATAATATAAAAATATTAATGACATACTTGTCAAAATATTAAAGTTATTATTAATAACTTAAAATATATTTAAATCATCAATATTCTACTTAAATGATTTTTAAATAATTAAAATCATTTTAAATCATCAATATCCTACTTAAATGATTTTTAAATAATTAAAATCATTTTAAATCATTACCATTAATATTTAATTATTAATGAAATTATTATCAAAATATTAAAAGTCATTAATTATAACTTAAAATATTTTTAAATCATTTTTCTAATTTTTAAATCAATAAAACCATTTTTATTTCATTTATTTAATATAATAATTAAATAAATCTAATATCATTGATATTAATTTATTAATGAGAATTCTCCAAAAATATTGAAAATTACATTTTATAATTCAAATAATTTTTAAACACTTTATTCTTATTTAAAATGATTTTTTATAATATTAAAATCATTTTCTTTAATTTATTTAATACACTAATTAAAGAAATTAAATATCATTAATATTCAAATAATTATTAATATTAACGAAAAACATCCCTATTTGTCAAAAGTTATTTTTCATAATTTAAAATAATTTTTAAAACCATTTTTGGTACTTTTATAATTTATTTTTATTTTTAATTTAATTTCCGGAAAAATCAAAAATTAGAAATTAAATAATCTGTCGCTATAACCTATAGCGACGCTTTTTCTGTCGCCTTAGGTGATCTCTAGCCTCAAGAACACTGTTAGGCCAGTGTCAAGGGTGCTCGTTTGACCGGCTATGATTCTCATCTCAAAATGTTTTTGGGCCAACTAAAGTTCATAACTCGTAGTACTAATGTAATATTACATGTTCCCACCATCAGATATGTCATAAAACAACATACTCGGAAGATATGTGCCTTCAAAGTCCTTGTCAGACGGTTCCTGGGTTTTCCAGAAACCCAGGCAGTCCGAGTGGACACTTTCAAGTTCAAATTAATTGGAGTTCTGATCATGATTTTGGTGGTTTTATGGTTCATATATGTAAGATCCCAACTTTTATGAATAAAGATTAATTTTTCTTGAAATATATTTTTGAATATTATGGTGTGGATTTGATATAATGTTATAGTTGTGGGTATTATTTATAAATTTTGCAAAGTAAGCAAATGGTTATATACTATTTGATTGGTCAGGAAATATTCGTTTTAACAGGGAATATTCGTACGACGACACAATCATTGGTGGACCTATTAATCGGAAGTATTAGTAGTTAAAAAACAGCGAAATTATCTTTTATAAAAATAACGACGAAAGTTTTACCGTTAAACTGTTGAACTACCCGGTGGTAAAAGTATAGTAATACACGTGGTTGCATAGTAGCACACAGTATTGATTATTGATGCTTACGTGAGAAGTCACTCAATTATACTCAATTATTGCAATAGTAATTGCTGCATAATATCTCTCATATTATTGATTCAATTATTGTCACAGTATCATCTGCATAATATTTATTATTATTAAATCAATAATTGAGACGACAAAATTATTCATATTATTATTTGCAATATTGACAATGTCTAGAAAGTTCTGTCAAGGAGAGGTTTAGTCACCTAATTGCGCGCCAATAAGGAGCAATCCTTATCGGAAAGCCCCCTATTTCCTGGGAATGATCTAGTTGTTAAATATTGTGAGTTATAATATTAATGATGAATAAGTTCGTGTTGATTAAAGATGAAATTTATATTTCCATTGTGTTGGGATTATTAGTGTTAGTGGAAATCGACATCTATTTCGATAATAATTGATGTCTGGAGGTTATATTGACTAATCGGGTAATTAATCGGATAAATAAGCAATTAAGTGCTATTAATTTACATGCTTATAACTATTTGTTCACATGTGTGTACTATTGATTCACATGCATGCACTATTAGGGGAGGTGGTGCAAGATTGATAATACTTGGATGACTAAATTTAAAATGGAGGTATAGATGAAGGTACTATATTGTAATTATTTTTTTCAAATGTATAGAACTATTGATTCAAATGATGTACTATTAGGGGAGGTGGTGCAAGTTTGATAATACATGCAGGACTAAATTAAAAATGAAGGAAAAGATGAAGGTATTATACTGTAATATTTTGAGCCCTAAAACGTGCAATTATTGAAACTATATTTTCCTATAAATAGAAGTTCATTCTTCTTTCATTTTCACCAATTCATTAAGACTCACAAGATCAATTATAGAAAGAGAAGCTATAGAGAGAGAAGCTTTAGAGAGAAAGTAGAAGAGAAGTCTGCTACCTCACTATTCCAGTATCCAGTCTTCTTCTGAGGTAAGGGATATTATTTTGTTCAATATTCATAGGAATAATATTTTCTTCCATACTCTGTAGTTTGTGAGTAATATTATTTCGTCTCGTATTCCTGATTATACCCTCATTTTGTTAAAGTATTGCTTCTATACTCCGTGAAATTAGTGGAATATCCTTGAAATTTGTGCATCATCTAGTATCGTTTCACAAGGATATTTTCTGCACATTCTTGTTAAATTTTAAGCTTTTTAAGCCAGAGTATTGTCCATGAGTACTATTCATTTATACGATACTATTCACAAAGTACTATTCACAGGGTACTATTCATAAAGTACTATTCACAAGTACTATTCACAAAGTACTATTCATGAATACTATTCATAAAGTACTATTCACAGGGTACTATTCCTAAAGTACTATTAACGGGGTACTATTCACTTGGTACTATTCACCCGGGGAATTAATCATGTCAAAAATTGATTTCTTTGCTGTCCAAGTAATTTTTGATACAATATTATTCTTGAATTTTACTCCACAAAGCAGTATCATGTTGACAATTTGGACATTATTGAATTCTAGATAAATTAAATTATAAATCTTTAAAAATGTATCCTTTGCTTTCTTTTAATTGAATTCTTATATCATTGTCATCATCGTCATGCTTATATTGTGATAAAAGTCAAATGTGGCTTACATTTATAGATGTACTATTGATTGGTATGCCAACTGTGAGGGCCCCGAATCCGAGGTCCCGAATCACCGCGGATCCGGTTCGATCATTCTATCACTATTACTATATTTGCGGAAGATATAAACATAAATTGTTTATACAATACATTTACACACTATTCCTCAAGGTCGAGTAACCTTAACTTAATACACAATACATAACTTATTTGACTTACAATAACATTAACATACAATACTGTTACAATATCTAATCGCACACATTAACTTTACGCTGGAACTGTCTTTAACCTTTCCTTGTATCTGACGTATTCGTCTTAATCTGGAATATTTATCATGATATAACAAGGGTGAGCATAAGATTGCCCAGTAAGTTTAAATTCAATAATATAACGACATATCATGATTGAAAGATTTGAATAATTGGCTGGCTATAATTCAACAATAAAATTGTGAACTAGCATAAACAAACTTTTTGACTGAACAAGTATATAACATGAACAAATATATCTGAACCGAAGGGTAATGAAGGTGATCAGCCTTTCATACCTGACTTATACATGCAATATGTATAGAGTACAATTCTACAATGGCAATCAGCAATGATTATCCATAAACATATATGAATAAAACAACTCTTAGTAGAGTTAAGTAAAACAAACTTACCTGAACCGTTGATTATCGAAACGCAATTTATAACGCTTTATCCGAAGACCTAATATTAGTAATATAGATCTCCAATATTAGAATAATATCATCACAATATAATATTATTATATATATAGATATACATAAAATAACCTAAACACATAACACATAACCCTATCAGTCTATAACACACATAAGACTCGGTATAAAGTCAAACTATTTCAAATCGACTTGAATCAAAATAAAATTCTAACGCATCGACTAGGCCCTAATGGACAAAATTTCGAGTTTAAGTTCAATTAAACTTTGTCTAAACACGTAACCATTATCTAAGATAATTTATTAACAAATAACATAATTTTCATAAGCTCGTAATAATTTTTTAAATAATTATTACTATTTATCTTGATTTTTAATCATTAATATCGTATTAAAATGAATTAAATACTACTTAATTCATTTATCATTAATATTTATTTAATATCAAATATTAATGAAAATCATCACATAATATTATAATATATTTATAATATCCCAAAGTATTTTTAATACTTTAAAATCACCTTTATATGATTTTTAAACAATAAAATCCATTATCCGATAATTTCTTTTAATATTAAAATATTAATATATTCATGAAAAAATATCAAAAGTTATATTTTATAACTTAAAATATGTTTCTAATACATAAATCATGTTTATATGATTTATAAATCATTAATTCTATTTTTCCATAATTCATTTAATATAGTTATTAAATAAACTAATTATCATTAATATTTATTAATTAGCTAAATTCATCCTAAAATATTAAAATTCATTAAAAATAACTTAAAATATTTTATTATATCATAATATTATTTTTCATGATTTTTCATGTATTAAAATCATTTATTTAATATTATAATTAAATAAATTAAATACCATTTATATTCCAAAAATATTAAATATTTATGAACTATACTCAAAATAATTAAAAACTATTTTTTCAGACTTTAAAATAATTTTTCAGAATTTATTTTGTATTTTTAATAATTAAAATCTATTTTTTTCGATTTATTTATTAAAATAAATCATTTTCAGAAATTAATAATTAATTTCTTAATTAAACCGTCGCTAAAGGTAGCTTTAGTGACTCAACCGTCGCTGAAAGTGTTCTTGGACTGTTATTCAGTAAACCCAGAAACTCATGTCAGATTTCGAGGTTACTACTTTGATCACATAAATCTTCATGTTCTGGATGTTATTAGAGTTGTATATTGCAGTAATATTGTAGTATACATGCAATACTACTATTATAAATCAAGTTCATGGCCATCCAACAACTAATAAGTGAGTTATAGGCATCCAAAATGCATGTCAGAGCTGTTCTTCATTTCTGGGTTTCCCAGAAATGAAGAACAGTTCGAGATGTTACTTTCCAGGTCTTTGATCCATGCGTTCCTGGTTTAGGGTTCCTATATACCGAATTAGGGTTTTAAAATTCCCAGAACTGAAATTAGGGTTTCCAGAACCGGTTTCTAGGGCTTCTTGTAACTCGCTAGGGTTTTCTAACCGAACATTGACGTTCTTAATATATACTTAGGGTTTGTTATAGATATCGTTTATCTGGTCAACCCTTGACCCTTAACCACATACTGTACACACATACACAGAACATATTCACGTATTCCCTTAATCCTGAATAATTCACCTAAATCCTTCACAGAATTTTGAAATCCTCAAAATTCCTTCTCAAAAATATCAAACGCATACACTTATTTTCTGTCTAGGGTCTAATATTGAACCTTAAATCAATAAATTAAAATTTTAAAATTTTTCTAAATTCTCGGGTTGTCACATTCACCCCTTCTTCTAAAAATTTCGTTCCCGAAATTTACCTTACACCATACACCATACACCATACACCATAAATACACAGCATCACATGCTACCCAATACACCACTCACAAGAGTAAAAATTTTCAAATTTTGCTGAGGAGTCATATAGACTATTTGTTTGTCATTTTCGCAAAGGTTTTATGGAAATTCATCCGCAAACCGTCATAACTTACAGACACAAAAGGTGATTAGCCCGATATGCCCTGTACTGATCAAGTACTGCTGGTCGGAACAATTTGTTCCTCTTATCCACCTTGGGCGCATAAACTTTTACCTCAGTCTTATCAGAATCTGCACCAAAACAATTTGGTTCGGTAAAGTTTTCAAAGAACTCTTACAGTTTTCATAACATTAGTCTAGTTGAATCGAATAGCATATACTCATATCAATAGTTCAATTCAATCGAATTATTTAATTGTAGTCAAACCCCGTTGGCAAATTAAAATTTTTGAAAATATTTTTCAGAATGACGTCATGATGCCGTACTGTATTAATAGTTCGTTTGAGGATGCCGTCATCGAGTGACTTTGTCATAACACATCATATAATAGTGGAACATCGACTTTAGATTAAATTCACACTAAGTATTCCTGTATTTACAACTCCATCAACTTTTTATCATATCTGCACCAGGTTACATGGTACATAAGTGATAAATAAAATATATTTTGATATTTCAAATCATCTTCGTCTAGCTGAAATAAGTAGCATATACTATACTTTAAACCGTTTCAAAAATGATTACGAGTCTACATATTTTTTTTCTTCTTAAAAGCACATAGTGCGTATTTAGCTTGATGTCAAAATTTTGAATTCTAGCATAGCTAGGAGGTTTTGAAAACTTATGTTTCCACTAATAATCATTTTCTTAACAATCTATATGTTCCTAGTATCCTTAATATTCTATTTACACACAACTATGCCCAGTTCGTAAAACCACACTTATGAGTCCATAAATTACCACAATCATATGAGTTTAAGAACTTGTCCTAGTCAGACCTTTGGCGTCCATTCGCTGAGGGGTTCATAAACATTTCATATAACTATGAGTCAAGCATGTCACATAAGTATGAGTTTTAATAACTCGTACTTAACCTTATATTCTATACCTATAACCTATCTATCTGTTATACACATGAGAAAGGAATCACCCTTTTAACATGCATATAACAAATAGCGCGACACAAAAATTTCAATGATTATCATTGTCAGAACTAAGTAGTTGTTACACCAAGTATAATTCCACGCCCACACAAGGAATCATACAACTCAACTGCTGACATGAATCCTTAATTGAATCCACACATAACACTAACTCCCTTCTCCATACGAATTTCATTTAATTCGTATTCATAATCCTTTCCTGAATCTGTACCAATTCATAGTACAACTGACACCCAACAATCATGCTGTAAAATGTTCAATCATTAGATTAAATCTTCTCCCTGTTATCACTTTATCAGATCACGGAGTGATCTCATTGTATATATTATGATTCATTTCTATATCTTGATCGTTTTGTTTTACGATCTTCTATCACTGCACTTTTAGTCTTTTAGACTCTATCTATTTCTCACTACTGTTCAACTTTATTATCAGAGTTAGGGAACTCTATAGCTTTTAACTCGCTGAGATTCATCTTTAAATCTTACTGACCAACTAACTCTATTTGAGTTAGATCTTATCCTAATCACTGCGGTTATTAGTCTCAGGTATTCCTACCTAAGGTTCATAACCTACAGCTTTGATACCAACTGTGAGGGCCTCGAATCCGAGGTCCCGAATCACCATGGATCCGGTTCGATCATTCTATCACTATTACTATATTTGTGACGCCCCCAAATCCGGGTTACCTGACCCCCGAGTTTGGTGTTCACGATCCACAATATAAATAACATTTAACTACCCATAATATATATAGATAGTAACTTTCATAAGGTTTTATCGAGTTTAATAATAATACATCACCCAAAAGTCACTAACCTTAACTTTACAAACATACCCTTTGATATACAAAAAGGGTTTACAATACAACATATTAAATATGTTTAACATAACTAATTTATAACTACGCCTTTGCCTTTGTTCTGCTTCACAGCACCTCCTACAACTTCGTCCCTAGCTGAAATGTTTTATTTAGCAAGGGTGAGCAACTAATTTGCCCCACAAGTTAAGACATACAATAAATGTATAAGAATTCAAATAACAGACTATCTATTTTGATAGAATGAATACCAAAGTTTGGGGAACTTTGAAATAGCTGATCAAATTGTTATTCAATAACAAGTCTTCTCGTATTCTATACAACATAATAATTCAATAATGAAAGAGTACAACGCTTTCAAAGTTTCTACGATATTCTAATGAATAATCAAGAATCAATTCTACGAAATATCAAAGTGGAATGTTTTCCAGATTTATACTGAGCGATCCATTGGATCTTGAACTTCTCTTCTCGAGTAACTATCAAAGTTATACTTTGATATACCCAGGTGTATCAGATAACCGTAAAGATTAAATCATACCCTTTTGCAAGTATAACAAGTGATCAGCTTATTATACCTTATATTATGCATAATACTTAAGTCGCGCGCAATGATCGAATATACGATTTAATGATATTCCCTTTTTATAAAAGGTTGTTCTTCTCAGTCTCAGAATCAAGATTTTGATTTAACAACGAAAATCTTGTGATTTTAAATTTATTTACTTCTCGATCTTAGCCAAAATAATTGGCATCGATCTATCAATAATAATTGAATTCTCTTCTCGAACTTATCAAGTTCTAACTAATATTCGTCTAGCCAGAATAATTAGCTAAGACATTTCTCAGTATAATTTGACAATAAACAGGAATTATCTATATTGTCAATTCTAACTTCTACATATATGAATATCCAACAACAGTTATTCTACAAATATATATTTCTGAATCAATAATTCAATTTGAATTATTAAGCATGCACTAACTGCGAATAATCAACAATAAATTCCCTGGATGTGGTGTAATTAGCAATAATTAACCACTATAATAATTGAATAAATTTAACTCAAGGTTGAGTTAGAAAACTTGCCTCTTCCGCTGATTACAGCTACACCAAATACTTATCTCGCTTTGAAAGACCTATAACCAATAATATCGGTCTTACAATTAGCACAATTATTCATAACACGTAACAATCAGAGTTCACAAATCAAACTTCTCCTAGGCACATTACCACATAGCACATCGATTGTTTATAACCTATATAAACACATAACAAGTCTAACTATACCAAATTGCTGTTTGGACTTGGTCCATTCTCGTTCTTACGGTCACCCTATCCGACAATTAACACATTGATTGTCCATTAAACTTGGTCTATAAGCTTCAATATTAATTTAGATAAGTCAATTATCAATTATAATTTTTATCGAAGCTTTTAATAATTATCAAGCAATTATTATAATTTATAATAATTTTTCAAACATCTAATCATTTTTAAATGATTTAATTATCAAATAATCTTATCATTATTAATATTTAATAATATTAAAATATTAATAACATACTTGTCAAAATATTAAAGTTATTATCAATAACTTAAAATATTTTTAAATCAACAATATTCCACTTAAATGATTTTTAAAGTAATTAAAATCATTTTTAAATCACCACCATTAATATATAAATATCAATGAAATTATCATCTAAATATTAAAAGTCATTAATTATAACTTAAAATATTTTTAAACTATTTTTCTCATTGTTAAATGATTTTTAAATCAATAAAATCATTTTTAATTTATTTATTTAATATCATAATTAAATAAATCAAATATCATTAATATTAATTTATTAATGAAAATTCTCCAAAAATATTGAAAATTATATTTTATAATTTAAAATATTTTCTAACACTTTATTCTCAATTAAAATGATTTTTAAATCAATTAAATCATTTTTATCTTATTTATTTAATTTAATAATCAAATAAATCTAATATCATTAATATTAAATTATTAATGAAAATTCTCCAAAAATATTAAAAGTTACATTTTATAACTCAAAATATTTTTAAATACACTTTTCTTATTTAAAATAATTTTTCATAATATTAAATCATTTTCTCTAATTTATTTAATACACTACTTAAATAAATTAAATACCTTTAATATTTAAATAATTATAAATATTAAAGAAAATATTCAAATTGGTCGTAAATTATTTTTCATAATTTAAAATAATTTTTAAAACCATTTTTGGTAATTTTTGAATTTATTTCTAATTTTATTAATTTCCTAATATTCGTAAAAATAAAATAAATAAATCTGTCATTAATAGCCTATAAATGACACTTAAGCGTCATTGTTGGTGTTCTTGAGCTCAAGAACACCGACATCCGACATGATCAATGGTCCACGTCAATCCGCTTGTAACTTCTCATTCATTCGTGTTCTTAGCTACCTGTATAATCGATCATGTAGATAAACCGTAATACTACAATAATCACATTCCTTCATCATAACATCATATAATATGAAGATCCGAGCTAAAACCCACAAATCACGATATCGCTTTCGGAATTTTTCTGGTTTAAATGGTTCAAGTGATCACTTTCAAGCTTAATCGAATCTATATTCGCTCATGTTTTAAGTGGTTTGATGATTCAAATTTGTAAAGACGCATGTCAAGGAACATGTACAAATCAATGGATCATTTAACCAACATCACACCCTTAGATTAGTCCCGGTCAAACTCCTCGGCGAAAACGGAGTTCATACCATTTTCGGGTTTTCCGAAAAACATCAAAATGCATCAATGATCTACTTTGACCACTCGTCACGATCGATCCGTTGCATTTATAAGTGATATAAAGACCTAAAGTTATAGTAAAATAACCATCTACAAAATGGGTACAACAAAAACATCAAAACATAAAAATACTTGTAGATCGATCGCTACAAAACGTTGTCGGACACCTCGCTTTTATCACGCTCGGGTTACCTGTGATTGACAATTCGTCATGGTTTATCAACAATCTTTTCGACCGCTTATATCTCCCGATCCGCACATCTAATGACACCGATTCTTTTTGAAACTTAAAGGCCACACAACAGGCCACATGTTACAAGTTTTAAACATCAAAACACGTAACACACTAGAGTTATAAAATCGGACATTTGATCGAAAACACAGATTTCGTGATTTCCAGTTTTGAAAAACACTAAATTCGTTCACTTTGATGTTATGGGGTTCATGATTTATCAACCCAGATATTCAATTGACACCTTATTACACATATTTGAACAATCAATTGCAACAAATAACAAGGAATTGAAGGATTTCAAAATTAGGGTTTTATACCTCTTTTGCTTTGATTTTTGATTCTGACTTTCCAATCTGTTATTGATTGATCTTTGGCTGTTTATATGACTGGTCTACTTGTATAATTCGAAGCTTTTGGTGAGAGAAAAATGCAAAATGGCTAAGTTCTATGAACTTTCTCTCTCTAAATCTTATATATATGACTTTGATTCATGTATGATGCTTCAATTTCGGCTGAGAGCTGAATTTGGCTGATATTTTATGTTGCAAAGTCAATAGTTGGTAAAGAGTTGGTGACCTAATAAAGGCATTGGACAATTTTGCAATTTAACTTAAAAAAAAATCCCATAACGGGCATTTTTGACATTTGTAAATTAATTCTAATGGCAAACATGGAATTTGTACAAATCCTTAGGGTTTGGAACTTGGATTAGGGTTTAGAAATTGAACCCTTTAGGTTTTAAAATTTCTAGCTCCCACAATTTTCAAATTTAGGGTTTAGGAATTAAAAAAATAAGATTCCTAAAAATGCAATTAGGTTTTCTAAATAGAAAATTAATATACAAAAATATAATTAGAGCTTTCCAATCATATTTAAGTTTAACAAACACTTTAGGCATGCTAATAAAAATTAGGGTTGCCTAATTAGGGTTTACAATTCCCGGTTTTAAAATTAGGGTTTCCCAGCGTACAATTAGGGTTTTAATTATACAATTTATATTCTAAATTTAAGATTAGGGTTTTAAATCCCTTATTAAGGTTTATTAAATACAAAACTTATCCGATCAACATAACAAACATACAGCACAAACACATTCTTAGCAATATAATTATTTTAATTATATTTTCTACCGAATCCCTATCCGAAAATTAGGGTTAGGGTTTCTAAAGTTGGTAAGCACAACTCTACTCTATTTTCTCAGTCAAAACACATATTGACTGATTCTCGAGACTCGTCTCACTAATTCTCAGTACACTATTAACAGTCAATGTCAATAAAAAAAAAAAAATTTATTCGTAAAATTTTAATTATTCGAAATCTCGGGTTATCACAATATTTGCGGAAGATATAAACATAAATTGTTTATACAATACATTTACACACTATTCCTCAAGGTCGAGTAACCTTAACTTAATACACAATACATAACTTATTTGACTTACAATAACATTAACATACAATATCATATAATATCTAATCGCATTACATTAACTTTTACGCGAACCGCTTTTTAACCTTTCCTCAGATTCTGACGATTCGTCTTTAACTGAATATTTATCATGATATAACAAGGGTGAGCATAAGATTGCCCAGTAAGTTTAAATTCAATAATATAACGATATATCATGATTGAAAGATTTGAATAATTGGCTGGCTATAATTCAACAATAAAATTGTGAACTAGCATAAACAAACTTTTTGACTGAACAAGTATATAACATGAACAAATATATCTGAACCGAAGGGTAATGAAGGTGATCAGCCTTTCATACCTGACTTATACATGCAATATGTATAGAGTACAATTCTACAATGGCAATCAGCAATGATTATCCATAAACATATATGAATAAAACAACTCTTAGTAGAGTTAAGTAAAACAAACTTACCTGAACCGTTGATTATCGAAACGCAATTTATAACGCTTTATCCGAAGACCTAATATTAGTAATATAGATCTCCAATATTAGAATAATATCATCACAATATAATATTATTATATATATAGATATACATAAAATAACCTAAACACATAACACATAACCCTATCAGTCTATAACACACATAAGACTCGGTATCAAGTCAAACTATTTCAGTCTGACTTGAATCTGACAAAATTCTAACGTACCGACGGTCTAGTCGGACAAAATTTCGAGTTTAAGTTCAATTAAACTTTGTCTAAACACTTAACCATTATCTAAGATAATTTATTAACAGTCAACATAATTTTCATAAGCTCGTAATAATTTTTAAATAATTATTACTATTTATCTTGATTTTTAATCATTAATATCGTATTAAAATGAATTAAATACTACTTCATTCTTTTATCATTAATATTTATTTAATATCAAATATTAATAAAAATCATCACATAATATTATAATATATTTATAATATCACAAAGTATTTTTAATACTTTAAAATCACCATTATATTATTTTTAAACAATAAAATCCATTATCCGATAATTGCTTTTAATATTAAAATATTAATATTTTCATGACAAAATATCAATAGTTATATTTTATAACTTAAAATATTTTTCTAATACATAAATCATTTTTATATGATTTATAAATCATTAATTCTATTTTTCCATAATTTATTTAATATATTTATTAAATAAACTAATTATCATTAATATTTATTAATTAATGAAATTCATCCTAAAATATTAAAAGTCACTAAAAATAACTTAAAATATTTTATTATATCAAAATATTATTTTTCATGTATTAAAATCATTTTTAAATCATTTATTTAATATTATAATTAAATAAATTAAATACCATTTATATTCCAAAAATATTAAATATTTATGAACTATACTCAAAATAATTAAAAACTAATTTTCAGACTTTAAAATAATTTTTCAGAATTTATTTTGTATTTTTAATAATTAAAATCTATTTTTTCAATTTATTTATTAAAATAAATCATTTTCAAAAATTAATTTCTTAATTAAACTGTCGCTAAAGGTAGCTTTAGTGAATCAACCGTCGTTGAAAGTGTTCTTGGGTTGTTCTTCAGTAAACCCAGAAACTCATGTCAGACTTATAGGTTACTACTTTGACCACATAAATCTTCATGTTCTTGATGTTATTAGAGTTGTATATTGCATTAATATTGTAGTATACATGCAATACTACTATTATAAATCAAGTTCATGGCCATCCAACAACTAATAAGTGAGTTATAGGCATCCGAAATGCATGTCAGAGCTGTTCTTCATTTTTGGGTTTCCCAGAAATGAAGAACAGTTCGAGAGGTTACTTTCCAGGTCTTTGATCCATATGTTCCAGGTTTATTGTATGTGATCTAAGAGTTCAATCGTGTAGATAACATTACAGGGTACATTTATATATAATCATATCATCATAACAATACCAAACTCCCAAGATTCAAGCCGGTCAACGTGCATAACAAAAACTGTTCTTGGTGAATTCTGGGTTTTCCAGAAATTCAATCGGACAGTTGGTCAAAGCATGTTTGACCATTGATTACTTTGGTTCTGATCAATATCCAGGTGATCTAATGGTTTGAGTATGTAGATTACATGTCAGGCTACAAGGATCAAACAACAACATAGCTAAAACACTAAACACGTGCAAGATCCGACCCTTCAAAATGGTTGTTATGATCAGACGAGATCTGGGTTTCTGGGTTGCCCAGAAACTCAGTCTCCATGAACGGTCAACGCTGTTTGACCAATATTAACTTGAGATATAGACATGATATGACTCTGTTACCAGTTTCAGATCACAGTCCTCATGTCATAGAACCAATTCCAAACATAAAACACACAAAACAGTTAACACATAAAGATCTAAGGCCTCTGACATTCGACTGTCAGGCCATTTTTTTCAACATTTCTAGATTTTTAAAAATGCTAGATTCGAGGAATTTGATGTTATGGATCTGGGATCTTACAACCCAGATCACTAAATAACATCCTATTACACATATCTAGTCAACAAATTACAACATATAACATGAAATCATAAAATTTTAAGATTTAGGGTTCTTTACCACTTGATGGTTTGATCAAGAATCTGATCCTTGATTCTGATTCTCTGCTTGCTTTGAACTGATCATGGGTCATCTTTTCTCTCTCTCTCTCTCTCACTTTAAATTTTGGATTTTGGAGAAAGAATGGCTAAAGAAAATTTTGAGAAGTCAAGTGAGCTTTTTCTCTCTTTCTAATCTATATAAGATTTGATGCAATAAGGTAGCTGAGCTAGTGGGGCTGATTTGCTGGAGATATTGGTCACATGGGGCTGGTAGAGTTGGTGGACAACTCACTTTTGACAAGTCTTGCAAGCTATTACACAATAATGCAACAAAGGGCACTTTGTTCATTTTGCATATAAAATTAATGGCATTTTGGACATTGGCCAAACCCTTATATAGGGTTTAGGGTTTGAAATCCTTAAGGTCTGAACCCTTAGGTTTTGCAATTTAGTTTCTAACATTTCTAATTTAGGTTTTAAAAATTGAAAATTAATATTTCTAAATTATAATTATAATTTTATAATTATATTAAAATTTACTAATCATAATTCAATCTTGCTAATTAATTAGGATTAGTATTTCCTAATTAAAATTGTTAATTAAGCAATTAGGGTAAAAATAGTCATTAGAGTTTATAACCCACGAATTAAGGTTTCAAATAGAAAAATTAGGGTTTTCTAATTACTTAATTTTGAAAATTAGGATTAATATTTCCTAATTAACATTAAAATTACCTAATTACAAATTAGGGTTTCAAATTTATAATTTAGGGTTCCTAATAATTAGGGTTTCTAATTATTAGAATTTCTAAGTAATGAATTAGGGTTATCCCTAGTTAAGTTTGTGATTAATACAAAAACAATATACGTTGTACTTAAATCCCCAATTTAGGGTTCCCATATACCGAATTAGGGTTTTAAAATTCCCAGAACTGAAATTAGGGTTTCCAAAACCGATTTCTAGGGTTTCTTATAACTCGCTAGGGTTTTCTAACCGAACGTTGACGTTCTTAATATATACTCAGGGTTTGTTACAGATATGGTTTATATGGTCAACCCTTGACCCTTAACCACATACTGTACACACATACACAGAACATATTCACGTATTCCCTTAATCCTGAATAGTTCACCTAAATCCTTCACATAATTTTGAAATCCTCAAGATTCCTTCTCAAAAATATCAAACGCATACACTTATTTTCTGTCTAGGGTATAATATTGAACCTTAAATCAATAAATTAAAATTTTAAAAATTTTCTAAACTCTCGGGTTGTCACAATTGTGACCAGGGATTATTTGGTATAATCATGACTGTAATGTTACAAATGATGTGGTAAAAATCCTCATTGGCCTATAGTGCATTGATGGACAGTTGTAGGTATGATTATGACCATGGATTATTCGATATAATCATGACCATTACATGAATATCCTTGTGAATCTATGTTTGATTAATGAAATAAGGTTGGTATAAAACTTCGTGTTAAGTGTTAAACTTATACAATAAGGTTTAGAATGTAAGTTAAATTTATGATTTTATTTAATCAGATAATGCTGCCAAGACGTCGAACTTGAAATCAAAGGGCAGAAGAATCTGTCAACAACGCTGGAGGATAACAACCAGACCCAATGCAAAACTTTGCAAACCTGATAGCTTAAGCTATGCAGCAGGGAATACCAGCCGTAGGGAACCAACCAAACAATCGCTTGACGAACTTCAAGGACTTCAAAGTGGTCGGACCGCCAGAATTTAGGAGAATAACTGATCCTATAGAAGCCCAGACTTGGGTAAAGGAGATAGAGAAGGCGTTCGTGATTGCTAGGGTAGATGAGGGGTAAAAGACAACTTTTGCCACTTATATGATGAAAGGGGAGGCTAAATTTTGGTGGGAGGCAAATCAAGCTAGGGCAGGAGAAGGTGTAGTTACATGGGCTAGGTTTAAGACTTTGTTTTTCGAAAACTATCTCTCAGCTAATATGCAAGCGAGGATGGAGGTAAAATTTCTGGAATTAAAGCAAGATAACATGACGGTGTCAGAGTACGCCACAAAGTTCAATGAATTAGCTAGGTTCGCTCCGCATCAAGTTGATACAAAGGCTAGGAAGGCAAAGAGGTTCGAGCTGGGATTAAAACCCTGACTCTACAACAAGGTGGCGGTGTTGCAGATCTCTACATTCGCAGTACTTCTGGAAAAGGCTATCATAGCCGAGGAGGGAAGTTAGGCCATGAGCCTCTACAACAAGGAGAAAAGGAATAAGGGTAAAGTCGAGGGAGCTGTGAAGGTGGAAATTAATAGTGGGAGTAGCAGCGCCAACCACAAGGCTATAGCCCGCGCCGCAGCGCGAGCTCTGGTGCCCAGGCAGAGACAAATGCTTTTGACATAGCATGAAGGAGGGAGGCGTATATAACACATGAGGGGCCTCTGCATTTGATATCTCTTATAACATATATCATATGAGACCTTAGTATAGATTAGCTTAGATTAGTTTTTCTTCTGTAATTTCTCTTTCTTTCTCTTAGATAAGCTTTGTAAATATAGATTAGGTAGATTAGGGAGAAGTCTGGCATATCTTTGGAGCGATAAGAGCTGTAACAACCCAAAATTTTGGATTATCCAGAATTTAGGTTTAAAGAATTAGTTATTAATAAAATGAATTTTTATTAGTACTATTCTGTGCTATGTGTTTATTAATTGTTCTATAACCTAGAATGATTATTAATCGGGAGGATTCTGGCTACGAGCTAGACTAAACGAGTAAGAAATTTTAAGATGAAAATAAAAATTTTCCAGGAACAAAAATATTTCCAGGGAAAAAGACGAAATAGGCACTATTCACCCGTTTCTGCTCGGAGATTTATTTTGAAATTCAGAGAAGTTATTGATTGCGTGACATCTTGAGACATGATGGAATATTCAATAATATTTCAGTTATGGCAAAAATGAAGTTTTCACCTGCGGACTCAAAACCTAAGGGTTAGGAAAAGTGAGTTCCGAGAATGTAATGAGTACGTATAATAACTAGGGTTATTATGCGCGAGAAATACGAGTATGATACGAGTTAGTATACTGAGTATAGAAAGAAGAATAATACTGACGATAATACTGATATCGTGCTTGTTAAATACTGAAGAGATTACGAGAATACGAGAAAGGAATGCGTAGAATACGATTAGTCTTAATGGACTTTGTGTTCATAGACTATTGTAGAATACAATTGGACTTGGATTATGTCAAGCCCAATGATTGGTGAATTTAAGCCCAAGTTAGGTCCAAGAAGAATTAAGATTAAGCCCGATCCAAAGAAACTAACCGCGGATCGAACCGATGAGTCACCGGATAGGTAAAACCCATGGGGCAACCCATGGGGATGACCAATGGGCATAAGGGGTGGCCACTTGCCCAACAAGTAAGGGTGGTGGCCAAGTTAACTCGGTGGCTAAGTTGAAGAGGAGGTGGGAATAGTAACTTTAGGGGCAAAATGATTTTTCCCATAGCTTTGGTTTTCTATAAATAGAAAGCTAATTTTTCATTTTCTAGGATTTTGAAAATCCTATAACTTTAGAGAGAGAGAGAGAGAGAGAGAGAGCTCTCGGTTGGGAGAGGAGAAGGAAGAGAATGAGCATGAATGCTTGGATCAAAAGTGATCGAAAATAGAAAAGCTCGTTAATCACCGGCTTTGTATAACTGGAAGAGAAATAAAGAAGAAATCGAGTAATCCCAACCCCTAGTTTCTTCTAATATTTTCTTTAATTTTAATATGTTTAAAACATAACTTAATGAGAATAAGGAGTAAAAGATATTGAGAATGATTTCATATGGTTGAAATCGTAAGAAAATGAAGAAATAAAAATAAGAAATTTAGTTTATAAATTTCTTAAGTAAGTATAAGATTCGTGAGGATTTTGAGCGATCCGAATGAATAT